>OV816023.1:39815198-40256873 GCA_929113105.1 Agrypnus murinus | reverse complement strand
GTAAATTCGTTAATTATTTCTTTAATTAATTTAATCAGCTAAAATATACTAGACGCCTATGATTAATGAGATTTTTGACAATATTAGTCCTTATCATTTTATCTTTCCTGGCTCTGGTTATGGGTTTTTAGCTTTACTAGTAACTGTCAAACATCTTTCACAAATTCCTCAATATATTTCACCACTGTTTCCATCATACATCGGTCGACTTGTAAACTTTTTGAGATTTTTGCAACATTACACTTAACTGTAACTGTTAGTTATGGAAGTCTTTTATATTCTATTATACTTAACAAAAATGATCCCACGATCCCATTCTGAGTTTTGCATAGATCCTTTCAAAAAGGACAAAAGGCCTTACTTTAATATATATTTTTTAAATTTGCAAAAATGGTGTTTTTGAAGACTTTGAAAAAAGATATAAAATATTTTTCTGTCAATGTAGCCATGAGGTATATCACAAGAAAGCCTTTAAGGGAGCTTTAAGATGAACCCCAGATGAGCTTTCTAGCTCAAATAGATGTTGAGATATTTTCATTAATGTGAATCAATATCGCAGAAAAATTGACGTATTTCTGAATATTCAAAGACAGTAACAGAAAAACAACATGCCAAAAAATCTAAAAATTGGTAGTTTTCATAAGTTCTTTAGATACATCTTAAATTCCAAAAATCATAGAAATCTTAGACAAAAATTTATAGGCTATGGTTGATTTGGCACGGAATAATCGTCAAGATGATGTGTAACCTGGATAACTTTATTTCTTTCTTACTGTAATTTTAAGATTTTTGAAATGTACGGGTGGCCCACGCAAGATAACGTAACAGTTAAAACTATAACAGTTACGAAAAAAAAGTTAAATATCAAAGTTGATTGCAGTAAAATAAATTTTAATTTTATAATACGTAGTTTGTATATACAGGTTGAGTCATATTATATCATATTGCTGTGGCTACTATCAACTTTTTTATTTTTAATGGAACGTCCTGTACATTTTTAATGTTTTAGATTCTACACTTTATTTTAAGTATGTTTGTCTAATGTATGTATCGAAATTCTGCACAGTTCCCGCTCCAATTCAGTTTTTCTGTTATATTTTGGAAAATCTAAATTAAAAAAAAAATAAATTTGCATAGTGTAAATTACATTTAAACGATTATAATAATATACAACACTTATATAATTCTAAATTCGCGTTTCTGCATAAATTTATTACTGAATACAGGGTGTTCAATCTGATAGACCAATGGTATAAATCTAGGAATAGAAAAACCTCACTTTTTCAAATGGGTCGCCCCGAATATTTAAATTTTATGTGATTTAGTTGTTGATTCCTACCAACTCATGTATATATGTTCTATCTAAAAGTAAACAGTTTTAAAGCTATCAGCGTTTCCCTGGTTCTTTCGATACTTTCTCTGCTAATTTGGATGGGAAGATTTTCAACGTTACAGAAGCAGCTCTATCCATTGGCTAACCATTTGCTTGGTGTATTATTATGATTGTTTTAAATGTAACTTGCACTATGTAAATTTATTTTTTTTAACTTGAATTTTTCAAAAAAACTGAAAAACTGAATTTGCACATACAGGGTGGCAGGAGTTAGAACGTGTTAATTTTAAGTTGTGACAGAAAACATCAAAGGGAACAAAAAAGTTTCATACAACTTTGTTCTAGCACCTACGACTTTTTCAGAAGAAAATACTAAAGTTGGAAACTTTAACATCGTTAATAATAGTACTTTAATTGTGGGGTTTATTTATGTTTGTGTCGGCAGACGCATCTCATCTATCACAACAAACCTTAATAACATTTTATCGTATCATATGTCGTTTTCGCGTAAAATTGAATTCTTTTACAATTAAAAATTCATTTTACTCAATTAAGAAACGTGACAACCCTGTAAGGTTTGTAATAAGATTTGCTCGACATTCACACAAAATGCTGATGTAAGAAGTTTGTTGAACTTGGAATAAAGCACGTTTTGTTTACAACCTTACAATTTAATGAAGAATATTTGGGTCAATGCCTGATCACAGCTGAGTAATTAATACCCTTTTAGAGTGAGATAATGCTGAGTTTGTAGTTTGTTGAACTGAAAATAATTTGTCAATAAAGCACGACTTTGTTTATTAATAACAGCTGTTAATGATTTTATAAGAGAGTATCTTTTAAAGAGAAGATTTATCTAATTTAAATTAGGTAATTAGGTTAAGAGATTTTGATAACTCCTTGTTTTGGCTACATTAATAAAATCTTTAATTTCATGTTAATTAAGCGCCTTAATCAACTTTTTTACAAAAGATAGAATTTTTAATAAAAAAACAAATACGACAAGAAATTTTGAAAATATTCTGGAAATTAATAAATATACAGGGTGCCCATTATGTATGGAATATAGTATACATCTCGGTAAATATCGACTTTATAAAAAAAATTGTTATATAAGTTGTTTAACATTTTATTTTCCATAATAAGATAGCATTCAATTGTTTTTATTTCAGAAAACAAATGAGTAATGAATAACACTTTAATTTTTTTAAATAGCAATGTACCCCTTCATTAGGCTCATTTGATAGAAATTTTTTTTTCTCTTTTCGATGACCTAAAATCTTAGTACCCTTATATCAGAAAATCTTTGAAAAAACGTAAAAAATGTTTGTTTATTTAATTAAGTTGTTGATACATGGAAAAATAAAAATGGTTCATTTAACAGCAACTGAACGTATAGAAATTTTAATTATGGTCGGTTATGGGGATCGCAAACGAACACAATTAGAAGTATGTGAAATTTTTAATGAGCGTTATACACATCGAGAACCAATCACCCAGTCAGTAGTTAGCAAAATCTTGAAACGGTTTAGGGAAACTGGCAATGTTAAAGATCTGGTGAAGACTGGTTCGCAGAGGTCTGCGACAAATGAAGATAAAAAGCTCGATGTTTTAATAGAAATCGAAGAAAATCCAAACATTTCAACTCGTCAATTAAGTTTAAACCATGCCGTAAGTAAAGGTTCAATACAGAAAATGTGAAAATAAGACAATAATTGACCTACATTATACAGGGTGCCCATTAGGTATGGAATATAGTATATATCTCGGTAAATATCGACTTTATAAAAAAAATTGTTATATAAAAGTTGTTTAACATTTTATTTTCCATAATAAGATAGCATTCAATTGTTTTTATTTCAGAAAACAAATGAGTAATGAATAACACTTTAATTTTTTTAAATAGCAATGTACCCTTTCATTAGGCTCATTTGATAGAGATTCTTTTTCTCTTTTCGATGACCTAAATCTTAGTACCCTTATATCAGAAAATTTTTGAAAAAAATGTAAAAAATGTTTATTAAGTTAATTTCATCAATAACATGAATCTAGATATCCGAGATCGTAAAGTATCTCGAATTATTACCCTAAAATAAACAGATGTGCATCTACATAATGTACAAAACAAAACAAATGAACAAAAAACAAAATAAAACAAATGAACAGAAAATTATGTACGTCTCTTATAAAGCTTGAAGACAAAACGAAATTAGCAATAAAATGGTTTTCATGGCAATAAGTGTTCAAAATGATCACCATTAACTGCAAGGCAGTGGCCCAACCTATCACGAAAAGCTTGAAAAGAATTTCTGAGCGATCTGGGAGAAATTGCTGCAGCTTCATTTTGTATTCGTTGCTCTAATTCGGCCAGATTCTGGGGTTGCTTTGTGTACACTTTTGATTTTAAATATCCCCAGAAGAAGAAATCGCAAGGTGTAAGATCCGGAGATCGGGGAGGCCACTCCACAGACTCTGCCTATCCAACAGGCCGGAAATACCACATTTAAATATCGGCGTACATCTAAATGATAGTGGGGCGGTGCTCCATCTTGTTGAAACCAAAGATCATCAAGATTTGCTTGGCAAGCTGGAATAATTTGCTGTTGCAAATAATTCATAGGTCATTTATGGTCACCAAAGGAACCCGCTGTTTGACTGAATCTCAAGTGCGAAGAATCGAAGTGAGGTTTATCCCTCTTTTGGGCATATGGGAAACTGCAAGCCGCCAGGTAAATGTGCTTAGGAGAGATCCCGACCACCCTATGATCCGGACTGCAGCCGGGTACAGTGATTGGGAGACGCTCTGAAAGCCATTACACTTAAGGAGAGTTGAAGCGAATACATAGCCTCTCACTATCAAGACAACTTCACCAAATACGGATACACACCGGAGTCTATAACGTGTAGACCTAAACGAAGCTCTGTCGAGAGCCCACCAAGCCTATAATTGGTAGATCGGGGTGGCAAAACCATTAAAAAACCAAGTCCCGCCACAATTGAGGTTGGATTTGATCGGGCAGTGGTCCCACTTAATAACAGCGTTAAGCTGGGGAATAGTCCTATTGCTGGACGAGGTACTTTACCCCGTATGAAAGAGGACGGGAGGGTGCCGGCGGGTGAGCAACGTGTTAAGTCAATTGCTCCGGCACTATGCCTGCGATAGCTAGTAGAGGGTGGATAGGCAACCTCGCTCCGACCAGTGAGCTGATCTGGTAGCAATTGCTGTACTCCCGGTTATGCAACTTGCGCGCTGATTGGGCGTATCCCAATCACTTCCTTCTGGAAGGGAACGTGGGGGTATGTTCACACGGGTACCCCACGTAAAATAATCTTGACATTCAATGTTGCAATAATTGCAAATAACGGTTACCAGTTAGAGTACCACGAATAAAGGTCCAATTATGTGATCTGCACAAATTCCCACCCATAGGTTTAATTTTTGTGGTGTTTGGGTATGATTTTGGATCATCCAATGGGGATTTTCAGCGGCTCAATATAGACAATTATGCCCATTTACATTTCCATTTCAACAAAACGTAGCCTCGTCAGAAAAAACAATATTATTAAGAAAACTTGGATTGTTGTTGATTCGCTCCATCATAATTCACAAAATTCAACTAGCCATTTTCGGATAATTCTTGCAATAAAGTCGGTTTGTACGGATGTAATTTTTCTGAATGTAATATTTTCTGTATTGAACCTTTACTTACGGCATGGTTTAAACTTAATTGACGAGTTGAAATGTTTGGATTTTCTTCGATTTCTATTAAAACATCTAGGTTTTTTATCTTCATTTGTCGCAGACCTCTGCGAACCAGTCTTCACCAGATCTTTAACATTGCCAGTTTCCCTAAACCGTTTCAAGGTTTTGCTAACTACTGACTGGGTGATTGGTTCTCGATGTGTATAACGCTCATTAAAAATTTCACATACTTCTAATTGTGTTCGTTTGCGATCCCCATAACCGACCATAATTAAAATTTCTATACGTTCAGTTGCTGTTAAATGAACCATTTTTATTTTTCCATTACCAACAACTTAATTAAATAAACAAACATTTTTTACGTTTTTTCAAAGATTTTCTGATATAAGTGTACTAAGATTTTAGGTCATCGAAAAGAGAAAAAAAATCTCTATCAAATGAGCCTAATGAAAGGGTACATTGCTATTTAAAAAAATTAAAGTGTTATTCATTACTCATTTGTTTTCTGAAATAAAAACAATTGAATGCTATCTTATTATGGAAAATAAAATGTTAAACAACTTTTATATAACAAATTTTTTTATAAAATTGATATTTACCGAGCTATATACTATATTCCATACATAATGGGCACCCTGTATAATGTAGGTCAATTATTATTGTCTTATTTTCACATTTTGTTTGTTATGAATCAGCGTGTTTGTAAGCACGTACAAATTTTGTTTACGGAAGAACAGTGCCGATTACAATTTTCGTAAAATTAGTCACCCGACTAATCTGCTTTGGATGTTTATTATTGTTAGACATCGGCTGTCATCATTAGTTTGTTTGTTTGATTTTCTAAAATAAGGTTAAACCCAGCTGTAGACTGCGATTATACTTAAGCAAGGTTGCCAGTTTTTTCTAAATTACTCGAAAGCTAATTTACATAGAAAAACATTAATTCAGACTTTTTTGTTCCTTTTGATGTCTTCTATCACCCCTTCAAATTAACGCGTTCTAACCCCTGCCACCCTGTATACATAAGGAATAAAGTGTGGAATCGCAAGCAGTAAAAATATACAGGGTGTTCCATTGAAAATAAAAAAGTTGATAGTAACCACGGCTATGTATATACAAAACTATTATAAAATTAAAATTTGTTTTACACCAACCAACTTTAATATTTAACTTTTTTTCGTAACTCTTGTACGCAATACGTACTTATGAACGCAGTTGAACTTTTTTGCAGCATCATTCTGACATTCCAAAATTGTCCAGATTCTTAGTTGTAACCCGTTATACCTTGTACGTAAATAAAAAATTAATAAAGTTTATTTAAAATGGTAACGTTTAATATATTATTGGTAACTAGAGCATACTTAACGTATTACAATTTTAAAACAGGTACAAAATAATGCAGTCTTTTCATAATTAAAATAGAATATGAAGCCTAGACTAGATTTTCGAAAATCGAACTTTCTTCATCATCTGTAGAACTTGTAGTCCGGGAAAAGGGCATGTAGGGTAGAAATTGTGACAACCAGTCCCATCTATTCCAGATATCAATTGGCCCATATGAGCAGCGAAATGGTATTTGTTTAACTCTGCTAGCGTGCTTAAAGATGTATCTCTGTAAATAAAAGCGTAATTAGTATTAACAGATTCACTTCCTGGTGTCATGCTCATGACGTGACTATCATCTTCTATGAGGTATAATTATTCATGTGGCGATCCTGCGGGTATAAGAACACTTTTGTTACAGCAGAGTGAAAGTAAATTGCAAAGTTATGTACACACGAGCAATTACTTTCGTTTTCTAACTCAGCTGTGACTTAACAGTTTCGTTATATTCGATAATACCATTACCTTATGAGTGAGAGGAGAGATTTCTCTGATTCCGATAATTTATCTTTATTGGGAGTCGCTGTTAATTCACACACGAGTTTTGGCAAACAGGCATTTTTGATTGTTGCTAAAATGTGTTCCTTCGAGGTACGAGATCCTAAAATATATAATAATTATTATTGGTAAAGCAGAAATTAATTTTATTTAACTATTTAGAAATCACTTCTTATTTAACAACTGTTCATTGAGCATTCCTTCCGGTATACAAGAAATATATGTAGGTAGGCAGCTTTAGACTTTTATTTCTTATTATCTTCAAGTTCCGGAATTACTGAAAGGTATGTATGTATGTAGTAATTCTTTATTCAAGGCTTTCAACTTCCTTAATTCTAAACAATTAATCTATGGATTATTTAATGTAAAAACTAATTCGTGAACATGTTCTAAATTGATGTATACCCTGTTCACTAATCTACCACCCCTACAATCTTTAAGAATTTCCAAAATAAAAAATAATGAAATAACCAACCAATATTTTTTATATGATCATCTTCAATGTCAGCATCCAAATCGATATCATTTGTAGGATCCCCATAGCCTGGATTTGTAGGTCTTCGCTGACTTCGGGATGATGCTGTATCAGTCCGGGTTCCTCCTAAAAAGTGGCTCAGAAGTTCTGCATACTCAGTTGTTAACACTATCAAACACACTGCTATCACTAACCGCACAACTACTTTTGCAGCAGACGGCATGTTTAAGGTTCTTTATTTAATAAAACTGTTTTAAAGACATTTTAATACTGGACTGGTAGCTGTTACTTACCTTGTGATTGCTGCTTTACCCCTTCTCCTCCCTCGGGTAATAGTGAAAGTAACTAGTAACGGCCAAAATCGTATCAGACTTATATTTATGAACAAAGGCCATGAGCTATATGCCCCTACTTTTTCCTTGGTTTAAAGAAAGTGAAAACGTGAAGAGCTCTTTTATTATGTCACTGTCCGTATTCTTGATATAAACGGTATTAAAATTCTATAGATCTGTTTTCAACTTTTATTAAAAAATACCTACCTGGAATATTTAAAAAGTTTTAAGTAGAATATATGTATATCAAGGTTTTATTTTTTTTCTCAAAAATCTGACTTCGCTTGACCTAAAAATATTGCCTGTATATTATTATCGTATTGTATTATCTTCTATTCTAAATAGAAAATAATAGAAATTGGACTTGGTATAACTAATTTAACTATAATAGCTTATTTTTAGACTAGTGATTACACTAATTGTAACTAGTTTACATAATTATCTGTACTTTCCTTTACGTCATATTCAAAATTATGTATTTATTATAATTTCCTAAAACAAGGATAACCAATGCCACCGAAACCTAAACGACAAGGATAGCACAAGAAATTTTAAATGAAACAATCAAGTAAGGCCTAATTATGTCTAAAACTCTAAGAATATTTCTAATGGATATGTAAATATTATTAATCGTCTATAAACAATCAAATAGCTATAAGTTTATGAATCATGGCCAATGTCACCAAAAACCTCAAAAATTCAAATGTACAGAAAAAGATTGTATCAAACTAAACAATTTTGTTTTCAAAACAATGTCCATTAAGCTGACATCTGTGAAGTGTCAATTCACAACATAATTTGTTCAAGAATTAAATGCTATTAGGTGCTAATTAAGTGTTATTAGTTGCTAATTGGGCGCCCAAAAAAAATTTAAGTGATCTTTATAGTTTCTAACAAAATGTTGGCGATGTTAGTTTAACTCTAAAGCTAGCAATCGCAAATCGCGAGGATTTGAACATAGAAATAGTGGAGTAAAATAGGCTAATGCCACATTATTTAATTGAGAGTCGAAGGGACTCACGTGAATTCAACACTCGGAATGCCCAAATGTGTGAGGCGAGGGGGACTCACTATAATCAAGTACCCCGAATGTGCGAGAAAGAGTAACAATAAAATCTAATTTAATAAACAAATTCAGTTAGTGAAACAAATTAGTTTCAAAAGTTTGAACGATTTCAAAACATGCAACTTTAAGTACCTGTGGTGGTTAAACCATGGATTTTTGGACTGTGTGTCCATGGGAGCTTTTGATCCGGGAGTCGATAACTATAAGACATCAAAAATTTAGCCAATTTAACCGAGGAGCCAGTTTCCATAAGATTAGTGTTAAAAGTTTGAACGGTTTCAAAACACGCAACTTTAAGCACCTGTGGTGGGCAAACCATGGGTTTTTGGACTTTGCGCCCATGAGTACTTTTGATCAGGGAGTAGATAACTATGAGATATCAAAAATCCAGCAAATTTAGCCTGGGGTCAATTACCATAAGATTATTTTCAAACGTTCAAACGATTTTAAAACACGCAAATTTAAGTACCTGTGGTGGTCAAACCGTAGGCTTTTGGACTTTGTCGATCCGGATGTCGATAACTATAAGATATCAAAAATTCAGCCAATTTAACCGAGGGCCAGTTTTCATAAGATTAGTTTTAGAAGTTTGAACGATTTCAAAACACGCAACATTTTAAAGTTCTTAAAAGCACTTCTGATGAGCACACTATGGGTTTTTGAACGTTGTGCCCATGAGAACTGTTGATCCGGAAGTAGATATCTATAACGTATCAAGAATTCAGCCAATTTAACCCGGGGCCAATTTCCATCAGATTAGTGCGGGATCCTTTAATCATGATTGAAAAATTAGTCATAATCATGACTAAATCAAATAATCATTAAATCATTAGTACATACATAATCTTTAACTTCTTATACCTTTCGGTGTCGAAGTGCCAGACACACCGAGCCGCGAGTGGATATGTGTATGTGAGACGAGGCAGCGGAGCCATATAGGCAAGTACACTGCGCTCGTGGTTTACCCATCCAACTACTGACCGCCACAAACTCGACTTAACTTTGTTAAGCGATAAGAAATCCACTATAACCACTCTGCCGTACTGCCGACTAAATCATTAGTATCAATCATAAATAGGTAACTAAAACCCTTTTGTACAATTTCTACACAAATGTGCCAAAATGATTCTTAGGTGACACCCTATTGTTAACAACCAAATTTAGTTTTTTAAGCATCCAGAATTTATGTTAGTAAAGATAGCAACCCCCATTCATTTTAGTGCCATGATTTGAACTAATTTTGTGCCATTCAAAAAATTCTGCACCAACCACTATTCATCAGAAACGAACACTTTAAAGTGGGGATGCTGACTTGAGGATGCTGACTAGCTTGTGCTGACAAGCTAGCACCCCCACCATACAAATATAAATAATGAATCAATTTAAACTAGGCCATACTTTTGGACTAATTAAAAACTAACCACCAGCATATGATCCATTTCTTAAATCAATCCCTGAATTGGCAAATCCCCCCTGTGAATAAATCCAAAGAAAATACATAAATAATAAAAAGCTGATAGAACCGTGACATGGCGTTGCAATAATTCAAGACTATTGATTGGCAGATAACTCTTTTTCGAAATCATCTCCTAACCTGGTAACTCCCCTCCCCATGAAAGACATTTTTGAAATCCCCTACCCTAGTAAATCACCGCTATTCTTATGAATAACGTCACTAAATTGAATATGTAAGACTCTGAAGAAACTGAACAGTAATCTTAAAGTAATGAAAGAGTATTCAATGTCTCAAACGCCATTTTTGAAATGATCCCCTAAACTTCCACTCTCCAAAAATAGTATCACGAAGTGAGCTGAAAACCTGAATAACCGAGCCATAACTATGGAATAATTAAATAATTTTAAGAAAAACTGTTGTATTTAAATGTTTCCATAAATTATGTATAATGCTCTCCACACGTGCATCGGTTTGTTAGACCTTTTTCAAGAGATACTTGTAAGCTTCTGATAAATAGGTAGGTAGCGATAGAAGCTTACGGGTATCTCTTGAAAAAAGTCTAACAAACCGAAACACGTTTAGGGAGTTATTAGAGAGAATGTTTCACAAGGAGCCTACCGCGACTTCAATCTCACTAATAATTAAAGACTATTTACTGGCAGATAACTCATTTTTGAATTCTTTTTTTAAATTGGTAAACCATGCCTAATGTCATGGCCACGGAATTAAATGAAAACAACAACAACAAATAAATAATGTTTTAAATAATCTCCTAAATTGGAAAATCTTCCCTAAAGAGTTATGTCGCAAAATTAAATAAAATGTAAAACTATAAAAACAACAGTACATAAAAAAAATATTTTTTTACTGCTATTAAATAATATATTAATCATATTTTACGTGAGGACTTGATGAGATCTCCTGTTGCACGCAAACTTTCATTGAAATCTAGTTTGCTCGTGAGGTCGTCACTGACAAGGTATGTATCGGTCACTTTGCTTGAAGTATTGTCAAGTTTAGGGCGTCACGCCGTTTCCCTATACCCGACACCCTACTTGTCTGAGAAAAAATAACGAAGACTTGCACGGTCCGAGTTAATGGACAAATAATGGTTTCCGAAATTAGACAGGACTAGGATTGAAATCAGTATGACGACACTGATCTTCGGTATTTTAATTCTTAATAATAACCTAGAGTATTTTAAGAAATCACTAACTTATTATTACACCCTTAATTTCTCAAGAAACCTTTTAAAACAGTATAATGGAAATAATAACAATCAAGGTTATTATTTAAAAATACAAATAACTTGATTAATGATACAAAAGTTTATTAATCAAAATAAATAGAAAATGGATGCACAATAAAAATGTCTCCTGGCTTAAAAAATATTGACAGCTTCAAATAAGTATTCGGTAAACAAGTGAATAGTGAAAAAGATAAATTGGTTCTAAACGTATCCGTATTGATAAATTTCAGCTGAACTGTATACAAATGGAATGCAATTCCACCGGGAAATTCTGCGTCGAAACCAATACGTCACGCTTGAAATTGTTTGGTGTTGGTAAAACAGTGATCATGACAACTTTTTGATGTGCTTACAATAATACAAATTGCTTAGTTTATCTGTATCATGATAATCTAACCTCACTTGCTCGTTCTCACGAGTGGGTCGTTTTGAAATTAGAAATTGTAATTACTACCAATTGTTAAGGCTACCAACAGAATAACGTTTCTGAGAACGTACTAAAATCTAAAAGTTAAATTTATAAAATTGATACAAATATACATCTGCGATAAATTTGACACATTTATAGTAAAATCCCTTTAATACGCACCGGCTATTAATATCAAACGTGTCAAAAAAGACATTATAATTCAATTTAAAAGTATAATAGTAGGTTTGCATGTACAACGTGTGAGAGCCAAATTATTGAAAACATGTGGTTTCACTGTATGCCGATCTCGTGTAAACAGCGTGATTAAAGTTATTATCCAAATTATCCTCTTCGAATAACTCAATCGGTCAAATATCAAAAAAAAAAAATTACGGGTTCATTTTCTGATAGCATCTATATATTGTTCATTAAATGTAACAAAGATCAAAATTGATCAATGTGAAATGAGACACATGTCAATTTGTCATTTACCTATTAACTTGAATTTGTCAAAAATAGACCAGAGCTCTATTACTTAAAATTGACATCTTTATCGCTCTTTATACTTCAGTACTATTTCTATTTTTCGCGTTTGTATTTACCAAAGTGGGATATGTCCAGCCTTTTTTAAACATCGGTTGACAGTTTTTAAACACTCTGTATATTTTTTGTTTAATTTCCCTTACGTGTGTATGAAAAATTATACTTCAACCATAAATACATGAAATGAGTCGTTTTCGTAATCACACCGGAATAAACAAATACGACCCGAGGTGAGATAAGATAAGAGTGCAAATTTCACGTTGATGATAATTCAGTGACGTACGCTAGAATCAACAGATTTTCATTGCTTCATTCACATTTGTTTTTAATTAAAAAGGAATTTGTTCCGCTAATGAATCTTTCTAGCTCATTTATTGTTGATTTTATCATTTAGATTACAGCGTGACCTTCGCGTAATTCTAGATGCATTTTACATTGTCGCCCACGTGTTTGTGATGACTCATTTTTTGTAACTTTGGTTGAACTATAGAAGATGGATTGAGTACTTTGTAAAATTATTTGAGATATTTATGTCAGATGCTCAGCGACTCTGATACAAGAGTTTCTATTGCGGAGTCTCCATCATAGCGAGTCTTTAAGATACAAAGATCAAGGTTTCACTGATTTAAGTTTTGAAGGTTTTAAAGTTGTGGAGATCCAATGTTTTAATAAGTAGAAAATGTTAATGACTATTAGAATAGAACTATCGAAGTGTTTCATTTCTGCGCAGGTTTTACGAATAGAATAGGGAGGTTGCGAATGCGGTGCTGAAAAGTATCAAGTTTTTTTTATATTTTCCTCCAATTCTCTAGAGTCAGAATACAATTATTATATATTTGGTGGCCACTGGTGCCCCCTGCCCCTCGCTAGGTACGCCCTTGGTTATGAATACTGTCGATGCTTGCTATCGAATCACACAAATGGCATGATACGTCTGTGACTAGTTTGGAAATGTCGTTTGACATTAAAAGGTTATGCTGCAAGAAGTCAGTGGTGGTACCAGGTCGCAAATTAAAACAACTTGAAGAAATCGTATTCGTGAAAGGCTACAACCTAGAATATTTGCATTCCTGCTTGCTCAGATCATGACCAACCCTAAAAACGGCTGTGTCCTACAGAGTATGAATAGAAGGACATCAGCCAAGCATAGGATTCTATCTCAAACTAGCATAGTGTTAACCGTTGTTGTCAGGGCACTAACTCGTAGTATGTGCTGAAACTATGCAACAAATTAAATTATAATAAAAAGGTCAAGATGTCTTAAACGAACGGGTCGACCAGGTGCAATTGTCAGTTAGAGTTGATGAAAGTTCATACGTCCACTTCTATATCATTTATCTCTTCTCATTCTCCTCTAAATTATCTAGAACCATAGTCATACATCCTTACATTAGTAAGTCCAATTGATTAGGTAGCCATGAGGTAAGTTGTCGTGTGGGGAGCTTACTTTTTGACTGTACCAGATAGAACCTGCTCAAAATTACACATACGATCAAATTCAGGAGCAAAATCAGTACATGTCTACGATTCAGATATATTTTATATTTTCGCCAATAATTATCCCAACAGTACTAGAACCTTAGAATGTTTTGTATGCGTAGCTAATGTTCTTGATCTATGATCAATGATCTCAGATTGTGCAATACGATCAATTTCTGACGATGACCTGGTAAGTCTTTGCAGCAAATGTGTATTGGTTGAGCTTAGTACATATAAATCAGATTTGAAAGGGGTAAGGATGGTTTTGTTAACCCCACTTTCTGAAGGTGAACTGGATGAATCCAAGCCAAAGCATGCCGAATTATTAGATTGTATCATATATATTCCCCATCTTCTGTTGCTTTTCTTTATCTCTTTTTTCTCGGTAATAGGACTAGATGATATCTGAAGCCAACTAGTTTTAGATTTTTGACAACTAGACGACTCTTGATGATAATCCCATATATTATAATATTGGGAACCGTATGTGAGTTCCGATGAGATGATCACCAGAAAAGTTCCACATTTAGGCATCGCTCGGAAGGAGCAGAGGAAGCTATAGCAAGTCTCAACAAAATCTAACCGAAAGACATGTGTCCATTCTGTGCAGTGGTGTAGCCACAGGGGGGATATGGGGGATATATCTCCCCCAAGGGTCAAATACTTAAAAAAAAGTAGATGAAATATTTGACAAACTGACCAAAAACCATGGCACGTAGATTTTGTTTTGTAATGTTTTTTGTTGAATAAAGACTAGTTAGTATTCTTAATAGTGGGTAGGCAGATGGCTAAAATGACAAATTTGGCTCACCCTGAAACCTAACTAGCAACCACCATGCTAGATTTTATATTACAGTACTACAGATAATATTTTGACCGATGGTCACTGTGTATGAGTGGGATCCTCTTTTCTGGACGGCATTTAGGAAAATGGCGGATGCAAATATTTGATTGTTCGTAGTTTGGAAACCACTCAACCTAGAAACTTGATCTTGGTGTCAAATTATATGTTTTTGGGGTCAAGGAATTCAAAAAGTCTTTAATTTATTCATATATATAACCCATCTCCCATTTTTTAAAATGGGGACCAATATATGGCATTAAATGATATTTTGTTTAATTATTTTTCAACTATTACAATCTTCCTTTATTAAACAAAGATAATGATATTTCTTCTGACTCAAACATAAAATCCACAATTAAAAATGTCCTTTATGGGTCCTAACTTCCCTAATATAAATTCAAGAATTACACTGTTTCATCCTCATCATCCTGATTTGAATATATGCTCTTACACTGCTCAAGAGAACACCCACACACTTTGAGACATGGTAGCTTGTTTACTGTACACACACAATTAGATCAAGCATAATCTGGTTTTAATTCACCATGATCATCGTACCATCCGCCATCAAGTAAATCAGGCAACAATGGCTTAGCCTCCAGTGCTTTTCTTCACACAAATGCTTGGTAATGTGCATGTGTAGCTTGGATGTGTAGCTTCAATGAAGCATATGTAGGAGGAACATTTCTGGTGATTTTCTCCCAAACTGTAATTCCCGAAGTTCATTGATTGATTTTAAAGTTTCTGCATTATCTAGAGAGCGCGAGTAAATGCTAATAAAAAAATCTTCAGCGGATTTGATTGCACTATCCAATAATGTTCCAACACCTATTTTCTGCAAGCAATTTAGGATTTTTCAGATAAACTTCCCATGCAGTTTTCTTGCCAATACCATTTAGTTGACTGGTTGTGTCACATCCACTTATCAAGTGAAAACCAATAATAGATTGTCGCACATCAGTTGGTATGCCTGAGAATATTGTATGCACAGGGACGAATATTTTCTGTGATGATGTTCCTTTGGACATCCATACTTCGTCTGCGTGAATTTATTGAAACATGTTCACTAACATAAGTAGCACATCTGTATCTTTGCATTGCACAACAATCCGACTGTATCCATTATTAGTTGCATCTTTTGCATGAAGCAAAATCCTCGTATCTGCTTCTTCGTGGTTTGCAAATAATGAATCTGACAGAATTCCAGATGTGGAAGTAGCCGTATCACACTGTTTGTAACCACCTGCTGTCACTACAACTTGGTTTGGGTTTAATTTCTTAGAGGATACATCCATCAACTGATTTGAGAGGAAGTGAGTTAGAGCTTTTTTATTCTCAAGAAGATTAATAGATCCATTCCAATTCTGTGGCAAGGAAATCTTGTATGTCACGTCTTACAAGGGGGGGGGGTGCTCTTGCTTTTGCGTTTGGCCCTAATTGCTGATTTAATATTTTTGTAGCTATCAAAGACAACATCAATTCTTGAAGTGTAATCAGAGAAATTCTGTAATACTAACTTCACAAATGAGTCCACTAGATCATTAAAAGTTGTTGCTTTACTTGGCTTTCTGAGTGCTTGTACTACTCCCATAGCATCAGTGATGTAGCATGTACGCATACCAGGTTCTGCTACAGGAGGGATATCTACACCATTGTCCACTATCAAAATTGTACCGAGCATGGTTTTATTTGTTGGAAGACGAAGACATCCGTCATATGTTGCTAGTGACAGTGGGACATTATGCAATTATGGTCCACATTTTGAAAAATGGGAGATGGGTTGTATATATGAATAAATTAAAGACTTCTATGAATTCCTTGACCCCAAAAACGTATAATTTGACACCAAGATCAAGCTTTTAGGTTGAGTGGATTCCAAAGTACGAACATTAAAATATTTGCATTCGCCATTTTCCTAAATGGCGTCCAGAAAAGAGAGACCCACTCATACACAGTGACCACCGGTCAAAATATCATTTGTACTACTGTAATATAAAATTTAGCATGGTGGTTGCTAGTTAGGGTTCAGGGCGAGCCAACTTGTAATTTTACATATTCTACTAAATGCGCCTCCCCAGTATAAAATGTTTTTGTTTTTTATTCAGTATTCTTTAATATTTGCACTTTTGTTCCGTACAATCTATAAAAAACCTAAATAAACAGTTATTATACGTATACGTTGAGAGCCAAGCCCGTGAATTTTTTTTTATTGTACCCCCCCCCAAGGGCCAACTCTGGCTACGCCACTGATTCTGTGTATCACATTTTCTTTCGAAGATTTTGATATTCATGATTTTAAAATATCCAAGCTTCAGATTTTAGTTTCCACATTATAATTTCTGAATTATGACATTCATCTTTGATTATAATTAGCAATAAAAAAGAATTCCTGCAAGCAGAAATGGTGATTACCGTGTGCAGTAAAAAAGCCTTAGAAATCTAGAACGATTACACTTATATCTGCTTTACTGCTGTTTTGCTCCTTTTAGTGACCTTTATGATTATAGTGGGAATGTTGGAGACGTCGCTTTCTCACATACTTCTACTTATATCTCGTCCGGCACTTTGCTCTAATCCCGTTGGAGGTCTTTCTAACTGCCTCCACTCTCTAATTTTGTTATAAATTTCTTAGTTGCTGTTTAACCACACTCCCAAATACTTCTTGATCAGTTCTAATTTGCTTTTCTCTTAAACATACACTGCGAGCCGTTTCTCCTCCTCCAATTGGCATTGATTTGGTCTTTTCTATGTTGATTTTCATGTTCATCTTTAGTAGTTGTCTGCTATAGTTTTCTAGGTTTTGTTATTAAGTCTTCTTCTTCTTAAAACTTCTTCTTAAGTTTCTGTTGTCAGTATTGTTGGCATCTACCGTACAGCAATTCTGACATTTTCTGTACTTTCCATTTACAGTATCTAATCTTGTATTTTCTCAGTTTTTCAGGTACATATAAAAGTCACAAAATAGTTCACTTCATATAAGCAGATAAGTACAATAACATAACGCAATGTAGCTTCAAGATGCTTAAGATTACTTTATCACATTATCGATTTTCTGAGTTAACCTTTTCGAACCCAACGGGTTATATATGTCCCAATAAAAATTTACAAAAACTGAGGGATCGACTCTTTTACAACATATACAAGTATGTCTCAGTACTCATTGATGTTTTTCGATATTATTCGTTTGATTACCTTTAAATTCGTTTAGTGTTAGAATAATGTCAGTGTGTCTATGACAGCATATTGTTTTGAATTTCGCTTGATTATTTATATGAGTGAACTGCAGTATATCATTTGTGTTGTACTATTTTACATAAGTCGACAAATAGTATAACAATCTTTATGATGTGTCTGTTTAATGAATCGGCTGATATTCCGCCTAAGAAACTGTCTTGGGATGTATTTGTCCCACTAAAATCTTTGTTGGAAAAATCCTTTTCTATTAGTGACGGATTTATATAATTTTATATTTGATTTGCAATATCAACGGCTTTGTATATTTCAAAATTTTAAAGAACATATTTCGGGCCTAGAATCTATAGGAGATCCTATACAGGCTAGTGAGTTTGACGACTCTGATTACGCACCCACTCACTGATGATGAAACGTAGAATTAAATTTGAGTGATAATGAAGGCGAGGAAATACCTTTAAAGCGTATTAAAATAGAAGATCCATCGAATTATAAGAACAATAGCGACTTACCGCAAAATAATCAGAACATAAATTCAGGTACGGTCACGCCAATATACCTGATAGAATGAAAGATATTCAGTGAAGAAAACTGATAATACCTAAAGGAATTCACCAAAATCCGGACACCGAAAACTTAACACACCGTAATTAAAAAAAAGGTTATAAAAAGTTCTAAAAAAACTAATTTCAGGATGGTGCATTATTCTTGCAATGGCAAGACGTTTTACATTTCTCAGGACTTGTACTATACCCTACTAAACGGAACTTACTACGTTTACGACTCGTAAGTTTTTGCACGAGTTTTTTAGATATTTTTTTGAAGCCCATCTTCATATTTACGTCGAAGATCATCGTCAGTTTGAACAACTTTACCTGTTTTTTTCAAAATCCCTTTCACGATTGACCAGTACTGTTCAATGGGTCAAAATTCTGGCACGTTTGGTGGATTCTTTTGGAACGTAATCAATATCGTTATCTTTGTACCACTTCCTAACGCCATTATAGAGTAGTAACAGGTTGCCAGAAGAGTACCTTGGTATTGATATTGGCAGTAGACGCTTCTTTAGACATTCTTTCAAAATAAAGATTCGGCTCCTCATGCCACAAGAACTTTCCACACCACAAATTTCTTGGAAGCCTTATTCTTCATCTTACAGTGTTTTGGAGCATCCTGGCGGTTAGAGGAAGTGTAGTAGTCCTGTCCAGCAAGTTTTTAGCACTTTTACAACGGCAGTAGCAGTATAGTATTTTGGTATTTCTACTTTTCTGGGCAAGTTGACGTACACTAAAACCCAGATTTTCATTAAAAATGTACAAAATAGATTTTGGGCGTTCTAGTTCTGACGTTGAAATTTTGACAACTACTATAATAATCAAAACGTAATTTCATATGCTATTCCAAAGCCTATTAGACAACAGTTGTCAAAATTTCAGTTACTATCTATTGAATTAAAAACGGCATCGCTTAATCTTTCTGTCCGGACTTTGGAGAGTTCACCTTTTATCAACCTAGAAAAAGTGTACCTGCTTACAAAAATCCCATTGTTATAAGGAAGAAATAAATCGTGGTTCTACAAGACTTGATATATTCTAGCAAGTAGAGATGACAGTTTTTTTAATTTCTTTCACAGACAGACATTATGCAGATCCAGAAAAACCTGACAGCACATTACTTAGGTGCTGTACTGATGATGGAATTGGTTGATACAGAAACTTCAAGCAGCTAGAATATATCTACAGAATATAAAATACCTAAATTTGATGAAAATTGAAGTATTGAACATGTATGGATTTGACAAGACCCAAAATAAGTAATGGTGATAAGCAACTGCCACGATGCGAGAATAAATAAAGTTATAGGAAAATTGAAAGATGACAAGAAAAACGTATATAATTTTTCCTGCAACTATATTTCGAATCAATTGCTGACATTGTACTATATGAACATCATTGAAAGTTCACCAAATGGTGGAAGAAAGTACTTTATAAACCTCTAATTACGGCTGTATGTATGATATGAATGATGTGAATCATAGAAACGGATCTTTTAAGAATCTCGTTGTAGCGCTGGCACAAGAACTAACTAGCTGTAGGAGACAGGAATCTAAAGGGATTATGTAATATGTGAAATGTACCATTATGCAGAAACTACTTCACGGCTTACCGTACTTAGATAATAATAGACTGTATAAGTGTATATGTATTTTGTAAGTTAAGATATTTTGAATTTATTCAGTGCTATACTAAGATTATGTTTTATACATAATAGTACTGTAACGTTCTTTTTAAAATAATAACAAAAGTGCCGTTTAAATCGTCTATTAATAAGAAATATTTATTTACAAACACTAATGAATACACTATAAATTAACGCTATGATTATAAACCATTAAAACTATTATTTACAGACTATGAATTTCTAATACAACATTTATCTTCACATTTACTATTTATTTAGTGATACACAGTTAATGACTCGCTGTTGACTGATCCCCTTTTATCCGCGAAGTCGATTTTATACCCTCCTACAATCGTACTAGAAGCCGCTGGAACCTACTATGTATTTCTAGAAGGCGCTAGATAAACCGCGTCTGATTTACATGCTTGGTGCGATGCGTCATTCTCTCGAATGCTGTAGAATATTCCATTTGTTGAAAGAAGAAGAGGTTCTTTCTTTTTCTCTCTTGTTACACTGCCCCCCTCTTCAAGTCTGTTCTGTCCCAGAACAGGTTTTATGCTCTGGTTCCTGTAGAACGGGTCATGACGATATCGACAGTCTTCACCTCGACTACACGTTCCATTACGGTAGAAGTAACAGTCTACACGTCTACACAGTCTTCGTTGGCCTTGATGCCGGCTGTGGGTCAAAACTGCAGACGAAGATCTTGACATCAGTACCTCTAAAGATAACTTCCAGCATGTTTCTAACAATTCTCCAATCCAGCTGGTCCCGCCCACAGCCGAGTTTGGGAACTGCCAATTTGTTAATACCCCTGGTAAGCAACTCGATCCTCAAATTCCATAATGCCCTCCACAAGTCGGCGTAACTCGGTTTCTGGTAGTAAAACTGCTTGGTTACCAAGTAGTAAATGGATCGGTCATGATCAGGCAAGCGTAAGGATTTACCAACAGAGGGATTTTGTTCTCGAAGTTCATTCAGCCGTCCAAATTTATTTCTAAACACTACTGCGATCCCCCTGGACATACGGAGATCCTCGGAGACACAGTGGGCAATGGAATAATCACCAGGGATCCGGAAGAGATCTTGTTGCATCTCAGTCGTGACTCCGAATCGCGCTTTTCTAGTTCCAGAAAACGCAGCCATAAATTCTCTAAAGGCTGGCTGATCATCTTCAGGCCTTACGGTATTGATAGCCACCTCAACCTCATCTTCCCGATCCGGGACTGCGTCATTATTTCCCTCATAGTGCGCTAGACGATTGGAGTGTACCACCTTTGGTTTGCCTCTTGGCAATTTCTGGATGCGATAAATCAAGTCATTTACTCGTTTCTTCACCTGGTATGGGCCCTCCCAATTCCGCTGTAACTTTGGAGAATAGCCACGACGTCTTTGCGGGTTGTATAACCAGACAAGCTCTTCAGGTTGAAACCCTCCTTCTTGGGCTCTCACATCGTACGTAGCCTTCATCCGGTCACTCGCGATTCGACTATTGTTTCGGGTTCGGTCGTGAATATCCTCCAACTTCTTCTTTAAGTTGATGACATAATCATTCCCGGCTACCTCCTGCTCTATAGGTGGAGACCCAAATTCCAGATCACACGGTAACCGTAACTCGCGTCCAAACATCACAGACGCTGGTGACTGACCGGTTGTTTCGTGGACCGATGCACGATAAGCCATCAGGAACAGATGCAGGTATTGGTCCCAGTCTCGTTGATGATCGGAGACGACCTTGGCCAAATATTTGCCCATTGTCCGATTCATGCGTTCTACCATTCCATCGGACTGCGGATGTAACGGTGTGGTCCGAGTCTTGCGAATGCCCAACAATCAACAGACTTCTCCAAATAGTACAGACTCAAAGTTGCGGCCTTGATCCGAATGCAGCTCCATGGGCACTCCGAAACGACTGAAAAACTCTTTGACTAGTATGTCAGCAACAGTCGCAGCTTCCTGGTTTGGTAGGGCATATGCTTCTGGCCATTTGGTAAAGTAGTCCATTGCCACTAATATGTATTTATTCCCATCGTCGGTTTCGGGAAATGGTCCGGCAATATCTATAGCTATTCTTTCCAGAGGACTACCCACATTGTACTGCCTCATAGGTGCTCTTCGTTTCCCCAAGGGTCCGTTACCAGTGGCACATAGTTCACATTTCCGGCACCACTCCTTCACGTCTTCTTTACAGTTGACCCAATAAAAACGCTCCCTAACTTTCTCCAAAGTCTTTTTCACACCGAAGTGTCCTCCTGAGGCACCGTCATGGAGATGTCGCAACACTGTAGCCACTCGGCTTCTTGGAACCACGAACTGAGACCTAATGGTGGTGCCATCTTCACTCTCCAGTACTCGCATCAGGAGATCGTCTTCCACCTTCAAGGACTCCCATTGGGCCCAATATGCTTTGAGGGTTCTGTTGAAAGGACTGGCAGCTTCCCAGGCAGGCCTTTCTCCCACACGCTTCCATTCCAGTACCATTTTTAGTTCGCGATCAGCCTCCTGCTGTCGTTGCAATTCTTCCGGCAACCAATTGTCGTTGACGATGTTAGTCCTTAATACTTGGCAAACCCTCTCTTCCAAACGAGAGCAATGACGGCAGTCCGTTGGACAGGGTCTTCTTGAAAGAGCATCGGCATTTCGATGACTAGTGCCCGCTCGATGTTCTGTGTCAAAGTCGTATCCTTGTAATCGTTCGATTCACCTTGCGACCTGGCCTTCAGGATTACGGAATTGTAGAAGCCATTTCAACGCTGCATGGTCCGTCCTCAATAAAAACTTCCGTTTGTACAAGTATTTGTAGAAGTGCTCAACGGACTTCACGACGGCCAATAGTTCTTTTCTGGTCACACAATAATTCCTTTCGGCTTTCGACAAAACCTTACTAAAATAGCCGATGACCTTTTCTTGTCCATCCTGTATCTGAGAAAGTACACCCTCAATGGCCAGATTACTTGCATCTGTGTCAAGTATGAATTTCCCTTCTGTCCGTGGATAGCTCAATATTGGTGCGGTTGTCAGGGCACGCTTCAACTGTTGGAAAGCTGTTTCACACTCTCCGCTCCAAACATACTCGCGTCCATCTTCAGTTAGCCTTGTCAGAGGCTTCGCTATATTGGCAAACCCAGGAACGAAACGCCTGTAGTAGGTACATAACCCAAGAAAACTACGAACTTGGCGTTTATCTTATCTTATCGGTATTGGCCACTCTTGAACTGCACGAATCTTATCGGGGTCGGCTGCCACTCCATTTTGTGATACGACGTGCCCGAGATATTTCACTTCCTTTCTGAATATGTGGCACTTTTTCGGACTCAGTTTCAGATTGGCTCCACGTAGTCTTCGGAACACTTCCTCTAGATTTTTCAAATGTTCGTTGAATGATTTTCCGACTACAATCACATCATCTAGGTATACCAGGCAGGTCTTCCACGACAGCCCTCTCAGGATGGTCTCCATTAGACGCTCAAAGGTGGCCGGAGCGTTACATAGACCGAAAGGCATAACTGTAAACTGCCATAGTCCGGAACCAATAGTGAACGCGGTCTTCTCCCGGTCTTCAGGTTCCATTTCAACTTGCCAATAACCACTCTTCAAGTCCAAAGTCGAAAACCATCGTGAACCAGACAGGGTATCTAACGTGTCGTCGATGCGTGGTAAGGGATAGCTGTCTTTCTTGGTCACGTTATTGAGCTGCCGATAGTCCACACAAAATCTCGTTGAACCGTCCTTCTTACTGACCAGGACTACCGGTGACGCCCATGGACTGCTGGATGGCTCGATGACCCCTTGTTCTTCCATATCGGTAATAATCTTTTCGGCTTCTGCTCGCCTTGCTAGAGGTAGACGCCTCGGCTGCTGACGGACAGGCATAGAGTTGCCTGTATTGATTTTATGTTTTACTATATTTGTTCGTCCCTTCTGGCTATCGTCAAGAGCGAAGATATCTTGGTATCGGTGAACCAAACCCTGTACCTCTGTCACTTCCGTTCTGTTAAGATCTTCGCACGAACTAGTAACCATACCCACTAATTTTCCACCATGGTCTTGGGGCTGGTTTTGGAACATCAGCCATACACCTGGCTACTCGGAATACTGGCACACACTGTCCCACAAGGGTACTCTTCTTCAATGTCACCGGATCCACATTAACGTTCATAAGCCTCACCGGTACTGTCTTTCCAACCTTGATCAGCGCTTTTCCCACCAGTATGCCACTATGGATCTTCTTATCACAAACAGGCTCCATCATTCGCACACATCCTACCCGAAGATCTCCATCCAAACCTGCTTCGACAACCATCTCGCTTTGACCAGGCAATATCACATCTTCTGTCAGCAAAACCCTTACGACAGGATCTTCTCGTGGGTGCAACGGAAGTTCTTCGTTCCACCAACCAACCTTCAAAACACCCTCCTTCAAGTCCAATGTAAAACCAAATTTTCTCAGGAGGTCCATTCCCAAGATGAATTCGTCAATGATGTCGGCTACCAGCACCTCATGATCACGTTCTTCACTTCCAATGCCAATCTTCATCTTCACCACTCCGCGTGTTGGTATTACTTCTCCCGTCGCTGTACGGAGTTGAGTAGTTGTCTGTAACAGCTTCATACTTGTTCGTAGAACGTTAGGGCGTATGATGGATTTTGTCGCCCCCGTATCAATGAGCAGTGGAACAATTCGATTCGCAATTTTCCCATCTATGAACAAACTGCTGGTACTATTCCCTGATGTTACGGCATGGACGATGATCTCTGGGGCATCTTTACTAACAGTCAACGTTCGCCCTCTCTTGCCAACCCCTTTTAACTTTTCCGACGGTTGTACTTTTGTTATTTTGGGACAACGCCGTTCTACATGTCCTTGTTCGCCGCAGTTCCAGCAACGGGGCCCTCGAACTTCTTGATGATTCTTCTTACGGTTCTCTTCCTTCTGAAGAACTCTCATTAATAATTCTTCTAGACGACGTTTAGAACCTTCATCTTCTTTCACAACGGTCCGAACACGCCCGTGACCTCGGGACGCTTGTTTTGCAGCTTCAAATTCTAAGGCGTGAGCAAGCGCATCATCAGTTGTTCTTGGTCGTGCCAGCCTCAATGATTGTTGTGTTTCCCCGTCTCTTAACCCATCAATGAAGGTCTGCACAGCCAGTTGTCCCAGAAATGAATCGGGTGCCGTAGGGTACGCCAATCGGACAAGCCGCGCAACATCGGTTTCAAACTCCTGAAGGCTTTCTCCATTCTTCTGGACACGATTCTTTACTTGCGCGTGATAAACCTGTTGTAGATGCGCGTCTCCATATCTCATCTCCAATCTAGAAACTAACAACTGGTAATCATTTTCCTGTCCTGGTGGGATTGTTTGCAGGACGTTCAACGCGTCTCCACGCAAAGCCACAGTTAAAGAAACGGCCTTTTCCTTGCGTGTCCATCCGTTGGCCCCAGCGGCCGCCTCAAATTGTTTGTAGTAGGTGGACCAAGGTATCTTTCCATCGAACGTGGGTGGTTTTACTTTTATCCCTACGGTAGGAACCTTCTCTTCTTTAAATTGTTTCTTTCCTTCATTAAACGGCCACTCAGACGTTGAGGGAAACCGTAGTTGATTCATTCTATCTTCCAACATTTCGTCGTCTTTCTTAGCTGTTGGTGGTAATTGCATTTGGGCTATTTTCTCTTCTACCATCTTTATTACCCTATCTTGTTCCGCCAATCTACCTTCCAACAGTCCTAACGCGCTGGCATTTTCCAACAATTCTTCAAAAACTTTTTCTTCTAACGCTTTGACATTTTCCAGCAATTCTCCTTTAAGCCTTCTAGAGCTTTCTTCGGACTTTTCTAGTAATTCTTCCTTAAGCAATCTTGTGTTTTCTAATAAATCTTCTTTAAGCGTTCTAGAATTTTCAACAACTTTTTCTTCCAGTGCTTTAGTATTTTCAAGTAATTCTTCTTTAAGCATTTTAGAATTTTCAAAAACTTTTTGTTCCAGCACTTTAGTATTTTCCATTAGTTTTCTAGCATTCTCTTCGGACTTTCTAGAACTCTCTTCGTGCTTTTCCAATAGTTCTTTTTTTAGCATTCTAGAATTCTCTTCCATTTTACTTAACAACAAACTAGTATCAATTGCGGGTCCAGGTATCTCGAAGCGGTAATTTTCAGGATCTTCCTTCTGTTCTAAAAGCCATTCTCTTAGCCGTATTATTAAAACTTCTTTCTTTCCATTACTATCCAAGTCCCTCTCGTCCAATTCCCGTTTTAAATCACTAAGAGATTTTTTAATAGTTTCATCACCATTTTAATTGTTTGTTGAAATTAATTTTAACACTAAAAATTTATTCTCACAGCACTTTATTTAATTATTACGCGATTTTATTTATTTTAAAACTCCACACCTGACAACACTGTAACGTTCTTTTTAAAATAATAACAAAAGTGCCGTTTAAATCGTCTATTAATAAGAAATATTTATTTACAAACACTAATGAATACACTATAAATTAACGCTATGATTATAAACCATTAAAACTATTATTTACAGACTATGAATTTCTAATACAACATTTATCTTCACATTTACTATTTATTTAGTGATACACAGTTAATGACTCGCTGTTGACTGATCCCCTTTTATCCGCGAAGTCGATTTTATACCCTCCTACAATCGTACTAGAAGCCGCTGGAACCTACTATGTATTTCTAGAAGGCGCTAGGTAAACCGCGTCTGATTTACATGCTTGGTGCGATGCGTCATTCTCTCGAATGCTGTAGAATATTCCATTTGTTGTGTGAAGAAGAGGTTCTTTCTTTTTCTCTCTTGTTACAGTACTGATGGGACATATATGTCCCGCGATATTTTCTCAAAATAAAAACGAAGTGCAAAATCCTTGAAACTGCAAGAGTGTCATTATATGGGTTATTGAACTAAACTCAGTGAGGAGTTCACAGAGATAATTTATTGTAATCATTTTGCATGCATTGTTATTGCTAAATATAGCCAAATATAACGTAATAAGAAGTTTACGTTCTATCGTGCAAACATAACCTAGTTTTTTTTTTATTTAAATTTCAATAAAGGATTCTGTAATTAAACAATTAGTCTTTAGATTCAATACATTCACTTAAGAGCCAACTGAGGAGGTGTAGGATACAGTATCAGCTGTTTGGATAAAAATATTTTGTGTTGCACATGCACATGCTAACCGCAAAAGGAAATTTGCATCTACCGATAAACTAATTCAGCCACGGGTTGCGATTCACCTGAAAACAAATAAAAAGGGTTATTATACAAAGATTTATAATAATTAACAATATTATTATTATTATTATTATAATGATTAAGGATTAACTTACTTGATATCAAGAATTGATTAATTTGAGTTTGTTCTCCTTTGACTAAACGATGTGTTCATTACGTTAGAATCTATGATATATTTTATGAATTTTGTCCAATGTTTTATTGAAAGCTACTGGATAATTGTACAAAGCACAAAAACTGTTTTTAATTTTTCCAGATTAAGGTATTTTAAAACACACAAAAAATCATGATTCAAAACTACTCCATCAAAACGTTAGTTCAGGAAACCAAATTTTAAATTTTCTCTTATGTATTTAGTTGTATGTTATGTAATTTTATTCCGGAGAGTTGGTAAATGGTATGATGAAGGTGTATCTTTGATGTTGGAGCTTGGTTTCATGTATTTAAGAAATAATCAACGTTTTAAAATTGTAATTGACAGCTACCGTCCACGTTGATTTACAGCCTTGTGGATTGTTTTAAGATATAAGTGTGGAATTTTTCTATGTAATTAGTTTTAAGACATGCGACGGAAATTGCTATTTTCGGTTATTTTTACGAAAAATATAAATACGCCTGAAAAGAAAACAATTCAGTTAAAATCATAATAAAAAAGTAAGGTTAAAAAATCTACTTTCTAAACATATGTGAAACTGAATTATTTAAAAGAAGAATACTATACCGAATAGAATACCGGTCACATTTATAAATGTAACGAGAAGATTTTATTATCATTTTTTACGCAATTTATTGGATTTCAGATATTTTAATACATAATAACCAAGAAGATGATTAGATTTTTATAAAATTAATTAATCAGCTGATGCTTCGATATTGGGTTTGACAATTTGGTTAATTGGTTGGAGTACCAGTTTATTTCCCAACGTGAAAATAAGAAACCTGTGTTTATTTGTGTGAACAATTTATTTAGAGTATAACGACGAATAAAAGTGCACTTTAATAAATTTATTATTTTACTGGTACCAGCAAATAAAAGACAAATAAAAGATAAATAAAAACAGTCTTAGACTATTATTATTATTATTATTATTATTATTATTATTATGAAAAATTCGTAGAGTAATTAATAGCGTTTATTATTTTTTTTAGTTTTAAGTTTATTTAAACTCTAGGTGAGTTACACGTATGATTGTTCGATTGTAAATTGTTAACAGATTTTATTAAGCAATTTATTTATTGAGCCTAAATTAGTTAAAACTTAAAACTAATCTACCAATTGAATGAGTCAAAAGCAAAAGCACCAAGTGACATTATGAACATTCTAAGATATACACATTCAAAGTTGGAGCTGTGTTAAGAATTTTTTTAGTTCCTGTCAGATGCGTCTAATTGCATTCCTTTCGCTTGGACAATTTTACTACTAAACATAAGTGAATTTCCATTTTCATAATCCGCACATAAGTGAAAATTAAAAAAAATGTCACTTCGGTACTATTGCTTCTGACTCCTTCAATTATGAACAAACCTTTGCTGAGTAACTTCCTTTTCCTAATTTCCTTTGTCTTATTTCTCATTTGTAATTATTTATCTGATCAATAGATAAAATCTTTATTTATTTATTTATTGTGTTTAAATAATTCACTATTACTATTTAATTAGTATTTATACTTGTATGAGAAGAATCTATCTAAACAGTTGTCGTCGAGCATACTTCAATCCGGGTGATTTGGTAATAAGATAGGTAAGTTCAATTTACGGAGTTAAACTTTTGTTTCATGTTCGAACAAAAAGATCAGATTGAGTTAGCTTATTGGGAAAAGAAATATTAGGGTGTTTTAGCTAGCCAATTTATTAATTCAATTCATTTATTATACAAATATTATCTTAATTAAATTGTCTGTCCCAACGTGGGGCTAAACAAGTTTTTTTTTATTTAATAAATATAACACCTCACCATATTAAATACCAGCTAATTATTGATATATGATAAAATGTATTTGTTTGTAATTATCAAAACAGTTTAACAACTCTAATTAGATAAAATCAAAACTAAATTAACCACCAAAAATAATAATAAGTTGTAATAGACATCTTGTTTCAATTAGCTTAATTTGAATATCAATGTATTCGAAGTTCAGTTAAATTGATAGCTAAAAGTACCATAAATTAAATTACGACGATATAAAAAGTCGCATAAACGTAGCTGATCTTACAAACTATGTTGCGTACACGATAATGAGCACTGTAAAACTATTAATTATAGATAGCTTTATAAAACTGTCAAATTAAGCAATCAATTATAATTGTTAATTAACATATCTACTTACAAAGATATTAAGTTCCAATATTCATTTAGTTACAGTACATATTTTTTGAGTTTAGTGCAAATTAAATAAAATTAATTAAATTTTAGAAACCTCATTAAATTGTTTTTGTCAAACTGTGTTATTTACAGAGCTACGAATACTATCTGACAATTATCCTGTAAGGATATCATTTTGTTTGTTAATTTAATAAAATTTTTGTAAAAATAACGAGTGTTCTTATCTTTAAGTTTCTTGTATAACTAATGAATAATAATAACGAGGAAATTTAATAAATTCGCAATCACGACCTGCTTAATTCTTACAGAATCTGCATAATTTAGCTTCTTAATAATTAATACATAGATTTTGGGGTTGTGTTGACTTTTAAAATGAATATAATTAAATTTGAATTACAAATATGGTATAGGTATAGTCCAACTAAGCTCTAGGGACATCTATCTAGGTACATAGGTACATCTTCATTTTAAAATCGAAACTTCAACATCGAAATTTCAAAAATTATATGAAACTATTTTTCAATTATTATAAGATAGATTTATTTATTCTAGAAACGTAAGAATTTTATATAGTTTTTAATATAAAAAGCATCCTTGTGTATGAAGATAAATCGTTTGTCTACAACTTTGTTTTCGGTTATTGATGAACAAACATAACCTTAAAAAATGCTATAGATCACGAGTGCAGCGAAATGGAAAATTCGATGTAGTTTCGTCAAAGTACACTCATATAACTCGATGTGAATTTATTATTACATATGCTACATTATAGGTCCCTGGTAATAATGTTCGTGAATAACATGTTGTGCTTATGCATATTTTTCTTACTTGTCATGTAATAAAGAGAAGTAGATAATATTAAAATGAAATGGTTAATAAAACCGTTGCGCAAATTCCCGTTTATTTTATAACGTTTGTAATATCGAAAATTGAAAACGTGCTTTAATAACCACATTATTATGTACAAATCGCACTCCTAATAAAGTTAGTACAGAATACTGGTTCTATTATACGCTGAAATACCTTCATAATTATCTTGAAATAAGCCCTTTGGTCTGTGAGCACTTCGTTTGTGTACTCAATTCGGTTAAGCACACCCCTTAGGTAATAATCATAACTAACCTAACGTGTGTTTACATTGGTAATACGTATAGATTGGCATATTAATACCACGCCACAATCCACGCTTGTCATCCGTGCATCAGTGATTCTAAATGGGCATCAGTAAATTCCCTTTTGTACTAACACGCCGAATTTATTACGAAAAACAACCTGGATTAATTAGTGTCGTTTCACTAATTAGACCAAATATGGATGATCCATTATTTTGTCATCAATTCAATCAATCTATTGTCTGTCAGAAGATTTGGATGTCTCGGTACAATTCAAGTGCTTTCGCATTGGCTAGTATAGTCAGCCGGCAAACGCACTAACCTCGAATTATCCTAGATTACCTTAATTTCAAGAAAAAATGACCAATGATTTTCTTTACTATAATATAATTACTAGGTATAGGATTTGTATGCACTTAAAAATGCTAAAATATGCATGCACTTATGCACTATAAAAACATGAAATATGCACTTAAAAATCATGAAATATGCGTATATTAGAAATTTTTAATAAATATATGCACTTTCATTATTAAAAAAACACCTGTTTAGCGTTATTTACATTTTATTTACAGAAATTATTTTAATTAGACATCCTGTGCAATAATTTAATTATTTATATTTTCTAAACATAGAGCGTTACAGTTCACAATGACGTACATTTTTAAATTTTCAAAAGTAAACATATGCCTATTATCCCTAAATATTGTTTTATATTTTGAGAAACTCCATTCCACATCGCAAGACGTAATTGGGGCATACTTAAAATTGTTTAATTCTACAAGCGAATAATGTTTTAGCTCGTCTAAAATGTCTTGGCCAGATAATGCATCGTTTATGCTTTTAATTAAGTGAAAACCAGGATTTTTGTCTATAACGGATCTAAATTTTTGTTTTATAGTTAAACCCTTTGGCCCTTTTACTTTATTCAAAGAAACACCTAACAATTTTACATGCTCAAGAGATTCATCTAATGAATTTCCCTGCCTTTCTAATTTCTGAATTACTTTAGAGAAACGCACAAAATTTGTCAAAACAAGCAATAATCCTGTGCGCTTTGTTGCATAGTGCATCGTGTTTATTAAGTTTATTTACAAATGCTTTAATAATATCAAAATAAGTTGCATAATATTCTGCTGCAGAAAGCCAAGTACCCCACCTTGTTATTACAGGCTCAGGTGGGAGAGGCAGTTCTTGAGCAGTTTCCCTAAATATTTGTATGCGATATGGAGCTTTACAAACATTTTTTTACATCTGAAATTATAGAGTTTACGTTAGGATATATTTCCCGCACTTTTTCCGCAACTCTATGCATTGCATGGGCAAGACAAGTTAAGTGAATCATTTTTTCGTACAGAACTTGTAAGTCTGCTCCAGCCTTGATCATGGTGCCGCGTCGGTGACGAACAAGAGTACTTTTTTGTACTGTATGCCGTCCGGCCACAAAATAGCCATCGAATCATTAAACAATTTAGCCACAGAACAATGATTGGTGCTCTTGAAAACGTCCATTGCGATTAGATAGGATTTGGGATTGTTCTCCGAATTTAAAACGCCAATTATAACGTTAGCCACGTATCTGAAAACAAAAATTTGATTTTTATTTTATCGAACTACATAATTAGTCGGTTACAAACAATTAGCCCAAAACAGTTATTTAAAAAAAATTATATTTTAATCAAGCAAAAATATTGTTGTGATTAAATATGTAACTAACAAAATAGAAAATAAAACATCCGTAAATTGCTCTGCTGTCTTTAATTAGTTAAATTTTACTAACAAAACGAAGGAAATGAAGTTTCTACGCACCTTCCAGTAGTGTCAGTGTATTCATCAATGGAAACCCATATGTAGTTATTCTCTACATGTTTTCTAATTGATTTTATGGTCTCTTCGTATAAACGAGGTAAATAATTTTTCCTGAGTGTAGACTCGTCGGGTATTGGCATTTTTGAAATTTCTTCCAGAAAATTACGAAGTGCTGAGTGATTAATTTTACTTAACGGGATATCTGCAGCCACTAATGCACTACATAGTTTTTTATTAAATTCGATCGATTTGCTGGACTCACCGCGCGAATTATTAAGGTACCCCTTTTTTGATTTCAGGGCAACACACTTTTGATGTCGAACCGTGTTCAGATGTTGTGTAACTTGAAAGCGTTTCGTTGCAGTCACTTTATCGTCGCACACTGTACAATACAACACCTTATCGTCAGTTGTAAGAACACTGAATTCCTTAACATAGCTTCAAAGTGTAACAGACACAGACCGTTTTTCTTTACCTATCTTCACACTCTAAAATTTCAAACTGAAATGTAGTTTGCAATTTCTGAACTGTCTTAATTGAAAGATTACAAGATTAGTAAACAAAAGTACAGGCAAATTTTGCTATGAACAGGAAGTTGTCAAAGGGTCTTTGGAATTTCCTAATACCTATTTATCACAATGCCGTAGGATGTAAGTATTTAAATTTTAGTTGAAACTTTCTCTTTCTTAGAAAATATTAACAAGTACACAGATGGTTAAGGCAGTAAAATATTTTAAAGCCTAGTATTTAACAATAAGCTTAAATTATGCGTTTCTCCTAGACTCAACTAAGCCGCCCTTGGTTGGTTGTCTAAAATGCTAAAATTATTTAAAAAATATTAGAAATTTCATAATTAAAGCATGTAAAACGCTCAAAAAGTGGTAAAATATGCACACTCGTTCAAAAATGCTAAAATATGCATGCATTTATAAAAAACACCTAAATATGCATTTATATGCACTTTCAAATTGACATATGTGATTCATATGTGGCCTAAACATGTAGAAACTCTGCATATGTTTGCTATAAGCAGAAAAAACATGCAAATGCATAGAAATCCTATTCCTAAATTAATTACTAATTATTTTTTCAACAATCTGCGATTTTTCATTTTAAGTTTGACTTCAGATTCGGATCTTTAATCAAAAAGTAGAATAACAATGTCTGAAGAACTAATGTCCTATGTCTTTAGGGACAAAAAGTTTAGAAAATTTCCAAGTAACGCAACCATATTGTTCCAATATTGGGCCAATGGAAAATGTGAACATTCTTGATATGTCTATGTGAACAATATTGGCCCAACGACATAACGCCAATATTTGCCCAACAACAAATGTTAGTTAAAGTACCTATATAATTGACCATACATTATACAAATTTTATCTATCCACTATGCTGTTGCTGTATTTTCTGAAAAAAATAAATAATTTTAAGTAAGAGAAAATTTTAAATTTTAGAACTTAACGCATGCCATAGTACCTAGAATACATCACAGTATTTTAGATTCGTAAAGTAAGTGATGCCTAACGTCAAAGTCGCAGTTCTCTTCTCAATGTTCACAACTTGATAATTAACAACAGCAACCTCAAGAAAAAACAAGATTTGTCGTTTACGAACAACATTTTCATTAAACCACCATGAAACTACTTAGCGAATCGCCAGTCACCAATCGGAAGAGTCAATAACTACAAAACAAACGCTACAGTATCACATGATGCGCAGATGCCACGTTTTATTTTCTCCACATCCAATTTCCCAATCAAGTTATCCGAATTATTATGTTAATTCTGACATTGCCGGTCAAAACTACTTTTGAGATAAATTACGTCATAGTTATAAACAGTGTCATTGTTGAAGTAACTATTTTTATGTCTCTGGATCAATACTGGATTCTTGCCATTAATGACGATTTAAATATTGACCCTATATTGATGTATACAAACTAGATCAAAGCAATATTGCACACAACATTGTAAATCACATCTAGGGCCAACATTGATAAACCAAACATTGACTGAATCTAGTAAATCAATGCTGAGTAATATTGGTTTACATTCCCAAAACAATATTGCGTCAATATTGGTAGGATATTGTACTAACAATAAAACTGAGTCAATTGGAGCCAATATAAAAACAATGTCTAGCCAATATCATGTGCTACTTGGGTTGGTATATTAAGTATTATCATATATGAATTCAATATAGAAATTTATGGCGAGAGTGGGGGTTGATTAAGTTGAGAGAAGGTAAATCGAAGTGGTATATATAGCGTGTTTGTTAAATAACGAGTACAGTAGTTCGGCTATAAATGCTACGGGTTGATGCGAATACACAGCAAAAACGGCACTTACTCTCTCACTCCTAGAACCAGGGTGAACGTACAAGCAGTTGCTCGAGGTGTCGGACTTCATTAGTATCCGAAATTAGCCCAGAAGACAGAGGTTTGGGCAGTCGGGGAGCTCTAGTATCCGAGACTAGCTTGTGGGCAGACCACACGGCGTTCACCCTTAGAACTGGCTGTTGTCTACCCAACACCAGGACTGTCTGGGTAACGAATGACGCAATCAGAATGTAATGTGTGGTAGAGTTACACGCAAGTGTTTCTCGACGATGACTCTAAACATTTGCGTAGGAAGCTCTGCAAACAAGAGGGTCCGGTGTGGGATGGTTTGATTCTTACCTGACGTCAGCTAAGTATCCCGACGTCTGACCTAGACGAATGGAGGAGAATCAAGTGAAGTTTATCTCGGCCATGGAGTTCGCTCGCTGACCTATAGAAAACTGCATACCATCAGGTAGCGTTTCGGAGATGACAGTATGGGAGTCCGACTTTGGTTGTGCAGTTCCAATTGTCGAATCCCCAGAAATCGTCTAGAGACCTACGCTTAAGGGGCGTTGAAGCCCGTATGAAATAGGACGGGAGGGTTCCGGCGGACTAAAATGGCACTAGCCTGGTGAGCTAGTAGAGGGTGAATGGGCAACCTCGCTTCGACCAGTGATCAACTGGAAGCAATTGCCATGCAATTACGCGCTGATTGACAGTATCTCAATTACTTCCTCTTGGCAAGAACGTGGGGATATAGTTATTTCAGGAGCCCCAAGTAAAACATACATGTTTAATCACTCCTAGAACATTCCCATCTCCACGTTGGTGTAGACTGGAACTCTACTTTTATGTGAAGTCGGACGGAGCAAACCAAGGCTTTATTACGGTAGGCTGCGGTGGCAAAATCCGAGGATATCCTAAGCAGACCTAGGACCAAGCCCCACCATAATTGAGATTGAACTCGGTCGGGCAGAATGCGGAACTAGGGTTGAAGGGACTCACTCGGAAACGAACATCGACGGATGAGCACGTTAATAGCTACGGCTCTAACCGGGAGAGCTAGTAGAGAGTGGATAGGCACCCTCGCTCCCACCAGTGTAAACTAGTAGCTCTTACAAAAGTAAGTGACGCACTAATTGAGCGTGTCTCAATTCGTTGACCTCTTAGGGGGGCCGTGATCAGAAGCTTAAAGCAGGTGGAACACGTTAAACAAAACTTGACATTTTTGACAATGTAGTTAAATTTGCTACGATTATTTAAATTTTTACTTGGATTGTCTTATTTAGGAAACATTAGATGTCTGGGAAACATAACCTTGTTTAGTTTCTTAGGACCAAAGTTTTTGGGACATGATTATACTTAACTTTTTTCTTTAGTTTAATTGTAAAGCAGAAACAATCAAAAACGGTCGTCATGGCTTAGATTTTTAAACCTAATCTTTAGTAGCTAGCTAGATATCATTTCAATTCAAACGAAGTCATAAAAAATTAAAGATACCAGTCATCCTTCGCAACTTGGACAATATAGTTTCGAGGCAGACGAACTAGTGATAAGTACGAGAACAGAATAAAAAAGATGCGCAAAGTGATTAATTCATAATAGTGATTTAATAAAATCCTAAAATCATAAACTATTATCGTAACCTGGTGGCAGTAGCTAGATTTCGGAAGTCGGCGTAGTCGCTTCCTTTTCGATGTCCCCCTCACTCCACTATTGCCCAATAATGATGACCAAGGTTCAACATAAAAAACACATTCCGATCAGACTATAAATAACGAGGATTCAGATAATTATGTTTATAAGAAGTTGAACAACAGAACAGAAACTTCGATCTATTACATCTATAAATTATGTACGTGGGGGAATTTAACTTTGTCAAAGGTAATTTGTCATTGACTGTTCTACTGTTCCACTAAAACTGTTCCATTGTATCGATATCATAATTAGGACGCGATTTTCGACGACCGAAGTTTTCGGGTGTTTTTTGATCATAAGTTTTAAAACTCAAGTCGAAGTTCAGCTGCAGAGTATTAGATACATCTTATCAATGGCCATCAATGCAAACTTTCGGTCTCTGTCTGTCAAAGCAACAAACCTTCCCACCGCTACCTCAGAATGTTGTCCACTTGATGCACTTAGGTTCGCTAGCAAAAATATTGGAAACTAACTCTTAAATCTGAACTGTTTGACTACCATAAAATTTAATCTTCTTCTAAGGTGAAAGCTTCAGTTTTATTATTTTTAATCTAGTCGCTGAGTAACGGAAATATTAGCGAACCAACCTTTCGCCATCTCTAACCTCTCCCATACCTAGTTTACTTGATCCACTAAAAGGAAAATCATCGGAACTGGAAAGTGATTCGCGATCGTCTAGTAGAATCAAACGAAAACTATTCGATAGGTTGTAGTGGAAATATCGCTTTGTCTGTCAAAAACGTATTGCTACAACCCATAACCTGGAAACCAGGCCCCAGAAGCTATAAATCTTGTGCGAGAGAGAGGGGGCGATTATTATTATTACTAGGCTCTTAGAGATGGAACAGCGCAAATCCCGCATTTGTGTTACAGCTAAGGAAAAACTGCAGAAAACCTTAACCAGATCTGCCGGTACCAGGAGTTGAACCTGGGCCAATTGTACACTACCAAGACTGTATTAAATAGTTCAATACCTATGCAAAGAAGATAAGATTCCTGAGATGTTACCGACCGACTTTATAAATTGCAACCACGAAGAAAAAGGCTGGATAGTTTAAAAAAATTAAATTATCCGTATTGAAGCGAGAAATCACGTTACATAAAACTTTAAATATTTTAATGGTTTGGGTTGGCTATGACATAAGCAAATGTAATATTTTATAACATTCGTTGTATTAAATATTCGGATAAACTTGTTTCTGTTTTAAATATCATATCTGCACATTAATGATGTTCTCCCAGTAATCTTCAGTTCTTAACAAAAAACTGCAACAGATTCATCACATCATGTTTATTATTTGTGGAATTTACCAATACACTATTATGCGTATATGGACGGGAAGGGTGAGCAATATGAACTGATAGTATGGGGTAAAATCGGACAGGGATGATGGATTACACTGTCATCTATTTGCACACGTAGCAAATTGTGGCGACTGTATCTACTATATGCAATCGTGACCGGAGTATACTGGTTAATGTTTTTGATAGAATTCGCAAGGCTATCAATCTTCTTTCATATTCTTCCTCACCAGTCGGAGTGCGGAGTGAAATATTATAGGGATTATGGAGTTCTGTCTTCATGCAAGTCTATATGAATTAAAACTTTTATCGTACATCGTGTTATGAATAAAAGAGATTAAATTAGGGGAGCTAGGCACGTTTTCAAGATCTTTTATTATAAAATTGCAACGAAAACTATGTAAAATTACAAAGAATTTTCAATGAAAATCAAGTAACTTATTACAAAGAAATTACTGGATTTTCAGATACTTTGAAAGTTATAAATCAGATATACATATATTTACAATGTAAAGGAATTTTACAATGTAAAATTTGAAAATTTTTTCTTACTCCAATAAATTTGCTAGAATACAGCTTTTAGGTAATTTTACATTAAATTTACATATTTTACTTTAGTGGAATCTTACATGGTTGTATATGTATACATTGTAAATGATGAATAGAAATTGCGCTAGTAAAGATACTGATCGCGTTAGGTAAACACATACACAATTACTGTAATTTTACATTTTTTATGTAAATAAAATTGATATTCATAAAATTACCTAAATTGTAAATGTATTTCGTTCTATAAACATATCTATAAAGAAATAGGGAATTACATCGTGATTTATACTGGGCAAACGTTTGCATCGTATACAAACAAAGGTCTGCAACAAAGACAAATTGAGAATTCGGACAAAATTACAATTTGCATGGACGATAACCTGAAATGAAAACATATCACCGCTCATCAAATGTTATTTGTTAGGACCCACATGTCTGGAACTGAATACTGTAATCGGGACCCATGTGACATTCTACCGCATATTACTGATATGTGCATGCGATGCGAGGAAATTGTACGTATCATTAGACCCGCCCTAATCAAATAGGGCCATCATCAAATACATGCCAATCATGAATAGCAATTTACTAGCCTTCGCGCGACGTTAGGTGTATACCATCACATGAAAAATGCTATAATACTTCACGTCGCCAAATTACTGAAAATTATTCATGCGTTTCATTTACAGAATTTTCGACCAATTATTTTGATGAGATATTTTGCCCCCGGATCCTGTTGTTTTTATTTAACGTGAAACGGACGTTGTTTACAGAAACAAAGGCTCGTCAATTCTTTGTGATAAACACTTTTTAATTTTTTTTCGTAAAGAATTACCTTGAAAGTTTTAATTAACTTACGACAGTAAAGTTAAAAACAAGTGAAATAAGAAAAAACAGCCAGACCTTGATTTGCTTGGTTACGGTTGTTTGAATAAATATTTGTTTAATTTACTCGCGATTAATTGCAAAAGGGGTTCATTCATGTGAGTCATGTCTACTCTACACATTAGCTTTTAATTTTTAGGATTTTTCAAATAATTATTTCATTTTTGTTTATTCTGTAGCATCATCGAAATGAGATAAGAAAAATTACTTTTCATTTAACAACGGAGTTCTTTGAGTGGAAGTTCTCTTCAGGTTCTTGCAAGGAGTAAAAATCTATATATTTAAAACACAGGCTTATTTTTGTTTCAGTTCGTTTGAGACTTCTACTGGGCCGATTTACGTGATTCTTTTTTTATATTGAAGCTTTCGCTGTGAATATTAGTCAACACTACTTAATAACTATATTTCTTTAAGTTTTATACTTTTAAATAAATAAATTTAAAACATTTATTTGGATTCGCAAGAGAATGGCCATCCACTTACATCGCACTCTCAGTCCCCAGCGTTGTTAATTTTTGGAACTATTCACGATATTAAAAGTTTGCTGCAACGAACCCGTGGACAATTATACGAATATTATACAAATTAATTATTACCTTAATAATTAAATATTTGTATAATACAAATTATACAAATATTTCATTATTAAGGTAACGTCATAATGTCAATTGCTTATTTATAGCTGTTTCATTTATTGTTTGGATACAAGAATATATGGACAAAAGATGGTGTGATAGTTGCAAATATCAATAATAAAAAAGTTTCAATAAATTCGATGGCTGAACTAGAAGATATTTGTGGAAAATAAAATAAAATATCTAACGTATTTATAATAAATGTATTTATTCTATTTATCTCATTCTAATATCACTGAAATATTCGATATCATTTATTTGTTTATTTTACAAGGGAATTTAAAAAGAGAAAATAAAAATAAGATAATCATTAAGTAGTATTTTTAATTTTCATTAGTTTTTTCATATGTTTTTACTTTTTTTTCTCATTTGCTTTTAAGTTTTAAACTTTAATATAGAAAATGTTTTCTTGATTATTAAAAAAGGACTACTTCCATTATAATAACTAGTTTAGTTCTATTTTATCAAATTCGTTTCCATCTTATTTGAATGAATTACTTATAAGTAATTACTATTAAGTCTTACTTATAAGTAAACCAATTCAGTTAAATTTAAATTTCTTAGTTATAAATTTCTATATTTATTTTAGGTAGGTAGATATGAAAATAGGACACCTAAACGTACGATCTATTATTAAGGGTTTTGATTTTCTTGTGGATTTAATTATTAACAATCAGTTTGACGTTTTTTCAATTTCAGAAACTTGGTTAACAGCTGACGTAGTTACAGAGGCAGTTTCTATACCAGGTTATCAGTTTTTTCGCAAAGACAGGGATAGTAGAGCCGGTGGAGTGGGGGTATATGTGAGAACCGATCTCAACTGTGAAGAATTAACCTTTGATTTTCCTACTTCTACAGCTCTTAGAGTGTCTATCCATTAAAATAAAGGTACATTCAAAAACTATCGCAATTTTAACTATTTATAGACCTCCTAAAACTTGTTTAAATGACTTTGTTACTAATCTTGATGATGCATTATCGTCTATAGTTCCTACTGTTGATGATGTCATTGTCTTGGTAGACATTAACGTTGATTGTTTTAATGTAACTAATCCTGTTAATTCTTTGTTTAGTGGTTTTGATGACTCAAATAATAAACGAACCAACACGGGTAACTAGAACTTCTAGTAAGCTTATCGATCCGATTTTTGTGAGTAATAATACAGTAGTAAATTATCACGATACAATTACTGTAGACAACATATCAGATCATAGGGCAGCATTTTGTGACTTAAATATTTCATTGAGTAAATATACAGCTAAGACAATACCAGTAAGATGTTTTCGTAATTTTGATCGTGAGTTGTTTCTTGATGATCTACAATCTCTCCCGTGGCACGAAATACTACGAGAAAACAATATTGATAATAAAGTCTCCATTCTCATGGCCTTTATTTTGTCGGTTTTCGATATTCATGCACCAGTCAGAGAGGTGAAGGTTACCAAACCTAATGCACCTTGGTTAACCGATAATTTAAAGGCAATCATGAAGGAGCGTGACAGAGCTTTAAGAAAATTTAAGCGTACTAAATCGACATCAGACTGTCATAGATATAAAGAATTAAGGAATTTTACAGTGGCTTCCATTCGTTGTGAGAAAAGAGCTTAGCTTACAAATATATCTACAGAAAACAATTCTCGCAGATTGTGGACTGCCTTAACTGATCTCAATATAAGATTTACTAGTTGTCGAGATTTACCTTCTAATCTAGCGGACCCAAATACTATAGGTAACTACTTTAGTTCATTTTTTCAAGTTAACTCACATAATTGCGACAATCAAATTCAGTATTATTTAAATAATCGTAAGTCCATACAATCATCTTTCAAATTTAATTTAACCACAATTGAGGAGGTTCATAATATATTATTTAATCTGAAATCTAATGCTATTGGTTTAGATAATATTACCCTTAAAATGCTAAAATATTGTAGTCCGTTTTTAGATAAATTCATTGCTCATATCATTAATTGTTGTATTGAGTCTAGTTATTTTCCAGAAGCTTGGAAAGGTGCCATTGGTCTTCCTTTACCAAAAATTACTAATCCTAAAACTTTTTCAGACTTAAGAATCATTAGCATATTACCTTGTATATCAAAGATTTTCGATAAGATTTTACACAAATAAATCTACGACTTTTTTAGCTTAAATAATCTATTGCCTAATTGCCAGTCTGGATTTAGAAAAGGATTTAGTACGGTCAATTCTTTAGCTACTGTTACAAACGATATTATAAATTCAACTGATAAGAAAAAAATTACTGCATTAATCTTACTTGATTTCTCGAAAGCTTTCGATACAATTGATCATAAGCTTGCTTGTGCTAAATTAAAATATTATGGGTTTGAGGATGTAGCTATCAGTCTAATTAATTCTTATTTATCGGACCGCATGCTAATTATAAAAAATGATAACCGGCTTTATAGTTCATTTGCTATTACTTCAGGGGTTCCGCAAGGTTCTATATTAGGTCCGCTTCTATTTATTATATATACAATGGATCTCTTGAAGTCATTGAAATACTGTAAAGTTCAAGCATATGCTGATGATACCCAAATTTATAAAACTTTTAACTTTGGTGACAGAATACAGGCTTGTGATGACATCAACAGGGATCTTGAGACAATTATGCAACTATCTCGCGAGCACAATCTAAAACTCAATAGCAAAAAGTCACATTTATTATTGTTTGGAAATAAAAACCACATTACAATAATCAAAAATGAGCATAATATACACATTAACAATGAACAATTGGCCTCTGTTGCCTCTGCAAAAAATCTAGGTGTAGTTATAGATACTAACTTCCGATTTAAAGAACATGTTAACAAGTTAATACAAAAAGCGTACTCTTCTTTAAAACTACTATATGCAAATAGACACATTTTAAATTTTAATCAAAGAAAGTTATTTTCCGAGTCATTAGTGTTGTCGCATTTTAATTATTGCAATATTGTCTACGGACCGTGTATTGACAAGTTTGATAGTTGTCGTCTTCAAAAAATTCAGAATTGGTGCTGTCGGTTTGTTTTCAATTTAACTCGCTATGATCACACTTCTGTTAAAATTAAAGAACTCGGTTGGTTGAAAATGGAAAATCGTTGGAGATATCAGTTGGGATCGTTTACAAATGTCTGCTTACATTGAAGTATTCTACATCTCTTAGCTCAGAATTGATACCTAGGTCTGATGTGCACTCTGTTAACACTCGCTATAATTATATGCTCACGATGCCAAAGTATACATCTTCCTTGTTTCGTAGAAGCTTTGTTTATAATGCAATAAAATTATATAATTCATTGCCTTGTAATATGAAATTATACAGCAATAAACAGTTTAAGCTTGCCCTAAAAAAACACTTACTGGAACTACAATAACTATCACAGGCTAGGCTTCTCATCATCTACCTACCTGATCTCTTTTGTTGGCTGCTTTACTTGCGTGGCTCTTTTGGTTAAATAGAGTAGCCTTTGGCTAGATTTCGCCAAGGGCCACGCATTTATAACAAATCAGGAGTAGTATTTAATTATTTATATTTACAATAGTAATGTTACCAATATATATATGTATATATTTCTTCATATGTAACTTTTAGAATTTATATTTATTTTAACAATAAAGGCGTTTAATAATAATAATAAAAAACAAATCATCGTGAGATACGTTTGTAAATTGTCGCAAAAGTTGTAAATGACTGGGGGATTATTATAAAGATTCTGTTATTGGCGATCAAACTTATCGTGTTCTCATTAACACTGCTTTAGATTACGAAAACGCCATGTCCTTCGATAGTGAATACACCGGGCATATTAAACTTTATTGTATAGGTCAATTGTTATTTACTAGTATATATATTTAAAACACGGATCATTTTTGTTCCACTTCGTCTACGAATTCTACAAGACCGATCTACTTTATTCTTTTTTATATTAAAATTTTGGCTCTGTAGATTAGTCAACACTACTTTTTATTTTTATTTAATTTTTATATTTTCAAAATCGTTCTTTTTTGTAGAATGTGAAGTTTTAGTATTGTGATTTTTTAATTATTTATATTTTTAATTTAAAAGCATTATTTGTAATCATTGCATTAGGCCGACTGTCCACTTACAGCGCTTGCTTCGAGTTTTGAGACTAAACATTCTCTCTACACTCTCTCTTACCTACTTACTATGCCATCAACAATTCTCAGTCGAGTTTCATAGTATCTGGAAAATATATACGCAATTCGATATCTCTGTCTGTCTTTTTTCTCTCTGTGTTTTTTCAAAATTTTTAGTATTTTACTGCAGATTGGGATATTTGATGAAAAAGTAGAATACGAATGTCTAGGAGCTAATGTTTTATCTCTTAAAGGACGTGGAAAATAACCAACAAAGTCTAAAATCTGCTGTATTAAGCATATGATAAATGTATTCAATGCAAAAGTTTATGGTAAGAATGGGTGGGTAAGTTGTTGGAGGAGTCGGAAGGAGAGATAGGTGAGGGGGTAAGTCAGAGAGGGATATAAGTCGATGTAAATGTAAACCGAAAGAGGGGTGGTTAGTCTGAGGTAGAGATAAGATGGGGAGGTAAGCTTGAAAAAGGAGTAAGACGAGGGGAGGAAGGAAGGTTAAGTCGGGGTTGTTGGGGGAGACGGTAAGTCGAGGGTGTTTGTTAAATAACGCGTTCTAAAGTTCGTCTGAGAATGTTAAGTATTTTCAATGGTTTTTGTTGGATTTCGTTTATTTAATAAATGTTAATATGAAATAATCACTCAAAGTTTAGAAAGCTGGTATATTAAGCATATGATACATGAATTCAATATAGAATTTCATGGTAAGAATGAGTGGGTAAGTTGAGGGAGAAGTCCAAGGGGAAGATAAGTCGGGGGGGGGGGGGAGCGTAAGCCGCGAAAAGGAAGGTAATAATGTGAAATAAATAATAATTTGGATCGAAATAATTGAAATAATTTGGAGAAAGGTGGGTAAGTCAGGGTTGGTGGTGAGGGGGTAAGTCGGAGGTGTTTGTTAAATAATGCTCTTAAAAGTTCGTCTGAGAATGGTAAGCTTAGTATTTTCAACTGTTTTTGTTCGATCGCGTTTATTTAATAAATATTAATATTAAATAATCACGCTTGGAAAGCCGAAGAATTGTAATCACACAACGAAGGTTGTATAAGGAAAACCTTCAATAAATTAGCCTTTTGATCGTCATGTTTTGACGGGGTTTCTCTAATATACATTTAAAATAGACGGTTCATTTTCTTTCAATTCGTTTGAGAGTTTTATTGGACTGATTTGCGTAGTTCTTTTTTATGTCGAAGCTTTCGCTGTAGATTTGTCAACGCTAGTTACTTAGTTTTTATAGTTTTTTAATATTTATAATTTTAAATTAATCGCTCGAAAAAGGCCATCCAATTGTAGCGGCCTCTTAGTTCTCAGGGTGTTGATTTTTGGAAGCACTGTGCTGCGGCCGACAGGCCGATTCTTCCACCAATAATTAGTGTTCGTTTTTGTTCCACTTCGTTTACAAGTTGTACAAGATCGATTTGCATGATTCATTTTTTTATGTTAAAACTTGGACACTATAGATCAGTCAACACTACTTACTTGTATTTTTATTTAATCTTAGTAATTTTAAACCATAATTTAAAATATTTATTTAGATACGCTCCAGAATGCCTATTCACTTGGTAGTTATATTTTGCTTTAACGATTTCTACAAGTCCGATTTGCACGATTCTTTTTTATATTGAAGCTTTGACTTGACCTGAAGCTAGACCTGGTGAGCCCTTAACAGAGCTTCATTTCGAATCTACCGAAGTAGAGGGTGAGGTTGTCTTGAACGTGAGAAGCTATATAATCGCAACAACGTTCCTTAAGTGTAGGTCTCTATACGATTTCTGAGAATCCGACGGCTGGAACTGCACAGCTAAAGCCGGTCCTCCATACTGTTACCTCCGAGACGCTACCTAGTGGCATTCAGTTTCCGATAAGTCAGCGAGCGCACTCCCCGATCGGGATAAACCTTACTTTAATTCTCCTCCATTCGTCTTGTTTAGACAGCGGGAAACTAGCACCATATCAGACCCTGACGTCAGGTAAGAATAAAATCCACCCTCACCAGACCCTCATATTAGCATAGCTTACTCCGCAATGTTTTAGAGGCACTGTCGAGAAACACTTGCGTGTGTCTCTACACACATTACATTCTGACTGCATCATCCGTTGTCCAGACAAACCTGGAATTGGGTAGACAACCGCCAGTTCTAAGGTTGAACGCCGTCAGCCCACAAGCTAGTCTGGGATACTAGTGCTCGCCGACGATTCTAACGACTACCCAGACCTCTGTCTCCTGGGTCTAGGCTCGGATCCTAGTGAGTCCGACACCTCGGACGACTGCTTGCCCTTTCACCCTTCACAACGGAACACAAAAGTAAAGCCAAATAAAAATGATTATCCAGTGACACATGAATATGGCGATGCGTGGTAGCTTTAGACCGTAAGAACTGCCCTTATTAGGACACTGGCCTTATTTGGCACCAGTACCTTCTACTGTTATGATATAAGTGCTTCCGAGCGATATAGTAACAAACGATTAGCCAAACAGGTTCAAAAAACCCACTAGGAACAAATAAAAATATTGATAAAATCCCATTCCGCCCGCACTTCACTTTGCATGCACATCTGTTACCTTAATTATATTTAAATTATACATACTATCGAAATCTTCCAAGATCCTGGGGTAGGATGGAAGATCAGCAAAGCTGAGTCCTATCCCATTCTACAATTCAAATATGTATTCCAAATATGTAAATTAGAAAGTAGAATAAATAAAGATTTATTATTATTATTATTATATCTTAGAAGCAAGATAAGCATAACGACTTTGTTTGTCTACATTGATTTTAGTTGGCATTGAAGTGCCCCACGTTGAGACTAGCCATATAAATTTGCATTGGAATCCCCTTTTTGGTAGAAATCAAATCAATAAATGAACACATGTTGTGTATAAGTAATAACTTAATAAAATAAGGTAGAATAGCTTTTTCAATTTTTTTATAATTAGTTTGCCTGGTGTCTCAAAAAACATTAAAAAGTAAACTTCATATTTTAGATTATCAAAAATAAACATTGTGAAATACTTTTGATGAACGTTTAAAGTATGGAATAATATTTTCAGTTATATAATATCATACTTTTTAACAATACCTAATAAGATGATTGAAACCTTGAAAACAAAAATCTCTGCATTCGTTACATCACCAAATCGTTGTTAAAATTAAAAGATTTATCTCACAAAAGTTTAAAAAGTTTGCAAAAAGTATTTAAGTAATTCATTTTTCCGTTAGTTAAAAGCGCGTTGATAATAAATAAAAAGTAGCTGTAGTCCCAGGTTCGATTCCAGTTAACAGGTAACTTTTTAATTTTCTTACAACACAGGAAATTGCAAATTACAATATTCCTTTTTGATAAATATACTACACGTATTTTGAAATTAAATAATATCTATTTTATTTTTACTAATTTTATAATTAAGTAATTAACAACCTAGCCAGGTTGTCAATGCAACAAGAACGTCATTTTTACTTAATCGTTCAAAAGCATTTCAAATGACGTTCTGTTTTTAGTCGAGTGTAATATTGCTAATCAGAATTACAATTTAGAAATGCAATTTTAAGATTATGTAGATAATATTCTCGGAAACAAAAGTGCTTTTAACTTGTATTTTGAAAAAAAATTAATAAAGTTACCTGCCAGCTGGAGTCAAAAGGCAGCGACTTTGGTTTTTATCACCCCGCTTCAACTCACTGCGCTACCAAAAAACATTAGCACGCGCATGCCACTTTAAAAGTAGGTTATAATTATTTTTTAAATAATTTCTCTTTAAAAAAGAGGGTCTAAATTTAATTTTTTTAGTATTTTCAAGTTATTAGTGCTTTTTAAACTCCTAACAATAATGGGCGCATTCAGCAGACTTACCGGTGCTGCTTTAACTGAATTATGCAAAATTGGTTACCGGTTGATATATTAAATCTACTTGTCACATATAGAATGGCATAACCTAATTCGATATTTGTAATAATGTAATAATAATAAAAGATCTAATAATAATAATAATAATAATAATAATAATAATAATAATAATAGAGCAGCTAATATTAGATGAGGATAATTTAAATCTAAATTATAAATATCAAAAGTTTTTTTGGAATGGATCGTAAAAAAGCACAACAGAATAGACGTCAAAGGTCGCTGTTTTAATCTCACTTTAATTGTACCGGTACGGTATGTAAAGAAACCGTTTTTTTTTATTTCACGCCTACACTACGGTGGAACCAACAGCTGAGGTCATATGTCCCCCATCTAACATGCAACAGGAATACACACCCATAGTTGAGGTGGCGGAATTTTCCAATTAGAAAAATCCCGTCGCCCCAAGTGGACTCAAACCCACGACCCTTGGAACACGAGTAATGCACTGACACCACTCGTCCACCACCGCCCCCCCCCTAAACCGTATTTAAAATGTGGTGAGTAAAACAACTACCGGTGACCCAGACCGGTGTGACCGGTAAGTCTGCTGAATGCGTCCAATGATAAAAATAAATTAACCCTTGTATTCGATTTCCTAATGAGACATTAATGATTATATGTAGATACACACACATTTTCTTTAATCTTCCCAAAAACCTAGACCTAGTTATGTGTGTGAGGCTGACCGTTATACCACATTAACCTACATTTATTAAAATACAGCAATCTTTGTTATTTAAAGGATCTCATCCAAATAATTTTCCAAGAAAATTCAGGTGAAACATGAATTTTAGCCAACATAATGCTACGATAAAAACGTACAGCAGTATTTTTTTATTTATTGTTTATTTAGCTTTCATTGTGGTAAGGAAGAAAATAGATTTCTTACCTTTTAAGATATAAATTTTGTATTGCTCCGGCGTTGATACTATTTTGATGGAATTTTTTCCACAAAACTTGTATGAGACTCGTTTCAGGGTGGATCGTTTTGCTATCTTTCTCATATATTATGATCTTATTTTAAGAAATATACACATAGGCAAAAACAAATAATAATTCACAAACAAATAACACAATGTTTTCTTTGTTAACAAACAGCATTTTAAGCAAAACAGAATGACTGGTTTATATTTTAAATTGGATTAAAATATAAATATGGGACGTTCCACGTCAACTGGGCCACCTGAATACCCAAAAATTAAAGCTACAAAAAATATATTCCAGGGTGTCAATTTTTTCGTTGAAACGTTGAAAAATAAACAAAATGGCGGTTCAAGATGGCGACTAGAACATAAACTCTGAGAAAGATTTTTTAAAAATTTATGAGGAAGCGAAAATAAGTTAGAAATGTTCTCTTAAAATTAGCTTTTTACGTTATATTGAAGGATCCAGGGCAAATTCTGACTACGGGATCGTGTTCAGCTCGTCAAAATACGTCGAAAATGATATGCCTGACCTTTGTATTTGGACTTTTTTAAATTCATGGAATTTTAGGTTTTATATTGGAAAAACAAAAACTATGGTGTGCAGGATTAATTATACACTCAATAATACACTTTGGCTGTATTATGGATCTATTTCTAACTTATTTTCGCTTCCAAATCAGTTTTTAAAAAAATCTTCTCAGAGTTTATGTGTTCTGGTCGCCATCTTGAACCGCCATTTGGTTTTTTTAGGTGCCACATTGCATTTGAAAGATAACGTTTCAACGAAAAAATTGACACCCTGGAATATTTTTTCGTAGCTTTAATTTTTGGGTATTCAGGTGTCCCAGTTGACGTGGAACGTCCCAAATATAAGATCAATATTTCTACGCCGGACTATCATGCTCTATAATTTGAGGCAATTGCCACGGTCAATAGTAGTCGTAATAATAGATAATGAATAAAATACATCAGAAAATATAAATGGCGATATATATGCGATGCCGAAATTAACCCGATTGATATATGTGTTGTGCTTGACGACGACACAATAAGTAGTAATGATACGGCTGCTAAGGTAGGAGACGAAGAAGATGATAATGAACTAAATTTCATGGATGATGAAAACGAAGACACATAGGTTTTTAAGAATAATAATATATGGATTAGGCCTACAGGGGATAGCATGCTAAAAAAACGCGCCTTGCAGTCTACCTCAACGGTGGTCTGAAAATGTGTGTACTAATAATGTATAACTGTATGAATCAATGAGTATGACTCGTATTACATACAAACTATTAGTTGTATGTAATAGACCTTCTTTGTAGAAAATTTAATGACCAACATTTTTTATAATAACTATTTTTACCGCTCGACTAATAGTAACGAAGGTATACACAGAATACAGATATATACATAGAAGTAGCTTGGTGGGAATTAATTTTTCTAAAAAATCTAAAAGGACAACAATAATATCTAACTAAATTCTATAAAAAACCTCTTTACAAATTGCTTTTCATAAATAAATATCTTCTTTAGAGGCTTAATTAATTTATTTGAACATTTTTAGCTGGATCACAACAATATCTGCAACCCATTTCACATTTATCTATCTGACTATCATAAGACGCAGGTCTACATACATGTTTTCATTAATTTCTTTTAGAACAACACAGCCTCTTAAACGAAATCTCTTCAAATTCTGTAGTCAAGATTGTATTATGTGAAATTACAGTAATACTTTCTATTTTAACGTTATTATAATTCACACAATATACAAGAAACCCATCTTCATTGATGTTATTATATTGAACTTCAAAATTTAACAACAATTCTTCTGGGTAAGTTGGTTTACCTTTACATACATCTTAATTACAACTTGTTCTACCTATTTCAGATAACATCTCATCAGAATACAAGCTAATATCTTCTTACACTGAAAAACATCCCCAGTAGCACAAGATATTGACCCAATATTGGTGCTATATGGGTAACATATTATATTCAGGCCCAATATTTGGAAGATTCAACCAAGATTGGTATTACATCGCTTAAAGACTGGCACCCAATATATGTAGCCAATATTGCTCCTACAAAGGTCCAATATATAAATAATAAATTTAAAAAATATGTTTCCTCTATATTGATCCTATATTGGATTTATATTTCAGCCCACTATATGATTAATTCATTAGTAGATATTTAATATTATATATCTAATTAATATTGATGTTATATTGGTTCAAGATTGGCGCCCAATATACGTAACCAATATTTCTTCCACATAAGTCCCATATACAAATTATTCATATTGTATTATTCTGTACTGGTCTTATATTGGACATATAGTGCAGTTAATATTTCACCTTTATAGTTCCGACACTGAATAAGCAGCCTTTAAACAAGGTTACTTGATTATTCAATGAATCAAAATAGCTATACATAGGCGGGTGCTTTATATGCGTGAAAATGTTTTACAAATGTGTACCACACCAAGAAAAATGAAAAATGATTGCAAGTTACCATAACTAACGCGGTTTTATCAAATACTGAATACTAATAATACCTCAATACGTAATTATTGTATACTTTGGTCTAAATTCATAATGATCGCATTTCAAATTTCGTAACCAATAACGCACAAGCTGCCGTTTTCAACCATCTGTTTTAGTGTTGCGATATTTGCTACTGATCGTTTCTGGTTGGAAAATTTATATTTACTGTTTGTAAGTGCGTCAGTTATTTATATTCATTATATACTGTAAGTACTCACTATAATATCCATATATTTTGATTGCTATAACCGCCTAGTTTAATTAGCGTTGTGTTTAAACATGAATAAAATTGTGTAAACAATATGTCTGTGATTCATTTTTAGAACGTGTAAATACGATAATAGTAGGTACATAATTATGTAATTTCAAATTTATTAAAAATAGCATTATCTAGCCTTTAATGCATTTTTACAGATTTTTATTGAAGTGAATGAAATATCAAACTTAAGCTACAATTTTTAACAAATACTCCTAGTATATATTATTGGCCCAATATGTTGCCAATATATGTTTGATATATTTAATTTTATTAGTTATCTGTTTTACGTTGATACAATTTGTTTACCGTTTTAACTAGAAACCCAATAGATAAAAATCCAATTAACAAAATTTAATGCGTTTGTGTTCTTATTTACAGTTTTCGCAATGACGCAAATAAATTATTGTGTTAAGCAGGGCCGGCGCAAAGCGGGTTCAGCGCGTTCCCCGGCCCCGCGTTTGGAACGGCCCCGCGCATTATAAGGCGCCGCGTTAGCACTTTCTCTGCTACTATAGTCCCACCAATGTTTCCATGTCAAAAAGGCAAACTTCTACCATTCAACCTCGTAAATTTTGATGACGTAATAACAACTTTTCAACGAAAAAGATCAGAGAAATAATTTTTTAAACTCACCACTTTCAAAATTACATTTTGCGAAGGTAGCAGTTAAACGCAAACGTAACGTTTGCGCACTCGGGCTTCTGAAAGATGCAAAAAGCACTAGCCCTTATAGGCTCTTTAAAAATAATTTGACTTAATCATAAAATTAAACAATTGAAGAATTCGCCCGCCAAACATTGTTTTGACCAAATTGGTGTCATTTTAAGGGAAATCTTATGCTGATTCCGTATATGTAAATCATTTTTGGGGAAACGCCCCTAGGCCTCCAAAATTGATTGCTACCAACCTAACCTTCATAAAAACGTCACCACCTAACCAAAATGCTATGCAAAAGCAAATTCTGATGTTTTTCAACTTAACCTAACCTAAACCTAGACTAACCATATCTAACCTAACTAAATTGCGTAATTGTAAATGACACAATCTAGCAATCATAGAAACTAAATACAATTATTATTAATTGCCATGGAAATTAAGCATTTTTTTACTTTTGATTCCCTAAATTGGGGCGTTTAGGGCGCTCGCTCCAAAATTGATTTAAATATTTGGAATTAGCATTTTTTGGAGCAAACGCTCCTAGGCCTAACCTAACCTAAACCTAACCGAACCGAAACCTAACCTAACCTAACCTAAACCTAACCTAACTAAATTGTGTGATTGTAATTACACAATTTGGCAATCATAAAAACTTAATAGGATTATTATTCAATTCTATAAACCTAACCTAAACCTAACCTAACCTAACTAAATTGTGTAATTGTAAATTACACAATTTGGCAATCATAAAAGCTTAATATGATTATTATTCAATTCCATGGAAATGAAGCATTTTTTACCTTTGATCCCCAAATTTGGAGCGTTCGCCCCAAAAATGATCTACATATACAGAATCAGCATAAAATCTCTGTTAAAATGATACCAGTTAGGTAAGAAGATCTTGGTGGGGGGGGGGGAATTCTTTAATTATACCTAAGATTTAATTTAGAAACTGTTTGGGTATTAGAAATGACAAAAGAAAGATTAGTAATCGATAATAATTCCACTGACATAGAAACCCTTAGATTAGAGTCTGGCCAAGGCAGCCATTTTATATCACAAAACGTGGCGCCAAATTTGAAAAGTACAGAAATGATTACACGGTCAAATATTGCACGCATGTGAACGGTATTTGACTCAATTAAAAAACATGAAATGGTGGGTTATATATAGAAAACATTTTTTAGCAAAATTAGGATGTCAAAATCAAAATATTATATCAAAAACATTGTGATATAAAATGGCGGGCACTGTGCCAACGCATTGGCCAGACTCCAATTGAAGGGTCTCTACACTGACAAATGTGCGAGCGCCATCTATTGGCAAGAAGAGAATGCTATTGCCTACTTGATTTCATGTTTACTGTGAATTCGAAACAATATTACAGGTTTTGGTTAATTATCTTTTTCATTGTTCAAGTTCGTTTCAAACAATTTTCTACAAAAGTGGATGCGCAAAGTCATCTTCAACGCATTCGCGCAAATGAATTAATTACTCCTTCGTCGCTCGTGCTTAAAAAAGTGCGCTCATACGCGACTTCTCGTTTTCGTAAATAACTATAATGATCTTGTTTATTGTGTCCAGCCTTACTTTGTGGAACTCCATAATCATGAAATAAATAAAGATTATTAAAAGTTTCACAGTTTTATTAAAATACAACCTGACAATATTGTTTCGACAGCTATGATGTCATTATCAAAGGTAATATAATTATAAACAAACACGTCGCTAAGGTAGATACAAAAATAGATAACTAGATAAAATAATAATAATCAGAATTAAATATCTAATACTTCCAGTAACGGAGAATTACTGAGCTCAAGTTGTTCATTCATTAAAGGTACCCTGAGTTTGTGTATCTCAAAGGCTTCTAAAATGTCTAATTTGCGTTTGTTATTACAAAAATGTAGGAATTTAATATTATTTTGAGGAGTCATTGTGTGATTTTGTTCTAAAAGGTGTTTGGCGTAATTCGATTTTTCAGGATGTTTATTTTTGTAATGACGTACGTGTTCTTTATATCTTATGTCAAGATTTCGAAGTGTTTGTCCAATATATACCGAACTACAAAAAGAACAATTTAAACGGTAAATGCCCGATTTCATGATATCATGTGTTCTGTGTTTAGCATTAAATAAAAATGAAAAAGTGTTAGTGTTGGTTTTAAATGTTATTTTATAATTGTTGGTTTTTCTTAGTATATGTGCAATTTTTTCTGATATTTTGCCAAAATATGGTATAGATATGTAATTTGTGTCTTCTGTTTATTATTTATTAATAAAGAAAATTTAGAAACTTTAAACAAAAACCCAACCACAAAATTCCAAAAAGAAATAAAACAAGGTTTACAAACTGCAATATCTGCTTTTCAGAATTAGAAAAGCAACAAATCATTAATAAAAACCCACAATCACCTAAACTATATGGACTAGTCAAAACACATAAACAGAATATGCCAATAAGACCAGTTATATCATACATCAATGCACCTAATCACATTTTATCCAAAAAACTGAACCAGATTATTAACACGATAGGTTACAAATCGAAATACTCTGTTAGAAATTCATTAGAATTAGTAGATAAGCTGCAAAACATACATCTTCCACCACATTCAAAACTTGTTAGTTTTGAAATTTGCAACATGTTCTCCAGAATACCCCCACAACAATGTATTCCTTTATTAGATAGTTTCTTGATCAATAGTAATATAGAATTAGTTAAAAGGTTAGAGTTAATTCAATTATTTGACCTTTGTATAAGTCAAAATTATTTCACTTTTAATAACATAATTTATTTACAAAAAGATGGTTTACCTATGGGTAATTCTCTAAGTCCTCTATTAGCTAACATATTTATGGACAAGTTTGAAGATCGAATATTTGAATTAAACCTCTCTAAACACATTATCTTCTGGTTTCGTTATGTTGATGACATTTTAGCTTGTTTTGACAGTTCTTTTGAGGTTATCAATGAATTTTTAATTCTTATTAACAGTATCCACCCTAATATAAAATTTACACTAGAAACAGAACAAAACAGGGCTATAAACTTTCTAGACTTAAATATCAAGATTAACGCAGACAATCTATTTGAATTTTCCATATACAGAAAACCAACACAAACAGACATAACAATACCAAATAAATATTGTCACCATAATACACATAAAATAGCAGCCTACAGATCATTAGTACACAGAGCTTTAACTATTCCACTAACAAAATCAGATTTTAGCAAAGAGATATCAACCATTAAACAACTAGCACATGCAAATCATTACAATCCGAACATGATCGACATTTTAATTAAACAAAAAGATTATAGGTTAGTTATCAAAAGAATATATCCCATTGACAATCAAACAGAAGACACAAATTACATATCTATACCATATTTTGGCAAAATATCAGAAAAAATTGCACATATACTAAGAAAAGCCAACAATTATAAAATAACATTTAAAACCAACACTAACACTTTTTCATTTTTATTTAATGCTAAAGACAGAACACATGATATCATGAAATCGGGCATTTACCGTTTAAATTGTTCTTTTTGTAGTTCGGTATATATTGGACAAACACTTCGAAATCTTGACATAAGATATAAAGAACAGGTACGTCATTACAAAAATAAACATCCTGAAAAATCGAATTACGCCAAACACCTTTTAGAACAAAATCACACAATGACTCCTCAAAATAATATTAAATTCCTACATTTTTGTAATAACAAACGCAAATTAGAGATTTTAGAAGCCTTTGAGATACACAAACTACCTCTAATGAATGAACAACTTGAGCTCAGTAATTTTCCGTTACTGGAAGTATTAGATATTTAATTCTGATTATTATTATTATTTTATCTAGTTACCTATTTTTGTATCTACCTTAGCGACGTGTTTGTTTATAATTATATTACCTTTGATAATGACAGCATAGCTGTCGAAACAATACTGTCAGGTTGTATTTTAATAAAACTGTGAAACTTTTAATAATCTTTATTTATTTCATAACTATAATGATACTCGATGATCCTGTTGTAATATGTAATAATGTGTTTATAATAAATAATGTATTTAGAAGTTGTTTTAGGCCAAGTGCATTTTTGAACCCGGCCCCGCAAAAGCTTACGCCGGCCCTGGTGTTAAGTACAGACATCTAAAACGAGTTCTATATTGAAGATATATCGATAGTTTTAAGTGTAAATGGACAAAATAAAAAAGTTGAATTACATTTAGCGGATAATAGTGCTTCATATTACGATGACCCTTTCTCCCTTCGACTTCATCTACAGTTGAACATTAACTTAACGATATGGACTGTCTGTTTATTATTATTATTATTATTATTATCGTCGTCGGTTATTAATATGATTGGGTTAAACGAACAGAAGATATACAGAGTGATTTGTGACAAATAGTACCTGTTGAGGGAGACATTAATCGTAATAAAATGTAGATATTAAGCATTATCACATGATCACATCAACATATTGTACCAATACTAGTAACAAGTATACTACACCAATATTACATTTGAACGGTGGATGAATAGCCTGTGAATGCATTTGGCCAATATTGTAAAAGAATATTGAACCATTAAATGTTTCAACGTTGGACCAATATTACCATTATGGAGACATATTCTAAGCACGTATTGTGCCAATACTATAGACGTATATTGAACCAATATAATGTTCCAATGTATGGCCAATATCAATCTGCGGTACTGGAGATATATTGCTTCCGCATATTGTGCCAATCTCGTTAGTGTCTGTCATTTACAATGTTTGGCCAATATGTGGAAACAATATTGTTCTAACTTGTGTGTGCTACTGGGGATGTAAACGTAATGTATCTCGTTAAGATTATTATATATGCATGTTAATTTTAAATGTTTTCTTTAATTCAATTTAAGAAACCCCTTTATAAAATTTATTTTTATTATTGAGGTTATGTGAACCTGTAAATTGGGAATTGAAATTTATGCATGATATTTGCCTATTAAACCATTTAAACGCATCTTGTCTTCTAAGCAACACCTAAATATCATGACAATATGTAGTATCTTCCGTCAGTATCTTTAATAATGTATGACTTGTTAATTGCCGGCATAAATAATAATAATAATAATAACGTCCCATGATTTTTATTGATAAAGTTAGTATAATCAATAAATAATGTTTAGATAGCATTTATTAGATTTCCTATTACTTAAACATACATTGTTGTACATACAGTCAACGTTTATTGAACATGTAATACCATCGGGATAACTTTCTAATTTGAAGTTTATGCTTGTTTTTGATTCTTATGACTCGCCATTCCTTATTTAGAATAATGTGAAAAACTTGAGTTATAAAACAAACAAGGAAAATTGTTTATTGTTTAAAGTTAAAACGAGTTCGTAAAATCTCAAGTATAATTTTCTAACTAATCTATCCACTTGTACACATATTAAGTTGCATTAGCAATTTCATTCTCGACACAACCACTTGATGGTTTACCTTTTATGTCGTTACTTGAACATTATGTGGTATCTCATAACTCATTAATGACAGGAAACAACCTCTTGGTACTTCTTCATTATTTTTTATTTTAACTGAAGAAAAATGATCAACGCAATATTTGCTCTTTCCACGAGGAAAAAGATGTTTTTATTCGAAAATTTGATTTATACCCCATTAAATACCGAGCGTATAAAACATATTAACCGAGTTACAATGATTAATATAACATCTAAAACAATAAATAGATTCGCTCAATCATTCATGCCAGCAAACATGAATAAAGCAATCCCCAAATGGAGCTCCAATTGAATCTCATCTTGAATTAATCAAAACGAGCGACACATTACTCCACTTACACGAAAATTCAATTAATCATTAGGTCTCATCTCGAAAAAGGGCTACTTTTCTAATCAATATCAGTAATCTCCGGAGGTAATTTAGCAGTATCACACATGGATAACTCCGTTCCGTCGTTGGATCTCGCACCAGAAGCGTTCTGAGTGACAAGCGGTGCAGGAGTTAAATGAAATGTCACTCAAGATAGCTTGTGGTGCTTCCAGTAAACGCCCAATCCTTGTTTCTCGTCACACTGCAATAATAAATCAGTTTGTCCAAGTATTGACTCTCAGGCCTTTTCCGCATTGTGGCCCTTAGTTGGGGTCAGCCCGCGAATTCCAAAAGCTCTACTCGAATGTTTCCTGTGTTTGATTGTTATTCTACAGGTGCCGTTCGTGCCGAATGTGTATATATTTGAACGCAGACACGCACTACATGTGTTTTGTTCTCCACAAACACTAATTCGTCGGTGATAATGGAATCTGTTTGCATCAATCGCGCTCCGAAATTCAATTGTGTCCATTGTGTCGACCGCAACCGCCCTTTCATTATTCCACACACAACTCCGGTAACCGCACGATAAAAATGTTAACGGCGCCTCTTTTCTTAAGAAAACGAATCCGATGTTGATCTTACCGAATTATTACCTAGGCCTCTTTGTTCGAGTTTATTGGGTTACGTAGGTGGATTGGAGCCGAAATGTCATATGCGTACCCTAGTATCGGTGTTTATAGGGGTAGTTAACAGTAAAGTGCAGTACTCGACGACCGTATCTAGCACATCAAAAGCCACCGGAAACGACCAGCATGACGACACTCCGGTTTAACACCTCAGAGTAGGTTATTGCCAGATTTGGTTACGATAAGCTCCTGCATGGGAGTAGGTAATGCATACTCGTCCAAATAGGCGTATATCTCCAGGTCGTTAAATCAGAAGTGGCGTAAAACTATCTGATTTTTACGAGGAAATTAAAAAGTTTCATTTAAATACGTTTGAAATATTTTATGACCGGATAGTAAAGTGCTACCATAAAGAAGGTCCGTGTGCTAAGTGGGTTTGACACAGTTCGAAATTTCAATCACCATAAAACGCGAATAACCGGGCTCTTTGTAAAAAAATGGCTTAATATATACATTGTGTCGAACGGATTACGTTTTAAGCCGTTTTGTACTTTATAACCAACATATTTATGCATTTTAAACTATGCGGATATAAATAATAATTTTACTACCCCACACACAAAGGACGAACAGATTTATTACCAATTGATTAATTTGATTTACTACTCTTTTACTGTTTATAGGAAATCACTTCTTTCATTGATCGTTTTCCGTACTAATCGACAACTACCCAAAAATTCATTATATGCAAATTGACAATATACAAACAATTACTAATCCCTCGCGCATTATCAGCAGACAATGGACATTTCATAGTTGGTAGCAGGAATGTCATTATAGAATAACACGGTGTTCAAATATGCGTCGGTGCTTCGGCAAATTGAATTCACTTACATAATCGTATTTGTAGGTAATTTAAAAATCAAATGCTTTTGCATACCTCTTCTTTTTGAAAAGATTCCCTCTTACAAATCGAAACAGAAAAACATTTAAAAAAATATATTGCCAACTTATTTTTGAAATCTTTGAAATATAAAAAATAAGTAGTGTTGACTAATCTACACAACGAAAGCTTTAATATAAAAAAAGAATTGCTTAAATCGCCCAGGTGGAATCCTCAAACGAACTAGAACAAAAATAAGCCTTGTGTTTTAAATATATAGATATATTGAAGAAACATTTCCTAAACTATGTCAGGACTATATAAAAAAGTCACATTAACGTAGCTAAATTCGCAGAGCTCGAAATCTGTGCAAAAATGGGAATTCGAAAAATACTATTGTAATACCATTGTATTGAGTACTAATTTTTAGAGTACTAGGTAATTAACTCTATACAGATTGAATATTCAATCTAATAGTATTCTACTTTGAAACTATAACAAAATCCACTCTAATTTTAATTCTCTTAAGAGAAGAAAATCCGTTAAAAAGTGATCTAAATTGGTAAAAAAATGTTTGTTAGTGTTCATGTTACTCTAGTTATAGTAAATAAAACGAATTGTCATCAATAGGTATAGGATTTCTATGCATTTGCATGTTTTTTTCTGCTTATAGCAAACATATGCAGAGTTATATTTCTACATGTTTAAGCCACATATGAATCACATATGTCAATTTGAAAGTGCATATAAATGCATATTTAGGTGTTTTTTATAAATGCATGCATATTTTAGCATTTTTGAACGAGTGTGCATATTTTACCACTTTTTGAGCGTTTTACATGCTTTAATTATGAAATTTCTAATATTTATTAAATAATCTTAGCATTTTAGACAACCAACCAAGGGCGGCTTAGTTGAGTCTAGGGGAAACCCATAATTAAAGTTTATTGTTAAATACTAGGCTTTAAAATATTTTACTGCCTTAACCATCTGTGTACTTGTTAATATTTTCTAAGAAAGAAAAAGTTTCAACTAAAATTTAAATACTTACATCCTGCGGCATTGTGATAAATGGGTATTAGGAAATTCCAAAGACCCTTTGACAACTTCCTGTTCATAGAAAAATCTGCCTGTACTTTTGTTTACTAATCTTGTAATCTTTCAATTAAGACAGTTCAGAAATTGCAAACTGCATTTCAGTTTGAAATTGTTGCCGCATGTTGTATTAGAAATTCATAGTCTGTAAATAATAGTTTTTAATGGTTTATAATCATAGCGTTAATTTATAGTGTATTCATTAGTGTATAGAAATAAATATTTGTTTGTGAATAGACGATTTAAACAGCACTTGTGTTATTATTTGAAAAAGAACGTTACAGTATTAATAAAATGTAAAATTATTTTAAGTTGCCGCATATTAATTATGATTAAAACAAACTGCGATGTTTTACCTATTTGCACTAAAAGGTCTCTAGTTATAACTGTTAAAACTTTAAAATTTGAAACGTAAAGTCTAAACTTACTGTAGGTACTATTATTTATGTACAGATACCTGTTTTTGGTTAGTCAATATAATTCTGATCTCTAAATTTTGCTTAGTTGTTCATAATTTTTTTAATTGTTCAGCTACTTTTATATTTCAAGATTTGTAAAATTTTGAAATGTCCTCTAATTTTAGTAACTTTTGAAATTGTAAGTTTCAGCAGTTATAACCAGTCGAAGTCAATTACAGCAGACAGCTGATTGTCGCCATTTTTTGTTGGTGTTGTTTTCGCGCACATGCTTCCGTTGTCAAATACACTGCCTAGTGTATATTGATGACTAGGTATAGGATTTGTATGCACTTAAAAATGCTGAAATATGCATGCACTTATGCACTATAAAAACGTGAAATATGCACTTAAAAATCATGAAATATGCGTTTATTAGAAATTTTTAATAAATATATGCACTTTCATTATTAAAAAACACCTGTTTAGCGTTATTTACATTTTATTTACAGAAATTATTTTAATTAGACATCCTATGCAATAATTTAATTAATTATATTTTCTAAACATAGAGCGTTACAGTTCACAATGACGTACATTTTTAAATTTTCCAAAGTAAACATACGCCTATTATCCCTAAATATTGTTTTATATTTTGAGAAACTCCGTTCCACATCGCAAGACGTAATTGGGGCATACTTCAAATTGTTTAATTCTACAAGCGAATTATGTTTTAGCTCGTCTAAAATGTCTTGGCCAGATAATGCATCGTTTATGCTTTTACTTAAGTGAAAACCAGGATTTTTGTCTATAACGGATTTAAATTTTTGTTTTATAGTCAAACCCTTTGGCCCTTTTACTTTATTCAAAGAAACACCTAACAATTTTACATGCTCAAGAGATTTATCTAATGAATTTCCCTGACTTTCTAATTTCTGAATTACTTTAGCTAAACGCACAAAATTTGTCAAAACAAATAATAATTCTGCCCTCACCTCCTTAGTATTAAAAGCATCCTGTGCGCTTTGTATGCATAGTGCATCGTGTTTATTAAGTTTATTTACAAATGCTTTAATAATATCAAAATAAGTTGCATAATATTCTGCTGCAGAAAGCCAAGTATCCCACCTTGTTATTACAGGCTCAGGTGGGAGAGGCACTTCTTGAGCAGCTTCTCTAAATATTTGTATGCGATATGGAGCTTTACAAACAATTTTTTTACATCTGAAATTATAGAGTTTACGTTAGGATATATTTCCCGCACTTTTTCCGCAACTCTATGCATTGCATGGGCAAGACAAGTCAAGTGGATCATTTTTTCGTACAGAACTTGTAAGCCAGCCTTGATCATGTACGGTGCCGCGTCGGTAATGAACAGGAGTACTTTGTTGTACTGTATGCCGTCCGGCCACAAAATAGTCATCGAATCATTAAACAATTTTGCCACAGAACAATGATTGGTGCTCTTGAAAACGTCCATTGCTAATAGATAGGATTTGGGATTGTTCTCCGAATTTAAAACGCCAATTATAACGTTAGCCACGTTTCTGAAAACAAAAATTTGATTTTTATTTTATCGAACTACATAATTAGTCGGTTACAAACAATTAGAGCAAAACAGTTATTTAAAAAAATATTTTAATCAAGCAAAATTATTGTGATTAAATATGTAACTAACAAAATAGAAAATAAAACATCCGTAAATTGCTCTGCTGTCTTTAATTAGTTAAATTTTACTAACAAAACGAAGGAAATGAAGTTTCTACGCACCTTCCAGTAGTGTCAGTAGATTCGTCAATGGAAACCCATATGTAGTTATTCGCTACATGTTTTCTAATTGATTTTATGGTCTCTTCGTATAAACGAGGTAAATAATTTTTCCTGAGTGTAGACTCGTCGGGTATTGGAAATTTTGAAATTTCTTCCAGAAAATTACAAAATGCTGAGTGATTAATTTTACTTAACGGAATATCTGCAGCCACTAATGCACTACATAGTTTTTTATCAAATTCGATCGATTTGCTGGACTCACCGCGCGAATTATTAAGGTACTCCGGTAACAATGTTTGTTTTTTTGATTTCAGGGCAACACATTTTTGATGTCGAACCGTGTTCAAATGTTGTGTAACTTGAAAGCGTTTCGTTGCAGTCACTTTATCGTCGCACACTGTACAATACAACACCTTATCGTCAGTTGTAAGAACACTGAATTCCTTAACATAGCTTCAAAGTGTAACAGACACAGACCGTTTTTCTTTACCCATCTTTACACTCTAAAATTTCAAACTGAAATGCAGTTTGCAATTTCTGAACTGTCTTAATTGAAAGATTACAAGATTAGTAAACAAAAGTACAGGCAGATTTTTCTATGAACAGGAAGTTGTCAAAGGGTCTTTGGAATTTCCTAATACCCATTTATCACAATGCCGCAGGATGTAAGTATTTAAATTTTAGTTGAAACTTTTTCTTTCTTAGAAAATATTAACAAGTACACAGATGGTTAAGGCAGTAAAATATTTTAAAGCCTAGTATTTAACAATAAACTTTAATTATGGGTTTCCCCTAGACTCAACTAAGCCGCCCTTGGTTGGTTGTCTAAAATGCTAAGATTATTTAATAAATATTAGAAATTTCATAATTAAAGCATGTAAAACGCTCAAAAAGTGGTAAAATATGCACACTCGTTCAAAAATGCTAAAATATGCATGCATTTATAAAAAACACCTAAATATGCATTTATATGCACTTTCAAATTGACATATGTGATTCATATGTGGCTTAAACATGTAGAAATATAACTCTGCATATGTTTGCTATAAGCAGAAAAAAACATGCAAATGCATAGAAATCCTATACCTATTGATGACAATTCGTTTTATTTACTATAACTAGAGTAACATGAACACTAACAAAAATATTGTGTTCTGATTCACTTGAACTATCTTTTCCATAACTACCAATTGCATCATCTTACTGGTTCATTAAAAAATTTTAATTACCCGTGGACGGATAAACCGTGCCCATCCTTACTTACGTAAATTCGCATAGTAATTTTTATTTCTCTGGATCAAGTGAACGAATTAATAAACCAAGCTGCAAGCTTTCATATCAACATTAGTGATATATGTATTTAGTCAACTTTGACCGATGGTATCTCAAAAAGCTACTTAAGAAATTTGAGATTTTAATATTATGAGCGTATAGTACCCTGACGAATAGAAACACCTGTGGGACAACGGTAAAGGGTGAGGTAAATTTCATATACTTGGAAGGCGTGTGCAATTCAGTCCCACTAGTTCTAACAAAAGTGAGTCAACTCATACCCAGTGGCGGAACACCCAAAAACAGCCTGCGCCACAAAATGCGAAACAACCTTGCTATGATACGTACTAAAAAGTATAGTTTTACTGTTTCAGTGAATTTCCGAAGAAAAGATAAAACTAAGTGGCTTGGTATATAGATTATAATAATAATATAATGCTTATTCATAATAAAAATACAATTTTGTCTTATTATAAATGAAACACTATAAATAAATAAACATAACAGAAAACGCTGAAGCTGGAAAAATCAGTTTATAAGTGATTAAAAAGAATAATTCCTAAACAACTTCTAAATGATTTTTTATATTTGCGTGTCATAATGAAGCCATTAGGACACGCATTTTGCGTGTCCTAATGAGATTTATTAGAATACGGAAAACGGTAACATTTTATGTTTTAAAGTTAATATCCGTATTGAACAGCTGTTTTTAAAATGTCAAACTTATTAAATGCCGTAAAGAAAAACAAATGCGGAAGCTGAGTTTTCAGTGTTGCCAACTGTTAAAAAAGTTAAGGGAGTTCCCCTAACAAATTTTATTTAAAATTAAATTATTTCTTTTTTAAAATGATTAAAAATAAGGTAAATAGAAAAAATAGTATAAAGTATTCGTTTCATAAGACGTTTTAGCGCACTTGTCCTTTAGAAAACTCCCCGCTACGCGGGTCGTTTTCTAAACTCGGACGCGTGCGCTAAAAACGTGTCTTATGAAACTAATACTTTAATATACTATTAAAATTCCGCAACGTTGTGATTATTATTTAGACGTCCTTGTCATTACCGCTTATTACTCTTAAAATCTCATTAACAGTAAGGCTGGGTTTATATCAATCAAACAAAAACGTTTTTATACAAAACGTTTTTGTATGATTTTGTTCGACGTTGTTTTCTTAATAATTGGTGTATGAGGCGGTTCACACTGTTCAAACAAAACACAAAAACATAAAAAAGCAAGTTTAAGCATCTTCAGACAAAATGTTTTGTCTAACACCGTTTTTGTTTCATAGGTATAAATTGCAAGACAAAAAACGTTTTCGCATTCTGCATAAACGTTTTGTTTAAAAGCGTTTTCGTCTTATCAATGTGCTTACAGCTTCAAACACTATCAAACAATTTCAACCGCGTTGCAACGTGTCGGGCGTGCAAACATGATCCCTTGTTTGAAGGCGAAACAAAATGTGAAACCCGCGAAACTATGCAGTTGCAAATTTATTTTGGATATATTCATATCTATTTTATTTTTAATTATTAATAAAATTTAATTATCTGTGTAAAATGCATATAACGGGTTACAACTAAAAATGTGTACTAACTTTGTGTTGGGTTGTAATTAGTCACTGATCATGATTTTTAATTTTTAAATATTTTAAAATATAGTGTGCTATAGTTAATTACTGCAAACAAAATTAATGATCTTTCAAATTTATGTTGTTGTCAGAAGAATTGTCAAGAAGAACAATCTACATATTAATCATGAGAGGTAGAGTAATTAAGAAAAGTGAGTGATCTGGTCGCAAGGCAAAAATAATGACGAAAAAGAACAAAAGCATTCGAAGATCTATTTATTACTGTACACTTTCGTACTCTTTCTTGTTCGAATGGCATTATTACTTACTATAATACATTTGAGAGATCAGTTATTTTATTAGTTTTAAAATCTATAATATAATAATTACTGCCATATCAATTATGTTATAATTATTATGTACAATAATAATTATTGTCATTTGAATTCAGTTACTTTAGGCATAATCGAAAATTTTGGACTAGCTTCAATATTTTACAACAAAATATATTACATACAAAGTGTCCCATCGAAAAACGAAACCAGCCCGTTTTGAGGCACTAAACCGCAATTTTTCGAAAACCCGCCGGACACGTAAAATTTATTAGGAAGGGGTGCATAAATATCAAATTTTGTGAAAATGTTCCACAGTAAATACTGCGAAACTCTACTGAGAACTGCTGGTGGCATAATAAGCAGGTATAGGGAGGATGTTTAATACCAAAACGTGACGAAGCAATCGGCCTTGGAATATATGCTTAAAAAATTAAATAATTAAAAAAATCACAAAATTAAAACTCCACAGACAAAAAAATAAAAAATAAGTATTCTTGACTAATACCTAGATTAGTAATCGTGAATAGTTCTAAAACTTACCATTCATTCACGCGTCTCAAGTTAAACATTTTATCTTTATTTAAATTAAAAATATAAACATTAAAAATATGTAAATATTTAATAGTGTTGACTAATCTACACAGCGAAAGCTTCAATATAAAAAAAGAATGACGTAAATAGGCCTGGTGCAATTCTCAAACGAACTGGAACAAGAATAAGCCTTGTGTTTTAAATATATATATAGATAGATTCTGTACATCATGTTCATAGTTTTATGTTTGATAACATTAGAATCAAAGCTAATTTTAATCAGAATGAATAAGTGTTTGAAAAGATTGTGTATAAATCATTGTAAGGAGGAAACAATACTAGTCGAATTAGTTAGTAATAAATAAAACTGAAATTCTTACCCTTTTATTGAAAGTAGTTTGTTCGTTACTGATTAATAGGATGACAATTAAAATATGTAAATTTTCGGAAATTATAAGTTTTAATAGGTTTATAATTCCTCTTTTAGCAATATGTTTTGTGTTGTAATGTTTACATGGCGGAATAATTAGCTGATCTCCTGTATTTTAATATGCTTTATTAATTGCAATTCCCCTTTAAATGAAAACAGAATTACATATAGTAATATTTGTTATGTATTTAGAGGTTACACACATTTAATTGATATTAATGACATTTTGACAAATAAATATGGATAATTAAGCTTCACACGTGTAATACAGTAATTAGCGAGAATAATAAAAAGCATGTTTCCCGTGGCCTATGAAATGAACGCATCTCGGCTTTTAATTAATTTTAAACACCGAGGGATAGTGTTATTAGGTGAAGCACCATGTGGTGCCCCTTCTTTCTGTGTTGAACAGAAGATCGAGCATTATCGACAAGTGCTATTGTGTCAAATAATGCCTACTCATCACGGAAGTGTGATCAGTCTCAACCGGAAGCCTAGCAATTAAATGTCTGTATTTGAACTTAACACCTGATAAATGAATAATGCCCGCGGTATATCGCATATGCAATAGTTTCGGTGGCATTAGAACGGCGTTGAAATATTCGGGGTCGTTTATTGTTGGTCTTCATTAATGCAAAGCGGTAGGGGTGCGATACACCCGCATTTGGACTTCAGTATTGTAGCCTCCACGTGCCTGTAACAATGCAAGAAGCGCCGTTCAAAAGTCACGCCGTGCTGTTGAATATTCACACAATTCGATTAACCGGCCTCATGTAAAGAATCCACGTTCTTGTTGAACCATTCGCATCAGTACTCACGTAAAATGATGATGCCTAACCTAATACCGAGTTAATTTCGCGAAAATCCTTTTAAATCCCCAGTGGAGGTTTCCTGGTAACCTTTAAATACTGCCAGGGCATTTTACGGCAAATAATATCCGGCGACCGTCGAATTCTTTACTTATCACTGCATCTTTATCGACGCCATTAAGTGAACATCATCCCGTGAATCCATTAAGCCATCAATCCATTAGCTATTATCCATTATGATATTCTGGATTGGTCCCGCAGCAACGATATTTTACAACTTTTACACTAATGTTAAGAAAAGTTGAGGACTGCGAGACCATCAATCAATACAGATAATTTTATTTGAAAATTGAATAATGCGGCATTAACTCAAGATAATAATAATGGCAGGGCTGTAAGTCTTCTTGTGAGGAGGAACAGATTTTTGAAGAGCTGGGGAGAACGTAATGTTCAAATAACGTGCAAGTCACCGACGCCATCAGTCTAACGGGGCATTCTCTCAGTTGTCACGTCTTTTACTGATGAGATTCGAATAAATACAGACTTAATAAAATCCATCACTTATCCCTGTCTGTAGGCTAACATCTTTTTTGTATAACTTTTTCTCGGGCGATAAAAAAGATGTTGTTATAAATACACTTCTGACGATTTTAATCATTATTCATTTAAAAATTTGATTTGGTTATTATCAGGTTTCTTTCAACAAAAATTCTGACTTATCTCAGAATGTATGGAACAAAACGTTTTAAAGGATATACCAGGTGACGTTTATCTTATCTGGTGCTATGGTCCCCTAAGTTCATTATATACACATTCTTTAAACAAGTTCGATTACATTGATGTCTTTCTTCAAGTTGAAATTGTTATATTTATCTGATTACAAAATGAATTGAATGAATAGTTTATTAAATTCACATTGTAATTATGGACTGAATTTATTTAAACGAGATACAGAGGGCCAACCTCAATTGAAAGACTTATCGAGATATTTTCATACATTTTAAACCTCTTTGATCTTTGAGATAACATACTGAAACAAGAAATCTCTTAAAAAGCTTTTGGTGTTTCTGACTACATATTTTGTTAAATCTAAAAATATTGTTGGATTACTAAACACCACGACCAAATTCAAACAGTCTGAAATATGTTTTAACTATGTTGACCATCCTAAGCAGCATCTAAGTAGCAGTAACTGAGATCGGAACTTTCATGGAGTAGTTGTTACGTAACTACAACTAAATTTATGACTTTATAGGTTTAATTACTACAATTCGGAATATCTTAGTAACTGTGTAGTTGTTTATACTATTTATTGGAACTACATAGTTTCATTACTTCTAAGTAACTTTTAAAGTATGTGGAACGGTATTGCCACTTAATATAATTACTTTAAAGTTGTTGCAACTAATTGTAGCAGTAACTTGCCCGAAGCTGCTTTAAAGTTTTTAAAACTTTCAGCAGGTCAAGCAGTTCAAACCGTAATTCGTGGATTTTCGCCATGGCAACCGCGGAGGTGTGAGACGGCGCATTGTCTTGGTGAAACAGGATTTTCTTTTTCTGCAAATGTGGCCGTTTTTCCGCAATTTCTGCCTTCAGCTTGTCAAGTAATGATGCGTAGTATGCTCCTGTAATGGTTTTTCCTGTTTGAAGATAATCGATTAAGATAACTTCATGACTATCCCAAAAAACAAAATTAATCGGCCCCAAAACTCTGATTTATTGCGACTAAACTGCGCCAACAGAGCGTTGGAAATGTTCATTCGAACACGTTTTTGGTCTAACGTGAGCAAACGCGGCACCCAACGCGCGGACAGCTTTCTCATGCCTAAATCTTGATTCAATATGTGACAAACACGTTCTTTGGACATATTCATAGCCTCTGCTATCTCTCTCACTTTAATTCGACTATTTATTGGAACTACATAGTTTCATTACTTCTAAGTAACTTTTAAAGTATGTGGAACGGTATTGCCACTTAATATAATTACTTTAAAGTTGTTGCAACTAATTGTAGCAGTAACTTGCCCGAAGCTGCTTTAAAGTTTTTAAAACTTTCAGCAGGTCAAGCAGTTCAAACCGTAATTCGTGGATTTTCGCCATGGCAACCGCGGAGGTGTGAGACGGCGCATTGTCTTGGTGAAACAGGATTTTCTTTTTCTGCAAATGTGGCCGTTTTTCCGCAATTTCTGCCTTCAGCTTGTCAAGTAATGATGCATAGTATGCTCCTGTAATGGTTTTTCCTGTTTGAAGATAATCGATTAAGATAACTTCATGACTATCCCAAAAAACAAAATTAATCGGCCCCAAAACTCTGATTTATTGCGACTAAACTGCGCCAACAGAGCGTTGGAAATGTTCATTCGAACACGTTTTTGGTCTAACGTGAGCAAACGCGGCACCCAACGCGCGGACAGCTTTCTCATGCCTAAATCTTGATTCAATATGTGACAAACACGTTCTTTGGACATATTCATAGCCTCTGCTATCTCTCTCACTTTAATTCGACGGTCGCTTAGCACCATTTGGTGAACTTTAGCGATGTTATCGTCAGTGGTTGCAGTTTTTGGACGTCCCAAACGTTCATCGTCTCCCAAGCTGGTACGGCCACGTTTAAATTCAGCTGCCCAAAATTTCACTGGGGTAAATGATGGCGCAGAGTCCCCATACACAGAGTCCAACTCATCTTTGATTTGCGTAGGCGTATTGCCTTTCAAAAACAAATATCTAATGACAGATTATATACTCGATTTTTTCCATTTTCACAAAAACACTCACATTGACTCACTCAAACGATTGTCAAATAACAACTGCGCGTCCAAAATGGCTGAAATTTTGGTGAGTACCTGTCAAAAGCTGCACAACTACATTCCCTAGCTTTTATTGACGAGTGCTGCCATCTTCACGTTAAGGTCGGAAACTTTTCAGACCATCCTCGTAACTAGCCACTCCTGGCCTGTCCGTCAGTACCACTTCAGTCGGCTTGGAGGACACATATCTTGTACAGTGTATGCATTGTGCATGTAATGCTCCCTGCTCACTCAATATTAATAAAGTTAATTAATGACAATAATTTTATTAACCACATTTTTTATTTAAAAATATATTTAAAGAAGGTGCGTTGTTATTTTTCGACGCATTCAACAGAAAAGTTGCAATGATTTATAATTTTGGTTTACTGGAATGACAAAACAATCAAACAATTCATCGCTCTTTGTCTTATTAAGTACGTATTCCAAATAAAATAGTAATCCATTTTGTAGCACGATCGCAGCTTTAGTATAGAAAATGATAGAATATTTGTTAAGTTGCAAGAGTAACCACGCGACACGATGTGTCAAAAAGAAAAGAGAAGAAGAGAAGAGAAAAGAAGTTCCACGAAAGTAGCAATTACTACGCCATACTGTGGAATGGTTTGGCCTTTTTCATATCAAAAATCTAACTTTCTCATTTTTTGGGATATAAACCTGAAATTTTGCATAAGTAATCTTGAATATAAGGGCTTCCAATTGAAATCAATTGTTTTCGATATATACTTTTTTTTTATTGCGGCATCAACGTCTATGGTTATTAGCCGCTATACTTTTTATTATGCATAAAAAAAATAATCTTAATTCTATATTAAAAAAATTTGGCATTATCCGCTTAAATTAACATTAACAAAACAATATTTTTCTACTTTAAAACAGTAAAATTAATATTTCTATTCAATAATAGAAACTTCTAGTAGCTGTAACGCTTCTTGTGAAAGTTCCTTGACTGTTTTATTAGAGATTCTTCTTAGATTGCTAATAAAGGGGTCTGATATCTACAAACGAGTATTAAAAACATCTTCGTTAATAGATTTTCTTGCGGGATGAAGCCTAAAAGGCTTATAGATTTTATTTCGAGACTCCTGTGCATCTTTAGATAATTGGCCTAAACGTAACAGTGCAAAATGTCGAATTATGCTTTCGCCATGTATTAGCACTTTATGTTCAGAAGACGGCCTATAATACCAGTTATATTTACTGGCATAAAGCTGAGCAGTATCAAGAGCATATTTGCCGAATTTTGTAGCATTAATCATCATTCCAGATGACATGACCTAAAGAATAACATAAAGCCTATTTATTAATTATTCATCCACTCCAGTAATGTCTGCTGAATGTACATAGTTCTGGAAAAATCTTTTGCACATCCTGGCACTACTATCGTTAGATTTTCCACTAACTTGATGTGGCTTAGATCAAGTTCTGCTCGAAATTGTCTCTGTACGTACTTTTTCTTTTCCTCTTCTTTGCTCTGTTTATTTTCAGTAGTTGCTGCTGACCACTTTTGAAACGATAAATTGTAGGAAACGTGAAGAAGAAATTCCATACATCGAATCCAGGTATGGAGTGTCGAGAGCCCATATCGAAAAGTATTTTATTTTCGCGTTTAGCTTGTAAACTAACTTTTTGTAGATCGTTAATCTCTTTTGGCTTAGCACCACACACAGTACATACTGAACCTGAAGATGTTTTTGTAAGTACTTGAGCTAGTTTCCCAGCAACCATTCAGAATAACTAATACTTGACTATAACTAATAGTTGACCACCACTATTTTTATTTATGAAAGAAGGTAACGATCTATCTATTTGCGCTTTGACATTATCTATAACAGCGTTAGTACTTCCACAGTACTTCATTTGTTACTTGATTTGTAATTTTTATAGCCACTAAAGAGGAAATAAATAAATTTATGTCGGATATCTATTGGTCTTCAACAGCGAGTATTTGCTTGTATTTAATTTGCCCTGAGGATCCATTGCAACCCCATTTCGAATATAATTTAAGCTTGAACCAGTTTTATAAATAGAATTGAGTTATGAAATACTAGCTACTGTATGATCTAAAAGATCTTGCAAATTGACTTGAGCGCTTAGATTGTTAATTTCTATGCTCCTTCTCCCAGACAACTCGCTGGTATTGGCCACTCGATAGTTTGAGAATTGCAATTTTTGTACGACTTTTAATTGTAAACAATTGAAAATAAAATAAAGACCACCACAACTGCAAATAAAATAACGGCAAATTGATAGGTACCCATAACATGTAGTTTTTTTATATAAATGTTATATAATAACAGTATACTTGCAGAATTATGAATATTTTAGAAAACTTTAGGTTGCTATGGAATGCAAGTAATATACAACATTACTTGTATAATCAGTAAAATCAAGTTAGAAACTGCGTTACGGACTACTCTCTAAAACTATAATTTTCCCCGCACGTTACAATTCGACGTCTATCAATAAAAACGTAAGAGATCTGCAAGATTTTTCTTTTGTATCTTATATTGTAAGGCCCTCCGTGGTCGAGTGGTAGAGATCCTACCTCTCGTTCAGAGGGACAGGGGTTCAAATTTCGGTTGTGACTGAATTTTAAAAATTTAGTACAATCGTGGTTGAGCTCCTTAGGATAAAGTATGAAAGTTGTATGAGTGATAAAGTATGGGAGAGCGTAATGTACTTGCTACAATAGCTCCATTACCTCCGTTGCACTCCCATAAGAGTTTGTGTGAAACCCCGACACTGCAAAATGCGGTAAAAGGGGGAATGGATTAAGTATCTTATATTGTAATAAATTTGCTATTAGAAAAAGCTACAATCTGAACGTCGGCAAGCAGCGGTAATAGTTAAATCTTTAACCAAATATTTAAACCATGGGAAAAAAGCATGTACCCATAAACTTTATATTATTTAATTCAAATAAAATGTAACAGCATATTTTATTATATAGTGCAAAAGCCGAATGTTTGAGCTTTCTAAAATGGTATTATACTTATATAGTTGCTTTATAATTCTTTTTGAAAATAGACATTGAAAAGCTTATAGCGCAACCAAGTGTAAGCGATATGTTTTGATTGGTTATGTTAAGGTGCGTTTTATATACATTTAACATTACAATATAACCAAAAATATTTTTGAATATTATACACTGACCATTTAACTAGCGATACGTACGTTTTATTGGGCAAACCAAACTTATGCATAAACCATTTTTGAGATGCAATGTTAGGTTTCCTCCCACGGTGCGCCGCCACGTATCTGCTACCCAAAAATTGTTCCCTATTTTGGTTCCAGACACGTAACGAAAGCGTAGCCATTACGTGCTTGTGACTATTGGCAAAAACTTAATAGTTCCATTGGTAGCTGCTGGTACGTTGCGATGACTAAAAATGCTGCTTGGGATGTTTTATAGATCTATACCAAAAACGTCAAAAATATGTAAAGTTAGAGATAGCATCGAGGAATAGATACTTAATAGTACATCTATGGCATTCTCTGTTGCTGTTGTAATCGTTATTATTGGAACCTGATTTTTCATACATTGAATCATTATTGTTTGTTCATTATTGTCATATTCAATAATGTGCAATCCAATATCTTAGACCTCTAAGGCTTGCAATCTTCTATCATTTATTATACGTCTTATACGATCTTATGTCAATTTATATATTTTTATTACTGTTCTTTTGATTCTTGATCTCAAAGAATAATTGGCTTTTGTAGATTCTTAGCCTATTCTTAAACTGTTTATATCGAGGTATTCACGATGAGCACATTTTTCTTATAGAAGTATAATTTTCATAACAATTCTGAGCTTAAGAATCTGGATTGTAATCTGGATGGCAAAGAATATATTTATGCTATCTATGCAACACAAGAAATAAAAGCTCCTGGGAAATGGTATTCCAGCAGAATTCTTAAAAGAAGGAGGGCCAGTATTATTGTCATGGATAACAGATATAATAAAGAAAGTATGGAAAGACGAAAAAATTACAGACAAGTGGAGTAGAGCAGTTATCTATCCCATACATAAAAAAGGGGACACCGCCAATATGTAGTAATTTCAGAGGAATTGCAAATTTTGGCTAGGATTATAAGAAGCAAAATAGAAGAGTACACAGAAAGAGTCATTGGAAAATACCAAGATGGATTTCGAGAGGGGCGATCCACAACAGACCAAATCTCGGTACTAAAACAAATACAAGAGACAAGTTACGAACAAGGCTTACCTCTGCACATCCTGAACCACGTTCGGTATTTCAGATCTGTTTACTCGAAGAACTCGGTTTCTATGGTATCCATTGTTGTAAATAATTGTAACTATAGCAATAGAGCTTTCAGAGCAAAAAGAGTTGAGATACCGAACCCAGCACTGTTTATTGACTTTCGACAAGCTTATGACAGAATTATAAGGAAAAAAATATATGAAGCAATAAGAAAATTCGGAGTGCCCGAGAAAATAATCCGACTAGTTTGTACGACGCTGAATAATTTGAAAAGCAGGGTAGTAGCAGGAGGAACCCTTTTGAGAGAGTTTGGAGTGGAGTTGGGCCTGAGACAAGGGGATCCACTCTCGACCAGACCTAAAACATCAGGGATTATATATCACAGCAGGCATCAATGCATTGCCTTTGCAGATGATGTGGTATTAATAAGCAGATCAGTGGAAGAATTAAAAACAGTATTCAGAAACTTAGAAAAGAAAGCAAACGAATAAGGATTGCAAGCTAATACCGATAAAACAAAATATATGAAAATAATAAGGGGACAAGAAATAAGAGAAAGTCAACATTCACAAGTTATTACGGCAGAGGGGAAGACGTACCATTTAAAAAACATAATTCATGTTTTGCGAGATATTTTTATAGATTTGTATTTGAGTTGGATTCTTGTGTTGAATGGTTTTTTACCTTCCAGATATGGTACGTACCGGGGAAATCAAATACCCGGGACGGACCAAAACCAGCAACATAACCTAGTATGGAAGGCAACTTTCCCATATGGAAATTTATGGTTCCTGTACAACTACAGAGGATGATACAAGGCAGCAGTTATTATTTCATTTATGGGCCAAGGTTGCAGGAGATTGACTCCTCAACCGGCTTGGTACCATATGCTTAAGGCGGGTATCATATTATGATTTACCCGGTTGTTTACAGGAAACATTCATTCCCAAGAAAAGTCAAAATGGCAGGAGGTAAAGTTGTAGAAGATACTGATTATGGATTAGGAAAGCAAGATACGACAGGGGAAGAGCACACGATATTAAGGAGAGCTTTTCAGGTCGTCAGCCAGCGAAATCCCTGTAAGAGAGCAACTCTCAAAATGAACCAGAGGGTCTTTAAAATGGGTACATGAAATGTCAAGACTAGGTTCCAAGCAGGAAGGATCTACGTATAACGCCATTCGAGAACGAATAATCGTGAAATCGACATCATGGGCATAAGCGAAATGCGATGGCCCGGAATAGGCAGTAGCACAATAAATGATCAGAAAGTATATTACTCTGGATATGAATGACGGTCAACATAGTCATGGTGTCGGTATAATATTGACTAAAGAATTTCAACAATATGTTACAAACTTTACACCAAAAAGAATGAATGTTAGTTATCCAATTAGTCAGCTCCCCAGTTAAGCTAAATATCGTACAAGTATATGCTTCTACTACCGATCTTTCAGACGAAAAAGCAGAAAGATTTTACGAATCACTGTCGGATATACTTAAACAACTAACGACACAGTCTGTGACAATAATCATGGGTGATTGTAATGCCAAAATTGGTAAAGGAAAGAGCGAAGCGTATATTCGAGACCAAGGGCTGGGTACAAGGAATGATCGTGGTGATAGTTTTTTGACAGCTATCAACTGTCAAATGGGTTTCTGACAGTTTGAGTTTTATCATATTCGTGTTCAGCAGTTCCAACAACATAAGTGTATAAATTTTCAAGTTAAAACATCGAAAGATAAAAAGTTATGCCAGAGACTCTCTAGAAATGCACCAAATCCATGTTAAATCCCATTTAAACTTTAACCTCTCGGTGGCACGGGTTAATATTGACCAAATGAAATGAAATCTTGCACAGCACATTTTTTGGCATTTTAAAGAGATCTAGTGGGGGGGGGGGGGAGCTACAAAATTTTAACTTTTGCGAAATAACGACCACCCTAGATCTAGGTACCATAAAAGTATCTCAATATTGTATCTAGATACTTGTATCTATTCGGTTATTGTTGACAAAAAATCACGAACAAAATGTAAACGAAATTGTAAATTTTTCTAGATTTCTTATCTGCCAGTTACACAACAATAAAAGTAAACCAATTCTTTACATTACTAAAGATAGTCTTAATAGTTTTTGTTTTTGGGGTACTATCGTTTTTTCTTTGTTGTCATGACTGTATTCGGTTGTAAAAAATATTATCATAGTAGTTGTTATTGGAAATAAAAATTAATGTTCAGAACAAATCAATTTCAAACCATAAAAATAAAAGCTTGCTTGATGAAATGATGAATAAATAACAATAAAATCTAAAACAAGTTCACACTCAATCAGACAATATTATCGTCATCGTGTGCTAGGGTTAATATACTCAAACTTTTGTGATAATAAAAAAGTTGTATACATATACACAGCTTTTTTTATAATGGAATTAATAGTTTATGTTAATAAATGCACGCAACTACAAAAGCGTGAAACAACGAATTCAAATTAATTTAAATGGAAATTAATGCGAAACAAATTTTAATTATATAAAACAACCCTTAACAATTACAATTTATCTACTAATTACTTATAAATTACTCGTATTAATTTTTTTATTGTTTAATAATTATCGCAACGAAAAGGTTGCCATTAAAATGAGTAGAGCAGAGCCTGGTATGCCAGACATAATTAATGATGCAGGCAGGGCGTTTAGCATAAATAAATTAAAAAGGGTAGGAACCGTTGCGTTGCCGCCACTGAACAAAATGATAAGTTATTGTAGAAAAAAATATTTCCGCTGTAACAACGTGTTTCGGAAGTAAAACTTCTTTGTGTTTATTATGTGCAAATACAGATTGGGAGAGGGTGCAGGGCTTCCGCAAAAGCGACTCTCACAACCCCCGCTAGAAGTATTTATATCTCCGACAATGCTATACTAAATTAAGACCGTGAATGTGAGCAATCGAAATAAAACTGCTACGAAACGCATAAAATTATTTCTTAGGACGGAATCGAGGAAGTAAATTTGAAAATTAATTCGCCTTTTTTGCGATTTTATCGGTTTAATAAAACCAGTACCCTATTGTTAACAGTTTCAACACTGCAACAACCACCGAGACGCGAGTTATACAGTGTGTCCCAGATCGAGTGGGATTGCATGGGTAACTTATTTCTTATCATTGAAGATGGAGATTTGATTAAATGGGCAATATCTTGCAGTTCTATATGCTGATTTAAAATCTGTTTGAAAAAGTTCAAAACGTCGAACCCGTCAGAAGTTATTAAAAAAAACTAAAAATTGTCATTTTCTTGTATGTCAAATATCTTCGTAAGTATAAGAGATACGAAAAAAAGTTTCATTATGAAAGTCACTGTATTCGATGAGACCAATTTAAAATTATTAATTTAAAATTAATAATTTTAATATTAATTTAAATTAATATTAAAATTAAATAATATTTTATAGCATAACCAAAATAAACGACTATTATAAGGTGAACAGACGTCCCGCTATTGGCGGAACAGTCTCGCTTTTGTTTCACCTGTTCCGGTGCCCACAAAATCCAAAATGTCCCGCTTTTCATGGATAATCATGATTTGACGAACATAGACAGCAAAACAGTTATATTATTTCATTTTTATTGTTTCAACCAATAAATTTAAATGTAAACTTTTTAATTAATTTTCTTCTAACTTCTAAATTGCAGTAAACTATATTTAATATTGGTATCCAACGGATTTATATTTCTTTTCAAAAACTAGATATCATTTATCTTAATTTAATTTGACCGTGCCAATTATACAACTAAATATCGCACACTTTATTTGGGTTTAAATACAAACGCTGAGTTAACATTAATTACAAGAAATAACCGTAGTTGCATCTATATAATGCCAATCACACTTAGTATCAAACAAAATTAAAATTTGTAAAATAGGGGGAACCGACTCAACTAACAACAGCTGTTCTTGGCAATAACGAAGACATGAAATAGATGTATTTTTTACGTATTAATTTTAACGCGCCAAAAATATACCGAGAGGCACGTAACTATTACATTCCTTTAAGCATCACTTTGGAATATTAATTGTGGCATGCAAAAAGGATTAGAGGCACTAATTTTCATATGAATTTCTATTCCAGCGCTACTTGGGCAAAAGCATCTGGCTATCGATAAGCATAAACTATATGTAAATGTTGCTGCCTCTTCTTCTAAGTTACAAGATTTTTCCGTAAAAGTAATTTCGGAAAAGAAAAGCAGTTAGCGTTAGCTGAAGGACTGTTTGAATTTTATACTATTAATAAAAATCAGAGTTTTCGGTCAATGGATTGCACATCTAAAAATCATTCAAAAATTGTTCGAAAAGCTTGCTTAATAAATTATTTATGAGGGAGGACATCCCTAATGTACCGCCTTATCGATTCTGAAGAAATCTGGCCACCTTAGACCACCTTATTAGCATTTACAATTAACAGATAACCATTTTTTGAATGAAGCCTGATCAATAACAACACATGTTAAAAGAAACAAAGTAAGCAACTGTTACATTTTGCTGATTTTGTCTGACAAATTTTACTGCATTCTAGTTTTGAAATGAGCATGTATAATTTGATTAATTTAAAAATATGTCAAAATGACCCATGTATGTAGTTACGTTACAAAAATGTATTCGTGATTAGGTTTTGTTGTTGAATTAGGTAAAGTTTTGGTAGGTGAAAAATGATTTAAAAAGAATTCACCTACCGAAAGGTGAATTTCTAAAGAAACACAAAGCACCTACCGGTAGGAACAATTTTTTTCAGAAATTCGTTACCTACCGGTAGGAACATAATACACTCCCAAATTATCCCTTTAAAAAACAAAACTTAATCCTAATAATCACATGAAATGTTCAAAATGCTGGCCATTGTTAGCTAAACATAGTTGACACCGTTTGACGACAGTTCGGGTTACTTTATGCAACGTACTTCGAGTAATACTAGCACTACCCATGCAGTCCCACTCGATCTAGGACACCCTGTATACCAACATCGTTGGTCTTACATCACCAGCACAAAAAGGAAATGGAAAGCTCTACTCCTGAAATATAGTGAAATAGAGCCGGAGACATGGGGAACATTAAGACATCGCGAAATCACCTTTGCATTAAATCGTAAATTTAAAATTGGACAGGACTCTTAAAAAAGTCGAACGCACCCATTAAAGTTTAAACTGTCATAAATTGCCGATTGATGTTGAATCTGTACGCATGGGAATCAGTTCGTGCTTTTAAACTAAGTGCTCGATAGCATTTAAGTTCGGCCAAGTATAAAGTTTATTTGTCGTTTTTAAATCGGGGGTCCGGAAGGACTAGCATTGTGGGCGTGCGACAGTTTTATTTTAAAGGGGCTCCGCGCCCCAACGAACCTCTTGAAGATCACCCGTACGTAATTATCAGTTATCGTTCGGGCGTGAAAGCGCACGAGCTTTTTAGCACGCTTTTCTTTAAACATATTTATGTCAAAGCTTTTCAGTTTTGAGATGTCGATTCGAGTTCGTCATGCACACGCCGATACACCCAATTGCACTGCTCGAAGACGTCCTTTTTATAACGAAATCGTTTAGTGCAACTTATTGTTTTAAGGAAATTTGATAAGGGAGGACCGACGAGCATTATGTAAATGAGGAATAGGGATGTCACCCATAGAACACCCCTTTGTCCAAACAGAGGACCGAGACACGAGTGTCATCTAATGAGTTAATTTATGGTTTGTTATTGCGATCGGCCTAGAATAAACACCGCGATTGTATTTAATGTGCAACGTCAATATTTATGTATTTTCCTGTTGCTTATGTCCCAGGTCGCATCGAAGTGCTTTCAAGTGCAGTACGAGGGTTATAATGTAATGTGTCATCGAAGCTGTATGACATCCGAATTTCTACCTCTTAATACATAAAACAAACAGAAACGATTCAACCTAAATTACCCTCGAGGGGATTACCATAACAATTTTAAATGTAATTTTAAGAATATCCTCGTATCCCTAGGTAGCGATTGCTCTTTCTGTTCGTGACGGGGTTTATTTACTGGCTCCTGTTCCCAATTGGTGCAATATATCAAATTGTCTTAGTAACCCAACTGGACATCAATAATTCAACGGCGTTATCGGCGGACAACAACCGGACATTGGAAAATGTAAGCGCGTGCCTCTCGCGGCGAATACCGGATTAAAATCACAATCAACACGTTCAAATTTAGAAAACCATTCGTCAAGATACCCCACTCAAAGAAATTACATAATCGGTAATTCCATTTTTACAAATTTTATGCGACTTCACGCAGAGTTGATATTAAGTGTCGTACTTGGATATGTATTTTCGAGGGCGATGGCCTCGAGATCTTCAGGTTTCATCTTATTCAGCTTAATGATTGTCTCTGATTAGAGAAGTAATAAATGTACCAAAATAGATGTAAATTTGTTATGCTTCTATTCATTATTACGAAAAGGTAAATTGGAAGGAATTAAATTTATCAGACATATGTTGCAGCAGATGAAATATTTTTGGGTTTTGACACTCGAAAGCTTAATTAAACCTCTGCAAATTTAATTGTCATAATCCTTTTTCATATATAAATGCTCCGCCACTGGTACGGTTATGCTCTTTTTAGGGTCAATCCATACCAAATCAACCATAGGTAGCTGCTTCATAGTTTTAAAAACAAAATTAAAACTTTGTTAAAATGTTACCTTATGTCCAGTTGCTACAAATCAATTGCTACAATTTATATACCTTTTATTTTTTTTATCAAAAATTAAGTACATATAATTATTAATTCACGAAGGCGCGAATTCACGGTGGGGGGATGGAGGAAATTTCCTCCAAAAGATATGTTAAATAATCCGACTTCGTCTCATGCCGCAGTCACACGAGTGTGAAATCGGCGTTTTTGTACGTGTTACACACTATACTTTATCTACGACCATATATTTAACCTAGAATATGATTTCAGAGATTCTGGATTGTCAAAAGTAGACAATGCCCACAGTTTGTAGAAAACAGGTGTTAGTTGTAAAAATTAAGAAACGCGTATAACTCAATGTAATAATCATTTATTATTTAAAATTAATACTGAAATTTGACAAATTATTTAAATTAATAATAGTAGTTTTGTTGGTGTCTTCAATTTTTTAAATGTCATAGAAACATTTTTAAATGTATTTTGGACGTCGTGTTGTTCCGCCGCTGCTTTTTTATCAATGTCAGTAAATCATAACCTCAATTCCACAAATACATTGAATACCTAATGCTTCATTTGAATGTAATTTGAAATAATAAATTCCTAAAACATTTTTAGATTTCCATGTAATAGACCGGTTATTCTAAATGTATGGATTACAGTCATCAGAAGGATATATCGTTAAATCAATTTTACGTTAATTCAATAACAATTTTTGTAATAACTTTATATGGTAATAATAACTTTATATGCTGGTAGTTGACACAGTAGCTCAGAGGTAGAGATGTGGAAGAAAGTGGTTGTATATGCCTGTATTGGATAATTAAATTATGTCGCTTAGTGCGGTTTGATACCTACAGGAGGCAACACAGTTATTTGATGATGTTAATGTTATTTCCGAGCTAGTATATCTGGTGATGTGTGTAGAATTCGCATACGAGCTAATTGAGGAGAGCCAAAAACTCAAAACAGCATATCACTATAAAATTGTGAGTATAGTAGTAGTCCATTAACAATTTCTAACTTTTAAAAATAAATTAATCTTCATATAAAAGTTATAACTTTGTATGTTTCAAATAATTAGAAATATTGCATGTGCTGGCATCTATGGCATTTTAATAGAACCACTGAAAATTATTTCCCACGGTCATTTCCGTACAGTTAAGAGATTATGAACAATGAGTCATTTTCATGGTTACTAGACTGTGTGAAATGTGTAATTTTCTATAGTGGTCGTAGATAAATTAGTTATTTGTATACCAAATAAAGTTGTACTTTTTTATCACGAATATGGAGATTGTTGAACAACCTTAACGAGTGATAAAAAATCAACTTTAGTGCTGAGGTGTATATTACGTTTTTTCTGAAATCGTGAAATTAAAAATTTAAAATACAAAATGTGCTTTTGCTATAACAATATAGTAGGCAACTAAGTCAACGTGGCTGTGTAAAACATATGTCAAATACATGTGAAACAATGCAAATAAAAATGACAGATGCGTCCATAAAGGTCAGTTTTGACATATGTCACTGTGACAGATGAGTCCATAAAAGTGCCTAAATCCGCCACTGCTTATGTCAAGAGAATACAAAACAGGAATTATTTTATTTTTAGTCCTTTGGGACTCGTGGGTTTTTGTAGACGGATTTGAACATACGAAGTATCGTGTAATGCCCCAGAATTTCGTGTTCGTATTCCACAATTTTTAGACTAGTTCATTTTCTGCCCTAAAGGTACATTTAAAATATCAATTGTAGAAATTCACATTGTACCTAGATTAAAATTATTCAAATGTTATTTTTATATTTGCCTGTCCTAATGGCTTCATTAGAATGTCAAACTTATCTTATTTACGCAGTGAACTCTTATAACTGGAATGCAACGCTTGCAAAACTAGTATTGCAGGCTACATAAATGCGCCGAATAATAAATAGTGCTAAGGGCGTAACAGTTTTTACTTTATTATTAAAGAAATTGTAAATTTTGATACTGACATCATATGGGATGCATTGTGTTGTGTATGTGCAATAGCTCACGATAAACTTAACGTAATAAAATTCAATTTTATAAAATTATATATCTTTACCTTATAAGTTATAATATCCAAAAGATCCAACGAATAATTATTTTTGTTAACAAAAATCATTCTTTGCTGAAAATACTATTGCATTTATACCTCATGAATTTCTTTAACAAACAAGGTATTTATTCTATAAAATGAATATAATTATTCTTATTTCATCCAAGTTTTTAATTCATTAAGTAGCAATTATTTATGTCACAAATATATTGGTCTAAATTCTACTTTGAATTTATAATAATTTTCAACAGTACGTATAATACACCTGGCAAATTTGAACGAGGTCCTGCTGCTTAGTTAGCGGGCGTTGTGTGTATGAGACAAGAATGGGAATTTCTACGTCGCGCGGATTACCTAAAGTTAAGCAAGGTTATGTAAAAAACAATTGCATAATTTCTAGTGTTGCCAACTGTTATGCTACTTACCAAAATATCCCTAACAAATTTTATTTAAAACTAAGTAATTTATTTAATTATTTAATAATGAACTAACGCAAATAGCAAAAATAGTATAAAGTATTCGTTTCATAAGACATTTTAGCGCACTTGTCCCCGCTACGCGGGTCGTTTTCTAAACTCGGACGCGTGCGCTAAAAACGTGTATTATGAAACTAATACTTTAATATGCTATTTTGCGTTCGTTGGCGTATTTTAGACACGAAAGTGGTTAGTTCACTGATCCTTTTTTTAAAGATTCTCAATTTGGCTCAAAATTGTCCAAATAAAGTGATTTTACGTTTTTCGCGTTTTAGTCGCAAAGATTATTCTGAACATGTTGTGTAGGTTACCCCTACCCCCCGTAGAGTCCTTATTTGCAAAAGATTTAATTTTTTTTAAAGTCGTTGAATCTGGCCAAACTTGGGTTCAAAGATTAATCATATTACTTGTAAAGGCCAAAAGATACTGCAAAGATGTTGTTATCCCAATACCAAAAGTCCCCCCCCTCATTCACCTCATTCTCTGAACAAATTGATTATGAGTTGGCAAATGCACAAAGATAGTAAGTTGAGCATAAACACGAGCAAAGTCTAACATTATTTTCAACTTACGTCTAGGAAACCCTATAGTGCCTGTCTGTGCCGTGTTTTGGTCTTGATGGGCGTCCCCTGTGAAGCTTCAGTTTCGGCACGCGTCACCGCAGCCGATTTTTTCTACTTTTCGCGGGGACACAGTTAGGTTGCGAAGGTTAGGTTAATGGTACACATGTAGAATCTTTATGTCAAGAGCTACCGAATAACATCATAAACGCCTAGGTTACGCACATTATATCATGCAAAATCAACGCGAAATTTACTCTCAAAACACTAACTAAATGTGCTGGATTCATGACAAAATTAATTATCTGATAACAAAAATATGTTGTTTTTCTTTAAAATTTATAGTTTCGAAAAAAAATTAAAAACCGACCACTCTTCCTCTATGTCAATGCTGAAATTTCTATTTGGGTCTACATGTAAAAGCATATCAATTTTTACACAAAAACATCTTTCTGCAAAACCATATTAAATAGAAATGGATTCCAACCCCCCTACCCCAAACTGGCAGTAATTATTGTGAAAAAACATGCTTTGCGGTAAACATCATAACTTTTTTATTTAAAAAGCTATCAAGTTGAATTAAAAACTATGTTGTTACCTACAAAAATGACTGTATTTGACATTATAAACATTTTAGATATGTGTGTTAGTAGTAAGCGGAATTGTCACTTAAATATTACAAAGAAAAATTAATAAATTGCTAACTTTGGTTGTGAATTATCATGTGAAGGAATTAAACCTTAAAAAGTTAACTCAAAAGACAAAAAAAGAAATATATTAACAGACAGATGAGGAGGATATTATAGATAGATGGAAACAGTACTTCGAGGAACTAACCGAAAAAAACTGTGAAGAAGAAGAACGAGAAACAACACAAGTAGGAGACATCGAAAGAAGTGTTATACAATCGATAACAGAACAAGAGATTAATCAAGCTATAGACAAACAAAAAAACAGGGAAAGCAGCGGGACAAGATGAATATAAATCTAAAAGCACAGTAATATGCAACAAATATCAAGCATTTTTCTTTTTTAATACAACACAAATTTATTTAATAAACTTAACACAAACATAAAAATTAAAAGAAGAGAAAATTTAAACTTGGATACCAAAATTCTATAAAATTTTAATCCAAAAATAGTCTAATTCTCTTTATCTGAGGGTTAATACTTTTGACATCAACATAATTCTTACGTACTATAATTTATTATAGTACTACTATTGTTAAATAACTTTATAACTGTATTGTTATAAAATCCTCTCTGCTGTTATTCGGTTGAACAATAAAATAAAAAAAGAAAGTATTTCACCTCTTTCAAATATTTCGAAAATATTTACGAAAATTTGATAATTCTATTAACAAATAAAAAAAATTCATTTCTATTTAAATTGTCACTTGGATTCACAGAACTTTGTTAAATATTTAAACACTTTTTTTAAACATGATAACCTAAAAATTCTGAAATCTTCCTAGTTTACATGTTTTTTAACTCAAAACATAACCTTAAAATTAATTTTTGTTCTTCAACAGGTGTGCACTTTTCTAAAGATGTAAATTGAAAGAAAATTAGTTACAAAAATGGCCGGGTATTTATACTTTACTGAGAAACAATTAAACTCTGTTGGGAATTTTGCATGAAACAAAAGAACTTTGACATTTGATTTATAACATAACCAAATTATTGTTTTATTAATTATAAATTTTAACTAACCCTTAAACTAATTAGATAAACTGATAGCATATTTAATTTCCTATCTAATGATATACAACATTCATGTTTTCATTTCACAACAAAACCACCATTGAATGTCGATGGAATCTCATCATTACACAACTATTTATTAACTTAATTACATAAAAATACCTTTTCACACCTTCCTATCTTCACAAATTTAAACTTTATATGCTAATAAACATTATTTACATAATTTCAGATATCAACAAAATGAAAATTTTAAAATACATTTAACAAATATTTATTAAATATAGTATACTACTGAAGCACTGTAACAATTCAGTTTCTGAAAGATAGTACCTACTTAAACTTTTTTAAACTTTTGTTCTTCCATTATTCTAATTGTTCCTACATGAAGTGCTTTTTTTCAATAGGGTTGAATTATACAATTTGAAAATACATAAATATGTAAATTTATTTTCAATCATCCTTCAAACCCCAATATAGAGAAATAAGAAATAAATTGTCAAATATCGCTAGAATTTGATTTATATCGACATCTAAATAGACCATAAATTAGTTACGGAGAATATCAAAAAACAGAAAAAAGAATCAGCGAGCGCGAGATGCAGTTTCGCCCAAGCCATATCTTATCGAAAGCAGATCTTTGTTGGTTAATGTACAATACGTTTTACGTTAGTGCCATAGAAGAGTTTCAAAACATTTTAGAGTCGTTGAATCCATAAAACACCCATTAAGAACAGCGGGGTCAAGAACACTGCTATTACCGATTCATATCGTATAACCCTTTGTCATATTGTCTCCCAAAGGAATCCTTTTATGTACACTATGAGTAAGTGCATGCATGTATGTAAGATAATACGTTGGTACATAACCTATATACCCAGTGACATACATGCAACCGTAATATACTCGAGTCTCCATGGAAACGCGCAAATAATCCACGTACTTCAGTGCAACTGCATCCCTCCGGTCCTTGAGATTATTACGTACGAGCGATCTGGATTTTCAACTGCACATCACAGCTCTTGCTATGTCGTCATATAGGTAATTGCAATTACATACTATTACATCTGGCTTGTCAGACTACTGAAGATAAGACTGTTAATGTAGGGGAGTATACCATTATATAGGTGACATTTATTTTTGGATAAAACTTTCAGAATAGAAAATTATGGGATGAAAAGCTAATTACCCTAGATATGGGGTATATTTTCTAAGCGAATTAGTTTAAGCATAATATTCCACAAAATGTGAGGAATCTTATCTAAATTTCACATTTTAATCTGAATGCATATTTATGTAGACTTCTCAAACAAATAAAATTATGTTACAAAAAAGTTTAATCATGTAAAATCACATAACTTAATTCCACTCGCATTTAATGCTAGTTTCAACTTTTTATTAGAGTATGCAACAAAAAAGTCCCTCTGGGAACATTCAGTAAAATCCAATAAAAATAATGTACTATTACTTTTTTATCTGAAAAATAGTTAATATCACATAATTTATGTAAAAGTCGGGGATTTAATATAAATTTACTGGAATAAATTTACATAAATTTATATTCAGGAATATTTTGCATTTTCATTTAATCTTTCTGCTTATATCATATAATTCTACTACATACTTAAATGTATATGTACTTGAATTAGTGAAATTACATTTAGAATTCATTTTACATTTAACAAAAAAATAGTGTAACTATAGCTCTCTCAACCGACTTTCAGTAGTATTTACTGTAAATTTACGTAAAAACATTTTACAGTGTACACACTAACGCGCTATCTGTAGCAGTATTGTCTGAGTTACTACATACAATAAGTTTCTTTACATCGTGATGTCTAGTTCATTTGGGCGTTGAAGAACCAACGCTCTATTATTGAGCACAATGTGCTGTACAGGACGAAAGTCGAATATTAATATTGTAAGCAAAATGAAGTTTTAGACTATATCATATAGTATCTAACATTGTGATCTATTCTAGCCTAACTACTTTCGTCCATGTCTGTAATTCTGCAACCCTAAAAATAATAGATGCATTACATATCCTTCGTTGGTTTCTTCTTTATCAAATCTTTCAGTTAAGCAGTTCATTAAAAGAGTTCAAAATGTAGTCTCACAACCGGTGCAAGTGGTTCCCCAAAATCTTCACCAAACTCTTGCTAATATCCTTGTGTAGTACGGATATTACTTCCAATTATTTCTTGGAAATAAAGCTCAGGTTTCTTCCTCAAATTTCCAAAGCTCAGGCATCCCATTTCATCACTATTTTTATTTTCTTTGCAAAAAATCTCAAACAGCATCATTCTATGTAGCAGTAACTGAGATAGGAACTTTGATTATTGAGTAGTTACTACGTAACTAAACTAAGTTAATTTTTTTTAAGTTTTGAAATTTTTTCTACTATTGATTGGAACTATGTAGTTCAGTTACTTCTAAGTAGCTTTTAAAGTATGTGGAGCGGTATTGCCACTTAATATAATTACTTTAAAGTTGTTGCAACTTCAAAGTGATATTGTGATTATAGCAGTAACTTGTCCGGAGTTACTTTAAAGTTTTTAAAAACTTTGAAGTAGTACTGAAAGTTCCTGCAACCTGTCTGAAACCAGTACTAAACCTTTAAAGTGACGGAACCTTACAGTAGTATTGAAAGTAAAAGTTACGTTTTTGCTACCCACATGAATCACTTGAAAGTGATTTTTACTATTTTTTTGTTGTATCACAATTCCTATAAAGTTTCATTAACGTTTGAGTAAGTTCCGTTAATACTGGGGCCAATACAAAATATTATTTTGCTCCAATTTATAGGGAAGAAGGGTGAAGTATATCCCACTTTTTTCTCTGGTTGCCACAAGCTTAAAATACACCATATCTAATTATTATTTAGAAATATAAAAGATATAATGTTCATGGTTAAATGTGAAGTTAAACTAAGGTTTTTAAAGTGCGAATGGGAACCTTGCAGTGACATTAGGAACTAGAAAATGACTACGGAAACGTTGACATCGAAATAACAAACTTTAGACACGCATTTTATAGTGAATAATACTTTAAGGTGATTTTTTGACCACTCCGTATTTATCTGTAAATTGTTGGAGGCTATTAATCAATTTGCGATTGTTAAAATATATAATTGTTAAAAAGTGATTTACTATAACCTTCAATTGTGTCTTGGTCGTAATAATAAAAATGTTTAAAATCATGTATATTTTTTGACATATTTTATTTAAGACATTGTTTATTAAAAAATATATTTAAGTTGTTATTTTTCGATCTATCATCATCACATTTAACAGAAAAGTTGTGATGGTCAGAATGTGAAAATAATCAAACATTTCATCTCTCTACTGATTGTTATGCACTTATTACAAATAAAATAGTAATCTATTTTGTGACATGATCGCAGCATTAGTATAGAAAATGATAGAATATTTTTTAAGTTACAAGAGAAAGAGCAAAGTCGCGACACGATGTGTCAAAGAGGAAAGAAGTTGCACGATAGTAGCAATTACTATGACGCCACGTTTCCGATACGTAGCCTTAACGTAACCGAAATGTAACTGGACAAGTTCCAGAGAGGGCACTGCAACTTCTCTGCTACCAAAAAATTGTTTCCCATTTTTGTTCTAGGTACGTAATTCAACCGTAGCAATTAGATGCTTGTGACTAGTGACAAAAACTTTATAGTTCCACCGGTAGTTGCTGGTACGTAGCGATGACTAAAAATGCTGCTTGGGATAGCCTCTTCAAACGTTGGTTTTATTTTCACTGTAAGTGAATTTTTTTCTGGATCTACTTGTTTTCGTAATATTGAACATGTCCTACAAAATGCACGTTTCCGCTAACTGTTATAGTTGGCCCTTGTAGATTAATTGAATAAACGACACTTTGACCAGATTCATAGTCGAAAGTATTACTTTTCTACACAAGTATTACACTTGGTAATGTACAAGCTACAATACCAAAAGATCTCAAATTGTTTACGTTGGGCATCGATCTGTAGTATAGTTCACATGAAGTTTTGGTTTTCCAGCTGTAAGAAGTCTGCATTCTGTATTTTCTTAGTTTATTGCTTTAAGTAACATACAATTGCTGTTTCAATCAGTGTTGTATGTTTGTGGAGACTCTGAAACTGTTACCTTGTGATACAATGCTTCCTTTTTCCGAAGTTTTTAAATTTTTTGTTCACATATTTCCCCCGCGTGTGTCAGAATAAATTCGGTTTCAGCTTCTTTGTTAAGGTAAAAATGTATCATTTATCTCAAATTGTTATGGTTTGCATCCACATGAGTCGCTGTAAGATATAAGATTATAAGATATAAGATTTAAAATAGCCTTGGTAATGGAGTAACTAGCGTGCTGGTCTCTCACTCAAGCAAAAAGAGATCGACTCCCAGTGTAGGTAAATCTGGTTAAGGTTTTCTGCAGTTTTTCCTTAGCTGTAACATCTATAAGTCGGCTGCAGCCGCACAATGGACCTGCATAATAATAATAATTACTCCTCCACTCACAGAAGCTTCATAGCTTCTGGGGCTTGGTTTCCAGGTTATGGGTAGTAGTCGTTGTGCGATCCCAGAAAGGCCAGAGATCCGAGGGATCACTTTATAAGGAGTGTGGATGCGAGTATAGAGCCTCTCACAGGTACCTAAGACAACCCGCCCTCTAGTTAGTATTAGCCGGGTTTCTAATTTCAAGTAGAGTCGGATGGGGCTCTGTCAAAGACTCACCAAGCCGAATTATGGTAGGGCGGAGTGGCTGACTTCTGGAATATCCTAGGCATACGCAGTTTCCAAGGCCCAGGCACACTTGAGGTTGAAGTCGCAAGGGCAGTGAAAGTCCGCATGCTAGAATAGGGGTAATGCAGGTTCCTCGGCGACAGACCCCGACGGGTGAGCATGTAACCAGTAGCCGGCAGTAGCCTCGAGAGCTAGTAGGAGGTGGTTAGGCAACCTTGCTCCCACCAGTGAGAATTGGTAGCAGAAAAGTAGCTGATGCGCTAATCTAGCGTAATTCAACTGGTTGCCTCCTAAAGGGGGCCATGGTCATAAGTTAACGCAGATGGGCCATGGCATAAGTTAACGCAGGTGGGCCAAGTTAAATAAATCTTAGATAGTAGTCGTCGTTATTATAAGATATAATATTTCGATAGTAACATCTTTCCATTTGCTGAGTGAAAGTAATTTATATTAGTGAAATTAAATTGCGTATTTTCTTTCGTGACAACAGACGATGACCATTGACAGATTAACTGTTAACTGTGCTTTCCATTTCTCTTACCGCAGAAATGATTCACTTCATAACCCGCTTTTCCACCCTGTTACAATTTATTTCTGCATTTTCCTTTTTGGTTTGTTATATTCTTGAGAAACTATCAATCAATTTTTTGGTGCCCTTACCTCTTGTTTATCTCATGTCTCATGCTGTCTGGCAATCTTCAAATTATAAAAGTTGTCATAAGCTGCTCACTAAGATTCTTTCTGTAAGTTTGAAAAAGTTTGTAAACAATTTCTCATATTTGTTGAATATGTTCTAACAAATTTCTATTAACTTCATTTCTCATTCGCTTGATTTTCATCCACTTTGCTTACATAATACAAATAAACCGTAACAAACACACGCAAAAAATCCCATACACTGATTACTACTGAAGAAAGAATTTACAGAAACTACAATTGATTACTCTTAGTCATTGAAACAAATATTACAATGTATAACTTATTTAATTCCGGCAAAATAAAATAGTACATTGTATTACAAGTGCAGAAAACTCGTGTGATTGTGGCATTCGACTTCGTCTCCTGCCGCAACTTCTTCACACTCTTAAGGAATTGACATTTTTGCACGCGTTACACACTATACTTTATCTACTACAACAAAAAAAAAGTAATAAATTACCAAAAGCTAAGAAACATATTTAACTTAGAATTTATACTCGCATTCATATTATTTACGTGAAATTTACGTGAAAATAAATTAACAGATGCAATGTGAGCCGCTTCCACGATGTTTGTAGGTGTAGAAGTGTACGCCCCATTTTCCCATCAACTCATGATACGTGTAGAATTTCTAACACGACAAAAGTAAATATTAAATTTTTAAAGGCAATAGTAATAATGCAATCTGTATAATTTCAGTCAATCTACAATTTAGTACTTACAGTTAAATAATCATACGTATGTATTCGTTTTCAAAAAGTAATTTTATATAAACAATCACAATTCAATTGTCAAGGTTATTAACCTCTTTGCTGCGAAATGTCAACATATTCTCGCATTCTCAGGTATTGTGATGATAAAGAAGGTAACTTTAAAAGTTAAATCGTGCTTGCACTTATTGTGAATTATGTAGCAAATTATAAAAGCTTTAATTGTAGTGATGGGAACTTGGGTGTCGAGTGTCGTGATACTGTTCGTGGTCGTGACACTTGAAGTGTCGCGACACTTCGTGTCGAACAGTATCGCTCTTATTAGAGTGTAATTCGAAGTTGCTTGATCATTCTTACAAAGAAATTAAAGGCAGATTTGTTGAACTGGCCAACAATCATTGAATAAGACGTATCTACATATAAAACTATTTTGTTGTAGATTTTTTTAGTTAAAATTATAAATTCATGAATTATTTGCAAAACATTAATTTAAAAGCCGAAACCTGAAAAGTTGACGTGACGCCTCCGTGGTTCAATGGCAACCGTGGCTTGCTAAACCGCACGGGCTAGTGGAATGCAAGATCAAACCCCGTTACAAGCATAACTTTTTTTAAATTTTATTTGTCATTAATCTTTAATTTAATAACAATTTAAATAATTTGTTATTATTCTTTTATTCGAAAAACGTACAAGAAATAATAAATTAGAAATGAAAACTGACGATGCTTTTTCATACTGCATACTACAAAAACCAATTTTTACAGTATTAGTTAATTAACACTCAAAATCCTGAAGATTTAAATACATTTAAAGTTTCAGTATTGACAAGTACTTAGTTTATATTTTATTTATTTTAATTTGAAATAAATACGTAATGAGAATTCTTGAATTCATGTCTTATTAATTGGGTACCATTATTTTTTATTTGTAATGTATTATTTCTTGTACGTTTTTCGAATAAAAGAATAATAACAAATTATTTAAATTGTTATTAAATTAAAGATTAATGACAAATAAAATTTAAAAAAAAGTTATGCTTGTAACGGGGTTCGATCTTGCATTCCACCAGCCCGTGCAGTTTAGCAAGCCACGGTTCTCATTGAACCACGGAGGCGTCACGTTAACTTTTCAGGTTTCGGCTTTTAAATTAATGTTTTGCAAATAATTAATGAATTTATAATTTTTGAAGAATTGGGATTGTTATTAAGGGTAATATTTTTGGACAGTACGTTAGAATATCTTATCTATCGATTTCAACTATTAATTTCACCGACTTTTATTCGAGAACGAACTATTTGGCATATTTCAAATTTCCCATACTAATTTCCTATAGCAAATGTTATAGAACGAACACGGTGTATAAATAATTTAATGTCTTTTAATGTACTTAATGTATAAATATATAACCATAACATAATTTACTCATATAATTGTTTTTTAATACATAGTTTGCTTATGATTTATGTAGCTATGAATCTTGACTGCTTCTCGTTTCAATTGGATTACATTTACACTAGCGCATGCATGATGTAAAGGCGAAGTGTCGTTAAAGTATCATGAAGAGTCGACACTTCTGACGTCATATTGTTTCGACTCTCAAGTGTCGCAACACGCGGGTAGCGTCGAGAACCCATCACTATTTAATTGTTTTTATTGTAATTTAGCAATAATAATGAATATTATTATATTAACAACTATATAATAATGTAAAAAAGTAATCAATTTTACGTTAATTGAAATAACAATTTTTAATAACTTCATATAATGAGAATAACCAACTCATGTCAAGACGCCTAAATAGCTAAACGGTAGAGCCCTGACTTAGCAAACAGGCGGTCCAGAGTTTGTTTCCCGCGAAAGCGATAATTTTTCTAGATGGATTTGTATTCAAAATATAATTTAATATAAAACAATAATTAAACAAAATAAATTAACCTTTATCTAAAATTTATAACATTTTATATTTCAAATAATTAATAATATTATAATAGTGCAAGTGCTGACATCCATGGCGTTTTAATAGAACTACTGATCGTGAGAAATCATTTCTCACGGTCATTACCGTTCAGTTTAGAGATTGTATGCAATTAGTCATTTTCATGGTTACTAGATTGTGCGGAATGCGTAACTTTCTATGGTGGTCGTAGATAAAATGTGTTTTCTTACGTCTAAAGTAAATGATTAACTAAATAGATTGCATAGTTTTTGAAACAACAATAAAATGATTTTATTTGATAAATATTACTAAACTTCATACATAAATCATATTTAATAAATTGAAATATTAAATTATATTTTAAAAACCCATAGTAATTTTTGAACAAACTTTTCTAATATGCAAATATGGCTAGAATTAGAAATTGGTTTTCCCCCTATGTATAATATTGCGTAGCATAGACACATTAGGGACCAATTACTTTTCCCGTTTAAGGGTATTTTTTATATAGTTGCAGAATGCATGTAACTTCGAGCAGCATTCAAAAATTAATGGGCAAAAGTAGATTTCCACCTGATAGTACCTTTACCTGAATAGCACTAGAAGGTAGAAAGGTTACCTTCTATTCTTAGGGTAATCTTATTTTAGAATAATTATTATTTACGGTGTGGATAGCATGAAGGTAAATCATTTAGTAATAACTTATCTTTGTGAAAAAGAATGTTTACATTGAATCTTTTAAATTTTATTATATTAACGCATCTTTGAATGGATTATAAGGGTATGGATTGGGTCAGCGACCTCCGTATAAACCCTATTCTCACCTAGTTCCTTGATAAATGACACATCTTCCATCAAATGTCTTCATTGAAGAGCAAACGCATGAATATAAAATATATACAAAGACCGGCTCGGACGACTCAATTCGTTATTCAAATCTTGGCTGTTTTGCATGTGCCTTATTATTTTGACGGGGCTCGTAGTACCCACAACGCCGAAGTTGATTCATTTATTATATTATTTTAATGTTGTGATCGTTCAAGTATTCATTACTTGGGTGCAGTTTAACTGGTTATTAGATTAGCCAAGCAAAGAATGGCCATTTGATTTTAACCCTTTTCATCAACGGGTCAGTGTTAATTTTTCATCTATTGTTAGGGTACCGGTCGTTTCAGGATTTTACCTTAGTGTCGCTATCAACAAACGACCCAGTACTTGAAGTAACTAATGGCTGTCATTTTTAATCTCGCAACCAAACAACGTCATCGTACATGTGCGAAGTTAAAAGTGCATGACGAACTAACGTCTATCATCAAGAATAAAGCTTTCGACATTAATTTATATGTCAGATGCAACTCAATAACGGATACTATTATTATTAGGTATCCATGATATTTCATTCATTAAACATATCCAAGTAACGAATTTGAACATAAATGCCAGAAATCGGATACCAAAATGCATTATGGGAATGGTCTGCAATGGCACTCTGGTGAGTTTGGGAGAGCATCGTGCAATGCAATGTTGACATTTTCATGCATATATCTAGTCTCATTTATCGCAGCAGAGTGCACTGCAATTATTACTGCAACGCATGACCCAATCAACTTGTATAAAGCTCCCCGTGGCGTTGTGTAACAATGTCCAGTTTTCAATATCCATCTCAAACAATAAAAGTTCGATTGCTTCGGTATTAAAACCCGCTAACATTATTGCCAGGCCAAATGAATCTGTCGCGATTAAACAGATTCAGGGTAAATTGCTAGAGGGATGCCTTACTCAAACCACTTTTTTAGATAGGGATCAAAAATACAAGTTCAAATTTAATGTAACATTTTATCAGATTAATTTTGTAAAAAAAATAACTGTTGCAAGTTAATCACCGCCATATTGGATTCCATAAAAAATAAGAACTCTTACGATAGTATTTATCTCTCCTTGGCTATTGTTATAGTTACTTCATTTATTCAGTTGGTGGGTAGTATGTCAGTCATAAATAATACATTCTGTTAGGTTAGCAGACGCAGATATACAGGGTGTTCAAATTGAAGTCAGCACTATTGCCAACTTTTTGTTACTACTAAAGATAGGATGTTGGTTAAATTACCAAAGTAGTCGATGGTAAAATTTGAAAAACAATTGAACTTCGCGTTTTCGAGATATTAAAAAAAACAACATTTTTTTAAATGAATACCCTGTATATTTTTGCACATTTTAAACGATAATTTAATTTTAAACAAAATTTATTAATACATAAATGCCCTAAACTTACAAATAAACGAACTACAAGCATTTAAATGTAGCAGTTCAAGTTGAAATGAATATCATGTAGCCAATGAATGGCCGATTATTGGAAAGTAAAAGAATAGTAAGTAGATTATTCTACAAGTAAAGAAAAGTGGTCGTTTTAATAAATTTTTTTTTGTTTATTGTTTCCAGCCTTATTTTGTGGAACTCCATAATCATGAAATAAATAAAGATTATTAAAAAAATAATATTAAACTTAAAAATAATATTAAATGCCTACATTTTTGTAATAACAAACGCAAATTAGACATTTTAGAAGCCTTTGAGATATACAAACACAAACTCAGGGTACCTTTAATGAATGAACAACTTGAGCTCAGTAATTCTCCGTTACTGGAAGTATTAGATATTTAATTATGATTATTATTATTATTTTATCTAGTTACCTATTTTGTATCTACCTTAGCGACGTGTTTGTTTATAATTATATTACCTTTGATAATGACAGCATAGCTGTCGAAACAATATTGTCAGGTTGTATTTTAATAAAACTGTGAAACTTTTTATAATCTTTATTTATTTCATTAATAAGTTTTGTTTAAAATTAAATTATCTTTTAAAATGTGTAAAAATATACATTTTTACACATTTAAATTCCATTTCAAAAAAATGTTGTTTTTTTTAATATCTCGAAAACGCGAAGTTCAATTGTTTTTAAAATTTTACCATCGTAATCGGAAGAAGAAACGCTACTACTTTGGTAATTTAACCAACATCGTATCTTTAGTAGTAACAAAGTTGGCAATAATGCCGACTTCAATTAGAACACCCTGTATTAGTATATTTTGCAGTATCTTAATCGAGATTATCATTATCATGAATTTCATTTTGATCGACTGATAAAATCTGTTAAAAAAGTAGATCAAAGGATCAGAACATAAATCAAGAATGTAAAGAGATAGAAAAGGATATTCAGGAAAAAAGGAATTATAAATCATAAAAAAATACACAAAATTCTTCTGAACTTAAATATAAAATAAGATATAAATAAGACAAAAACATACAAGAGTTATTTAGAGATGGAATTATTAAGTTTCTGCCACTAGTCACAAGCATGTAATTGCTACGGTTTTATTACGTGCCTGAGATCAAGATGGGGTACAATTTTTGGGTAGCTGATACGTTGCAGTGACCTCTCTGGAACTTGTCCAGCTACGTTTCGGTTATGTTTAGGCTACGTAGTGGGAACATGGTGGCGTAGTAATTTCTACTTTTATGGAACTTCTTTTCTTTTTGACACATTATTCGCGTTGTCCCTCTTTCTTTCTCTTGCAGCTTAAAAAATATTCTATTGTTATTTTCTATACTAAATCGTATCCCAAAATGGCTTACTATTTTATTTATAATACGGACTTAATAATACAGAGGTGAAATGTTATTATTATTATGTCATTCCAGTATACTAAAATTATATACCATCATAACTTTTATGTTAAATGTGATCCACGGATCTCACGAACGGCACCTCGATACTCGAGTTTCGAGCTTGTTAGCTTTCATCAGTCGATGATAGCCGCTCGTAGATTTCACACAGATTTCCAAGAGAGCTTATATATTAATGACAATGCGTCATGAATAAATGTCATTAATGTTATTCTATATAATTACATTATAATATTATTATATATATTAACTCCGGAATAACATTAATGACATTAATGAGGTGTGTGAACTCTACGAGCGGCTATCTTCGACTGATGAGAGCTAACAAGCTCGAAACTCGAGTATCGAGGTGCCGTTCGTGGATTTTACACACTTATTCTTTTTAGTGGGTTTGTCTTGCATTATTTTGTTTTATCAACTTATTTTTAACTCGCATTGCCCACTAGTAGTTAACTTTTATACAAATATGAAGTAGTTTTCATAAAATCACTTTAAAGTAGTATTCACTGTAAAATGCGTGTCTAAAGTTTCTGTCACTTAATTACCAGTAACAGGAACTCAAGAAATTCTACTTCAAGGTTGTTGTTACCACGAAGTGTAAAATAAGTAAAGAAATTCTTAAATCGTTCTTCATAAAGTGACTCTTGCTATAAAGCCACGTTAACGTTTTCATAACCACTTTCCAATTCCTAATGTCACTGCAAAGTTCCCAGTGGAACTTTAAAAACGTTTTAAGTTTAAGTTCACATTTAACCAAAGTAAAAATGAGAATACACTTCACCTTTGTTCTCTATAAATGGGAGCAAAATAATATTTTGTATTGGCCCTAAGTACTACTAGTGCAAAAACATAATTAACTTTCAAATACCAAACTAACCTACAGTAGATTGCCTTTGTTAGACAATCAAATTGTGTTTTGTGGTGCCGAAATGTTTACCGACAGCGGCCGTTATTATTTGGATTGATTAGGCTTATTTATTAGGTAATCCAATAGTCTATCAAATTGTGATTTTATGGTGCCGACGAGAATGTTTGCCCACAGCAGCCATATTGGTTTAAATTGGCTACTAGTAGTTAGTGTCACTTTATTGCAATTTTTAATAGTAACTGGAACTTTGCAGTAATTCTGATGCAAAACAAATAGCAAAAATCACTTTAAAGTGATTCTCCTGGGCAGCAAAAACATAAATTTTACTTTTAATACTGCTCTAAGTTACTTCAAAACTTAAGCAATCGTTTCAGATAGGTGGCAGTAACTTTCAGTTACTGTTTTAAAGATTTAAAAACTTAACAGTAATTATAATGCTAAGTGGCAATACCGTTCCACATACAAAAGCTACTTAGAAATAACGGAACTACATAGTTCCAATAAATGATAGTGTTCTTTAATGTATAATTTCATATAGTTTTTACAAAGTCAATGGTTTCACAAAACAAAGTTATGGAAAAACGCATCGAATTGACTTCTCTTAAATCTTCTTTTTGGGGTCCGTTCCTCCAGCAAATTTTGGATACGAAGCCCTAAAACCTTCTCGTTTTGTCCGAAACCCGATGGACAATAACATTCGGTACTAATGCATTTACCTGCTGACGTGGGATACTTTTTAAAATAAGATTTCCACATATAAATTGTCGATTTCTTTTCAGTATTTTATATATATTTTCACATCAAATACAAAAATTTTAAATATTAATAAAAAATATTAATTTGGACCAGAAAATAATAGTTTTTCTCCTAATTTTGTAAGTAATCATATGATTTCTTAAACCAGTTAGACTGCTTGACCTAATCTAACCTAGATTTACCTAACCTAAGACTTACTGACCTGGCCTAACCTAACCTAACCTACATTGGTGTTGGTTGGCTTCTGGGTATTCTGACAATTGCAAAAAAAGAGTAAATAATGATAACTACATAAGAGTGGAAAACTGTCAACATAGATGTTGAAGATAAAATAATATAAACTAGATAACTTAAAATAACTCTTGCCGTAGGTGAGGTGTGAAGTGCTAGTGTTGCTTAAGAATGCTCTGCTTAAGAAACGACACGTTTCTTAACGACTTTGTCAGTTTGCATTTTGACCTAGCACATCAACTTTTACATATTTACATATTTACTTGATTAAATGTTGCAAATTCTATGTGTGTAGCTTATGTTTCTTCTTAATTAGAAAATAAGGAATTAACAAAATGATGAGTTGGCGAAAACTATCAAGATTTCATATAGCTTTAGAGAGGTAGTCAAGTAACCAAAAGATGTTTATGTATTCAAAGATGTTTTGTCAGATCATTGTCGATTAACGATCTCTACAGTTGTCTGAAACGCTGATAATTTACGACTTGCCTAATTCACAAAATAAATTACATCGAACCATGTGAAATCTGTTCTGTGAATAATGTAATAATTAGAACCTAAACTCGCCCAATTACCGATTTCGTGACACCCTGTATAGCTTGGCTTTCGCACCATCCTGTATAGTTTTTTTGGGTATTTTTGCATTCACCCTATTTTAGTTGCCGTTACGAACTTTTCCTGTTTTGATAATTCAGTACTTCTTTATACGTTTTCGTTTTGTTAGTTTCGAAAGAATGTTCTAGTGGCATCGCCTTCGTGAATTACGTTTTCATTTCGTTGAATTAATTGGAAACGTATATTTTGGGGATGTTATGTCTGGGTGGTGAATTTTTCATTTATAACTATATGGGAGCCTTTGGGAATTTCACACTATAATGTTGTTGAGGTTACGAACACGTTCTTAAGGTTTGTAATTATTGTATTTTACTAGGTTCGTTTCTTATAGTTGTATTATTTTATGCAGATATCATTTATAATACGCTGGATATTACGAATTCTAAAGCAGTTTGGCGATTCATCAAGGCCGCCCTTTAACGAAGGTAGTTATTTGAATGCTTGCGATGTGCATATTTCATATTTGCATATTTTATGTGAGGATTTCTACAATTTACAATAACTGAAGAACGTAGAAGTATCGTGAGTTGTATGTAATTAAACTCCTGTGTACGTCTAATTATAACAACCAGCAATCACTGTATTAATGTAATTAATTAATTCACCAGTGTAACACAAAAAACTGTACACATAAATTTTGTTAGAATTTATTCCTGCGAGTGTGCCCGTTTATTTTATATTTTATATTAGCGTTTCCCAATCGCCAGTCCGCGGACCGGTGCCGGTCCGCAGAGAAATAACAGAATTTTCAAAATTGTACTGATAGAAGCTTTTAATTCGTGTTATCCTGGAGCTAACGTAGGGTCAAATAGTTTATCGGAGTTGACCAAGAGTAAAAAACTTTTATACGGAGTCGGCACTATATACATACGTACATACATGATATATAACGCGCCTCCGTACCTATGTGGTGGTAATAGGTAGTAATAGGTAATAAGGAGGGTCTTCCGTTTTGGAATTTTAAGCGGGTTTGCCGCACATGGGTCTAGGTATACCGGAAGCCGAAAGAATTTTTGTTTTGCGTCCTCGATTAACGTGAACGATCAAAATCCTTGTTTAGAGGGGCCGCAAAACTTGCTTCGACCCAAATCGTTTTTTGTGTGTTGCTGCGTTGGGTAATTCCCGTCTCATATTTGAAATTTCGGCCTTCTCCGGTAAACCGTTTAGGCGGAGGCGGCAAAAAAACTGCCTGCGCCTTACGGTAGGTCGGAACGAAAATCTCAAATGCGGAATCTTTGCCAGCGCAGTACCTCAATCATTTCTACCGGAAAAGTCTCTTTTGCCAACACTTCTGGGAGCGGAGGCTAGGGTTGACATGGGGTTTTTTCAATGTTACGCGGCCTGCTATTGATTGGTGCATATATTGATTTTTGCTTATCTCCGCTCTAGGCAGCTCCGCCCGTTTTCGCGAGGCAGTATCTCGGAAACTATAGGAGCCAAAACAACTATATTGGCCTCAAACGACGGGCATTAAAATGTTTCTCTTTCAAATGCCGTGCAAAACCATAAGAAAAAAGTTACAGCCGAAAAACTCGAAATTTTTCATTTGTGTTTCGCCCGAGATCTTGCTAAAGTAATATCACCGCCCCCAACCTAATCGTGTTCCTAAGTGAAAGCCACTTCTGGAGGTCTTATATGATTCCCTCCTGGGTTGTTTGAGCCTATTCCGTTTTTGACCGCCGCTTCCGAAACCCACGTTCAACGTTTTCGGTTATATCTCCGCTCCCTGTCGAGATATCTTGTTCTGGTTTTGAACGATGGAACGTTCTATGTGTCTAGAACCCGGTCTTTGGCGCCGCACCTCGCCCTGCGATCGTTTCTCGACATTTGTTTGGTGGAAAGAGAATAATTCCAGTTCTGGTCGTTCGAGGTTTGGTATGCGGGAAGCGGATGAGTACAAAAACCAACTTTTGTTATGATAAAAAATGGATATTAATTTATTTTAGATTGTTCTTGTGTAAAAGTAAATTTATTATTATAAGATTTATTTTACAAAATGTTTTCTTTAATTTTTTACCCTACCGGTCCGCAAGCAAATACTACATCGTTTGGCGGTCCGCAAACTAAAAAGGTTGGGAACCGCTGTTTTATATGGTGACTTATTATTTATGTGCAACATTTGTGGTTTTGTTTTCTGCAAAGATAGCGTTCAGCTCTTAGGTACGTTTTATTGGGACGAGTCTACATTCTACATTGGAAGTAATCCCAACTGTGTAGTTCTCCACATATATTGTCGGCAGGGGACTCCATTTTAGCGATTTTTGACTACTCTTGGAGCCCGTCGCAGAAGGCATTTCGTGAAACCCATGACCTCATACTAGTTAGCTGGCAGCAGACAGTTTCTTATACACATTTAAGACCGGCTAAAAGTGACATGCTAGAAAAAGAGCACTTCTCCAGATAAGTATTCTCCTTTTACATATAGCCCAGGTAATGCATTGCTACAAATAATAAACAAAAAAAGAGTAGGTGTTCGAAATTGCTCCAGGATTGAGCAGTGAAGCTTAAAGAAATTACACTGTAAAACATTTAGTGTAAAACTCGAACACTAGACTATTCTAACAAGTGTGTGTTTAGGTCCAATACATTTAGGATAAAACATCTAATCTGTACCTTCATGTAGACCATAGAGTTAACTTTAATACAATTTTAGTGTAAATTTATCACACTCTAAAACACTATATCATATAATCATTTATGGTAACTTTTTTACACTAAAACCTTTTTACATTTCTAATCGTTTCGGAGTAAGATGTTACTCGTGACTTTTGGATCTTTTACTCTACTTGGGAGAAATATTGCCTATTTAGAGTGGACTGTTCTAAAACATTTGTATAACTTGTTTTCTATTTAGATTAGAATTTAGAGTGTAAATAGTGTAGTTTTCCAAAGTCAATAATACAATAAGTGATTTATGTATTTATTGCAATGCAAACATATATAAAAAGTATATATACTATACAATTAAAATATAAGAACGTATTGAAAAAGATATATACGAGCCCAGTTGGGACACTTCTATTTTGGTTAAAGGACACCATGTAACCTTTACTTTGAAATTGTTCTTTGAGATTCCTTTGCAGCACTCCGTGAACTCCGCCAATGTTCAAAATTACTACAATTATGATGTAATTACTCTTTTGTTCTGCGAATTCGATATAATTATAGTTATTGCTTTTACTTATCTAATTTCTTAGTATCTTTGTTTATTGATCATCAACTAATCATAAGTAACACTAATTACTAAAATTATAGTATAATACATGTAAGTATTAATAAAATGTTTAAAATGTAAAATTGTTTTAAGTACCTGATATTAATTATTAAACAAACCTATAAAGTTTCAAATTCATACGCAGTAAAAAAACGTGAATATATTTGCACTAACAGGTGTCTAGTTATAACTGTTAAAACTTTGTAATTTGTAAAGTTACTAAAATTGGCGGGAATTTCAAAATTTTACAAATCTAAACTTAATGTTAATGCATTTTCTAGAAAACCAGAGAATGTATGCAATGAACACATTTTTCGCTAAAAAGTCACAAAGAAGGTGGACATGGTTAAGCCCTGACGGGAGAACCAAAAATGAAATCGATTAAATCCTGGCTTCCTCAAGAGAGCTTGTTCAAGATGTAACAGTATTAAACTCATTTAACACAGGCAGCGACCATCGCCTCGTTAGCGCCAAAGTGACAGGAAAAGTAAACAGAAGACGAAATAGACAAGAACAAATGAAGAAGATTGACGCAAGCATCTTTAAACAAAATACCAACAAATACAAAGATCTACTACAGAAAAAGATGAAAGAAATAAGCACAACTGAAAAAGATATAAACAAACTGGAAAAAGGCATAACAACAGCTTTGAAAGAAACTTGCTGATTGCAAAGCTTGCAAATTGCTAAGAAAAACTCAACTAAACAAACCAAAATAACGAAAGAAACAAAAAAAATAATAGAAAAAAGACGAACTCTGTATAAAAGGGGACAAAAAAATACGAAGGAATACCGGGAAACAAGACGAGAACCAAGGAAGATGATACGCAAAGATCTTGAAATACACTATGAAGAAATGATAAAGGATGTCATAGAAAATAACAAAAATTTAAAATGCCTAAGAAGAAAAAATGAGAAACATCAGATAATAGCACTAAAAACGAAAAAGGGAAAGAAACACGTAACAGAAACGAAATGTTGAGCATTACAGAAGAATATTATAGGAAACTCTACACATCCCAAGTAGAAGAATCTAAGAAAAATCAAAATAGGACTAAAATAATGAACGTAGGCTCGGAAGACATTCCCGAAATAACTAGTCATGAAATAAAACACGCATTAGAACACATGAAAAACAATACATCACCGGGAGAAGACGAAATATTGAAAGAAATGATAAAGGAAGCTGAAGAAGAAATAATCCCAAAGTTTTGTGAATTATTCAATATATGCGTAGAACGAGGTAAAATACCCGACAACTGGAATTCTGCTATCGTGGTTATACTATACAAGAAAGGCGATAGAATGAAGTTAGAAAATTACCGCCCAATAAGCTTGCTTTCACAAATCTATAAACTGTTCACAAGAATTATAACCAGCAGAATAACTCAAAAACTGGACAATTACCAACTCCCAGAGCAAGCAGCTTTTCGAAAAGGCTACAGTACGGGCGACCATCTGCTAACAGTAAAAATAATGATTGAAAAATCAATTGAATATAACCTTCCTCTATACATAGCACTGGTAAATTATGAAAAGGCATTCGATAGCGTGGACCATCGGGCAATTATGAGAGAGTAGGACAATGCGCGCATAGACCACCGATATACCAGCCCCCTAAAAACATCTAAAGAATGCAACAGCAAAGGTCAGATTACATGAGGAAGCAAATTCCTTTTCAATACGCAGAGGAATCAGACAGGGAGACACAGTGTCGCCTAAACTTTTTAACATGACATTAGAAGGAATTTTTAAGAAATTAGACTAGGCAAACAAGGAAGTTAATCTAAACGGAGAGAGGCTCAGCCACCTACGATTCGCTGACGATATAATTTTATTCGCGGATAAAGAGGAAGATCTGAAAAGTATGCTGATTGAATTAGAAGAATGATCCAATGAGGTGGGACTAAAGATGAACCGAAAGAAGACAAATACAATGTGTAAATAAGACCCAAGTATATACATCAAGGGAACAAGAATACTAAATGTTCAGGAATATGTGTACCCAGGACAGATGGTTTCAATATTAAAAGAAAAAACGAAATAGAGAGAAGAAGAAGAATGGGATGGGCTGCCTTCGGGAAATTATCTAAAATATTAAGAAACCAGAAAATACCGCAACGTCTTCGGGCTGCATTGTACGATCAGTGTGTGCTCCCGGTGATAACGTATGGAGCTCAAACATGGACAATTACAAAACAGACAATCTCTAAATTAAGGGTTACTCAGAGAGCCATGGAAAGAGCAATGGTAGGAGTGTCACTACTGGACAAAAAGAGGAATGATTGGTTAAGGTCAAAGACAAAAGTTACAGATATAATACAAAGAATAACCCAGCTGAAATGGGATTACTCAGGGCACGTAGCAAGGCAGAAGGATTGCAGATGGAACAGTAAGATTTTGCATTGGAGGCTGTGGACTGGAAAAAGGAACAGAGGAAGGCCAATAAGAAGGTGGATGACGACATAAAGAAGGTGACTGGACTAGCGTGGATACGAGAGGCACAGTCCAGGGAACGATGGAGACAGCAGAGGGAGGCCTATGCTCAATACTGGGCGCAATAAAGGCTAGAAAGAAAGAAAGAAACTTAATGTAGGTACTATTTTTATGTACACCTACCTGCTTTTGGTCTAGTCGATGTAATTTTGATCTCTAAATTCTGCTTAATTTTTCTTTACGTTTTAAATTGCACAGCTACATTAAGTTATTTAAAGATTTTTGTAAAATGTTGAAATTCCCACCAACTTTAGTAACTTTCGAAGTTTCAACAGTTATAACTAGTCGAAGTCGAATACAGCAGACACCTGATTATCGCCATTTTTGTTAGTGTTTTTATTGCGCACATGCTTCTCTTGTCGAATACACTGTCAAGTATATATTGGTGCCAATTCGTTTTATTCACTCTAACTAGAGTAACATGCACACTAACAAACTTTTTTTACCAATTTAGATCACTTTTTAACGTCTTTTTTCTCTTAAAAAAGACTAGAGTGAAAAATAAACTTTTCTACTCTAAATTCTAATTCTAAAATTTTTACCCAGTACTCTAAAAATTGTCCATGGTGCTGATTTTTTACTGTCTAGTAGCTTCTTCGGGTGTTCGGGAGACCACACGACGTTCACCCGTAAAACTGGTTGTCTTCTACCCTATCCTTGGCATGAAAACATGACTGGGCAATGGATGAAGCAGTCAGGTCAAGTGTGTGGTAGAGAAGTTCGTGAGAATTCTCGGCGGTTACTCATACCGATCAGGGGGAGCCCTGGTAATATGATACCGGTGTGGGCGGATTCGAGTCTCGCCTTGGATAAGATCATTTATGGTTACCAAAGGAACCCGCTGTTTGACTGAATCTTAAGGAGGAGAAGCAAAGTGAGGTTTATCCCGCTTTTTGGCCGATGGGAATGTGTAAATGTGCTTAGGAGCTATCCCGACCACTCTATGATCCGAACTGCAGCCGGGTACAGTGATTGGGAGAAGTTCCAAAAGCCATTACACTTAAGGAGAGTTGAAGCGAATACATAGCCTCTCACAATCAAGACAACTTCACCTTAACGGGTACACACTGGAAGTCTATAACGTGTAGACTTACGAACGAAGCTCTGTCGAGGGCCTACCAAGCCTATATATTGGTAGATCGGGGTGGCAAAACCATTGAAAAACCAAGTCCTGCCACAATTGAGGTTGGATTCGATCGGGCAGTGGCCCCAACCCCTGTCTCGGGGAGGAGCTTATGACGGTATGAAAGAGGACTGGAGGGCTCTCTCTATTCAACTGAGTTAAGTTGGGGGAATAGTCCTATTGCTGGACGAGGTACTTAGCCCCGTATGAAAGAGGATGGGAGGGTACCGGTGGGTGAGCACGTGTTAAGTCAATCGCTCCGATACTAGCCTGGATAGCTAGTAGAGGGTGGATAGGCAACCTCGCTCCGACCAGTGAGTTACTGGGAGCAATTGTTCGCAATTGCGCGCTGATTGGGCGTATCTCAATCACTTCCTCTTGGAAGGAACGTGGGGGTATGTTTATATAGGAACCCCACGTAAAACGATGACAATATCTTGTCTAGTAGCTTCTAATGCACGTACATAAGAGTTTCTTAAGGATTAATGTCGTTGACTGTTCCACTGGGCACTTTAAGAAATTCTGTTCAAGTCATGCCTATTCAGTCAATGGATACGAGTAATGAATGAATTAATTCAGCATTGGTCGTTTACTGCAATTTGAGATTGCGTTTACGAATACCAGCACAGGTTTCGACTTGATGGTAATATTGCGTTGGCGTAGTAATATTAGTGATGGAGTGGAGGTGATGAAAGTTATGCAAATGTAGAGCAATATAACCGCTTTAGCGCTATATTTTGATTACTGCACTGCTTGGTCATGGCATTTATTGATTATTAAAATGCGATAAGATTTACATATACAATACTTAAAAACGACTGCTAGAGCGCGTTTAACAAAGATTAGAGATATCGAGGTCAGTTTAGAGTCAATAAAGTTTAGACATCTTGCAATAGAAAAACAAGACCTCATGAGATGATCAGATAGATAATTCTCAGACCAATCCTGTGCAAAAAGTCCGATAACATTTTTTTCGAAAACAATTAACCTCGAAGGTGTCTGTAGTAATACCAGACGAGATCTAGATTATACTAGTATAGAAAAATGTGTACGAATTCACAAAGAGTGTCGGTTGAAAAATCATGAGAACAAAGGTCTAATGATACATTCCGTCAAATTGACACGAGTGTAACTATACAGCAGGATATTAAATCTGAATTTTCATGGAATAGAGAAATGTTGAAGCTGAAAAGCGTATTATAGCTCTTGATAATTGCGCAAATTAAAACGAAAACTCCCCCTTTATAATCCAGAAATATTTAACTATTTTCATCCAAAACTAGAACACTAGCGTAACGGTGATCTGCTTTACATGACATTGATGATTTATGCAAAACTACAAGGGTGCTATTGTTTAACACTAATTTAGATAGATAGATACAGTTTAATGGATTTTACTTAGCGATTAAATCATCGCTCTATATTGTGCACACTGTTTTTCTGTTTGTATTCAAAATGGATTATTTATTGTTCAACTAATGACATGCCGTTAATCAAACAGAAAACTATTGTTTGTTGTAAACAAAAGGCATTTTAGAATAACTGGAAATGCATTTTCTTTTGCTTTGATAGCTGATTGTCGATCAGCTGCAGTCTTTAATGTCACACAAACACTATTATTAAAGTTATTGCGCTAATAATCAACATACCAACAACCCTTAGTAAATGTTCGATATAGATAATATCATTTCCGGAACACAACCGTGCATATTACGTGTGCATCAGGGTTTACTACCGTCAGTGAGCTTAGCTAGAAACTCGTTTGATGTTATTGATTATCATCAATTGGTCATCATATACACACGATAATCTGTAAATAAAACCAATATGTGTGGTTATTTTGGAAAGGATTTTAACCCAGTAAATACCTCTATGCTCTAGTGTAAGCTTTTTGTAAATTCTGCAAATTCCCAGACATTCGTTTACAGATAAAAATACATTGTTATGATATAGATATTTTCCTTCAAAATTTACTTGGAATTTGTACGTTTACAAAATGGCTTTCAGTAGATAACAAAACATTTTTGAAGCGGAACAGGAAATGGAAACGGAAATTAGACACGGTTTATTGGTTTTATATGAAAAAGCATTCGAACTCAAATTAATTTTAGAGTTTCTTATGGGTTATTGATTGCTTTCTTCCAATAAACTACTTCAATCCACCTAGATACGCCATTTTCCTGACATAAGATATATGTTTCAATTACATTAGTAGAATTACTTATGATTGGATGGAATTTTTGCAGAAGCATGAACAACACAAAAAGATTAGACAATTCAACAATAATGAGAAACATCAGAAAGAACAGCTCGAGGTATCTTGGGAGGTAGTGGTTTAAGAGATAAATAAAAAACGATTAATAACATTCTTTCGCTCTGGGAATTCAGAGCAAACTAGTAATCGGCTTCGATAATTATAATGACATTTAACCTTCAAACTAAAACTGAAATCAAAATTAAGCATATATTCCGTTTTTTATTATGGCGGTGTTCGTTATTCGAAGAAACTCGGATTTACAGCTTAAACATATTGTCACGAATGGAGTCCGCTTTATGTTAAAATATTTCTGGTGCGTTTTAAACTAACTCATAAATAAAATTTGTAAATAGCAAATCTGTCAATTAAGCAAACAAACATCTGTCGGATGCAGACGAAAAACAACCTCCACACGTGCCACTTATTCAGCAATCTTCACACGCTCTTCTAGCAACCGCTTACGTGACTTAATTAAAGCTTGGTCAGCGCTCTGTTTCGCTATATGAGATTGCCCGCAAACACAGCTTTAACTCTGAGCGCGAAGATTTCTAGACAGCCTCGGGTAAGTGTTGTGTAAACATTAAACAATGTAACAATGTCGTAGGAACTTTAGTATAACCTATGGATGGGCTTCACCTCTGGCATAGTTTACATGCTGAGTTACTGTACTCTTCTATTATTTCTGTATTAGTTAAAAAGACTGCTCTTTTTAACGATACATACCAGAATTAATGAATTATTAGCATTCTCTAAACTTACCCAAGTAGCACAAAATATTGGTGCAATATTGGCTAGAAAATGCAGCAGTAATGGTACAACGTTCCTAACAAATGTGGCCCAATATAGAAATGTGAACATTCTGCTTTATTAGTACAATATTGATTGTAAATATTCCTTAATAATATTTTACTTTATTGGTCCAATATGAGTTTTAAACATTATTCAATAATAGTATCCTGTATTGGTGCAATGTTGATTTTAAATAATTCTCAATTATATTCTGCATTATTGCTGCAATGTCGATTTTAAATATTGCTCAATAATATTCTTCTTTATAGGTCTAATATGTTCTTTAAACATTGCTCAATAATAGTATGCTATGTTAGCGCAATGTTGATTGTAAATATTGCTTTATAATGCTGTCACTGAATTTGAGAACAATAAAAATAAAGGTAATATAAATAAAAAACGAGGAGTCACATGAATCATCACATACTAGTTAACAGTTAAGTACGAATTTATTTATTAAACAAAATAATGAAGTCGCACGCTCACACATTCACTTACTGTGAACTTGTTGCGTTGCATTCTAAAACATACTGTGAATTCTTGACCTGTTGTAAACCTCCACCCTAAATAACCGAGTTCCTAGAAATTTAGCTTTCTCCGATCAGGGGTAGGAAGTGTAACGAATCGTTCTCTTTTCATTTACAAATATGTATCTTTTATTTTTGGTTTTGTTAAAATGCAACGTAACACTCATACAAAATTTTATACTAAGTGAAACAGTAAAAATAAAAAATAACTAAAACTAACTCTAAAAACTAATAATAACATCTTTTAACCTATTATGCATTGTTTTTACTAATGTTTGGCAATGTTCTGGTGTTATTTTTGATCGCTCGTTTTAATTGTTCTTTATTTAAAATTTCATGATTCCTTATAATCCTTAGTGCAATTCTCAATTGACATAAACTATTCTAAAATAGTTTATAAATAAAAAATATTTTATTTATAAATAAATAAAATATATTTTTGGACAGTTACGAAGTAACCAGGTTTTGATTGTTTGGGGTTGTTGTGTTCAATAGAATTTAAATCGTTTATTGAGAAAATCAGAATTAAATAAATATGAAAAAATGTTATAGATATAAATAAATATTATAAAACAATATTGTTAGAGTATTTACTGCAAATATGTATGCGATGTTGTATTTAAGTAATCGTTCAATATTGCTATATGATATTTAAAAGAAAAATGCTACAGTTATTTTGACAGTAATGCGCTAATGTTGGTTCAATAATTTAAATAACAAATATGATAAAACAATATTGCTAGAATATTTATTGTAAATCTGCATGCGATGTTGTATTTAAATAATCGTTCAATATTACTGTATAATATTTAACTGAAAAATGTTAAAGTTATTCTGCCAATAATACACTATATTGGATCAATAATTTGATCATAAATACTATAAAACAATATTTTTAGAATATTTATTGTAAACATCTATTGGATATTGCATTTAAATGATCCTCCAATATTGGTTTTTATAGCAAAACATTGCATTTAAATATTTCGCCATTATTATCACAATATTCTTAAAACATTTTCTCAAAAACCAATATTGACTAAACATGCTAATATTGATCCAGTTATGCAATATAAATATTGCCCCAATCATTTGCCTATATTTTGTGCTACTTGGGTATATACAGGTATTTACATAACATTGTACCCGAACGGCTACATTGATTTATTTTAATTAGCTAACTTGGTTTATTAGTTTGTATCATTTATTCTTAAACTATTTTTAGCTAAAGTTCATATTGTATTGTACCCGAATGGCTACATTGATTTATTATAATTATCTAACATGATTAGTTCATTAATTTGTAATATTTATTTTTTTAAACTATTTTAGACTATTTAAACTATTGTACCCGAACGGCTACATTGATTTATTATAATTAGCTAATGGTTTATTAGTTTGTATCATTTATTCTCAAACTATTTTTAGCTAAAGTTCATATTGTATTGTACCCGAATGGCTACATTGATTTATTATAATTATCTAACATAATTAGTTCATTAATTTGTAATATTTATTTTTTTAAACTATTTTAGCTAAAGTTCATATTTACTTAGTTCTGCAAATAATAATTGCATTTATAATAATATATTTATTTAGGGTTAAATGAACTCCAAGGTACAACTTATTTATTAAAATTTAGTTTTTGCATATCTAATATGAAGAAATTGCAAATCTAGCTTCCCACGGGAAATAGACATTATATTTCCCTTTTGCGAAAACTGTGAAATTCTATATTTTTTTCAAAATGCTTATTCTTTCATATGTGATAAGGCTACTTCCTTCAAGACGTGCATAATTGCATTTTTCTAATATTAATCAAAAGAAAGTAAGTTTTGTCTTGGAGTTTATCAAACACACGTACACTGTTAATTTAATTAAGTTTATTTTGTCACCTAAACTGTTTTCTAAACGTCTACATTTTTACTTAGGGTTTTTCTTTAAGTTAGTTCTGATTAGGTCCTCAAGAAAGAAGGAACTCACTTTCGGTTTTAAGTTTTTATAATCTTTTTTTCAATTTTTATTTAAATTCAATATATTACTCCTTCCTACGTGAAAGTAATAAAACTTCAATAATTTATGTTCGGTGTGAAATAATGTTATAAACCGATTTACCGAAGCGAAATTAAGGTAAGTGCACTTGATTATTATCTAGCCCAGCACTTCAACCCGTTGGCCTCTGAGGGAGCTACCAAACATCATAAGTTTCAGCCGAAGGGTTACGTGCGGACAAGGGTTACAACTGCTTAGGGTTACAACTAAGTATCCCAAGGGTTACAACATACTTAATACATAATATTTACATAACAACTTAACAAATCCTAATTCAATATAAATTCACTATCTTATTTACATAACATAATAGTGATTATCATTTATAATAAAGCTAAATTATGTTAAATTTGACTTTGCTTTTTATTTGTTCTACCTGTCACTAGTAAATCTAAATACTTCATCGTAATTTCATAACGTAACAATATTTCGCCACTATATAATGTAAATATATGTAATGTTCTTAATATAACGTCGTTTACTTTCTCTTTATGATACTTAAAACAACGTCCCCTTGCTAATAGAGATTGATTAGTAAAAGAAAACTTTTACAAAGAAACTATATATTCTTCAGAGGGTACTGTCCCTTTTTTTTATTCGTAGAATATTTTATTTTATTAACGACGGTTACTTATGTTATATATTTACTTAGAAGATTAAAACAACAGTTTTTAATATTTGCGCAGATTTATTGTAATAAATTGGATACGTTTACTAGTTTTAACATACTCTAAACATAACTTTTGCTATTTTAACTGACAGTAAGAATATTTATTTAAAAATAGAAGACTGCCTTTTTAACGATATATGCCAGAATGAATGAATTATTAGCATTCCCTACACTCACATGCAGGTATTTACATAATATACTTAATACATAATATACTTAATACATAATATTTACATTAATAATTTGTATTAAATCCTAATTCAATATAAATATACTACCTTATTTAGATAACATAATACTGATTATCAAATATGGTAGGGTAATAATAATAGATAATACTTGTTACAAATTTTATTATTCATAATTTTGTGTAATATAACGATTTTTAAAACTTTATAAATTTAGATAATCAATTATCACACTTACACATAAGATAAATATTACATCCGTTCAAAAATCAAATTAATAAAATTTATTTTAATTAAAATCCCAAATTTCTCAAAACACGTTCCTTTCATTGTCTAGATCAATACTAAAACTAATCGAAATTTATCTAACAAAATTGAATGTAGAATTCACTCTCAAGCAATTGCATATTACGATTCTTAAAGATTTCGCAAACAAATCTGTTTAACGACTTCTTATTTAAAAGTACATTCGGATTGGTAGTGTAATGCCTGGCGTGCCGGACTTTCACTCAAGCGGCCCGCGATCGACTCCCGGCGCCGGCAGATCTGGTTAAGGTTTTCTGCAGTTTTCCTTAGCTGTGACACAAATGTGGGATTTGCGCTGTTCCATCTGTAAGTCGGCTGCAGCCGCACATTGGGCCTACATAATAATAATAATAATAATAATCGCCCCCTCCCTCCCGCACAAGCTTATAGCTTCTGGGGCCTTGGTTTAGGTTATGGGTTGTAGTTATTATTATTATTATTATTATTATTATTGTATAATAAATGATACACAAATTAAAAAGTTCTTTAACTAGAAAAGTTATATATTATATAAAACTTTTATTACTACATACTTCTCGTATAGAAATATCTAATATGTATCAAAGGATTATTTGATAAGCGTTAGCAATTACGTATGGATTGATGCATTAGACGTGTTCAAATCATGAGCAATCTGATTTATTGCATGGCATTGATTAGTCGATGTCACATAAGCTGAGATGCAACGCGTTGTTTAGCATAATGCACTATAATCGGTAAACGGTTCTGTGTCTGTCAACATCAAAGCTATTAGCTTACTGACTATCCCTCTAATTTCATTTAAACTATGCGTAAATTAAAGCCAATCTATTTCAATTAAAAATGCTTGGGACTTGGGAGATACTTGACTATTATTACAATGGGTTTCTAATATGCATTATTACTATCATTAACAAACTGCGAGGGTATATTATTGGTTGGTACTTATCATATTTGTGAGAAATACATTTTAGAACAATTGTGGGATATATGAGGCAGTAACATTGATTGTTAAAAAACTATAATCTCACAAAAATAAATTAAATATTCCGATTGATTTACTGGTTTGCATTTCGAGGCTACTAAATATGGCAGCAACGTTTTATAGATATGTAGATATAGAGTCTGTTTAAGCGCCCCGCTTTGTAGCAACTTTATTTTCAGTCAGAAATGGTATAAACCTATATATTATTAAATGGCATAAAATTCTCTGTTTTGGTTCAGAAAATCTTATATTTACTAAATCGGCGTGAGCGTGATGGCGTCATCGGACTTTTTTTAAATTACATGATAGGTATTCTTTTACTGAAATCGATAGAGTACTGTGTTCTCTTTTCAACCATAATAAATATTCATACTCTTACATAAGAAAATTTTCAGATTTCAGAAAAACGTGAAAAATGATTTACGACTAGTAGGCTTTGATTTCGGGTTCTCCAATTAATGAAACAGAAATATCTAGCAAGCTTAGGTAAATAACGAAGCTTTAGTAGTTCCAGTGACGTATTTACAAATTTTTCTCGATGGAGGGGATTACTTTATAAAAATTCCGAATCAAAATACTTAGATTTTGACATAAATGACCTGGGCCCTATTTCATAAAACTACTTTGCAGCTTTTCACTTTACACTTTGCACTTTTCAATTCATTTTTTGTTTCATAAATATATTTTTGACAAGTTAAAAAGTAAAGTTTGCAAAGCGCCAAGTGCAAAGTGTTGTTATGGAAAACAAAGTTTCTGTTTCATAAACACTTTGACAAATCAGTTTGCACAAATTGCACTTTGCAAATAAAACTGCAAAGAATTTTTAGCATTTGCATATCGAAAATGAACAAAAAAAGTTAGCTGTTCTGGGAGTAATAGAAGAAAAGAAAGGTATATTAATCGGGAATTTTAAAAATACGAATAGTAGGGAGAAACAATTGACGTTTACCGCCTAAAATTTGAAATCGGGTCCGCATATCATCACAACATTCAAAGAATGTTTACTGTGCCGGTCAACATACTGCTCCTCGTTTATACGTGGAGCATCGATGTTTAAAAGTGTTCCATCGACACATCCACATACAGAACCTGTTGACTATAGCCCCTATAACTCGTCGAACCACTCTGCATATGGAAGCTTTTGAAACTCCATGCATTGATGCTATACCATGGTATTGGCCACCATTACCAAACCAGTGCAAAGCTATGAGAAGCTGCTCTCTTGGCATCAATGCGTGGTTTCTTCGGGTTTGATGAGCAAGATCATCTGCGATAGAAAGTAATACAGCTTCTGCAGCGAGTGCAGAGAGACGAAAACTTTCTCTAAATTGAAAGTTATTCAAATTACCAAAGTTTATCCTTTCTTTAAAATTTCTTCTAGGGGATGCTTCATCATCACTTTCATCGCTTGAAAAATATTAAATTATGACGAACCATGTTTCAAATGGACAAACTGCAAACCAACAAATAAAATACTAAAATTATGTGTAAAGTATGTGTGACGGTTACATTTATTAAGATTTTTGCAAAGTGTAATGGAAAAGTCGAAAAAACGCCAAGTTAGTTAAAATATTTTATGAAACGAAAAAACTTTGCACTTATCAAAATCTGATAAATGCAAAGTGCAAAGTAGTTTTATGAAATAGGTCCCTGGACTACTAAAAAAATCGGGCATATGGCAATGGCATATTTGGGGGTGGTGGCTAACGGGATGGAGCTACTCCTGATGTTTTTTAATAGTCCAGGTCATACATGTCAAAATCTAAGTATTTTGATTCGGAATTTTTATAGAGTAATCCTCCCCCCCCACCCCGAGAAAAATTTGTAAATACGCCACTGGAACTACTAAAGTTTCGTTATTTACCTAAGCTTTCAAGATATTTCTGTTTTATTAGTTGGAGAACCAGAAATCAAAGCCTACTAATCGTAAATCATTTTTCACGTTTTTCTTGAAAATTTTCTTATGTAAGAGTATGAATATTTATTATGGTTGAAAAGAGAACACAATACTCTATCGATTTCAGTAAAAAATACCTATCATGTAATTTAAAAAGTTTGATGACGTCATCACGCTCACGCCGATTTAGTAAATACAAGATTTTCTGAACGAAAACAGAGGATTTTATGCCATTTAATAATATATAGGTTTATACCATTTCTGACTGAAAATAAAGTTGCTACAAAGCGGGGCGCATTAAATCAAACAGACTGTATGTAGCTATGATTATAAATATGCAACATGTAGCCGAAATAACTTTTCTTTTGGATAGTTATCGGTTAAAGAAATCACAGCAATTACTGTTGCTTTGCAATCAATCTGGGGACGCAATCAATATTGTCCAACGAGGATTGCGAACAACTAAGACTAAAATTAAAGAATCAGTGCCAGAAATCCAGCGAAAATCTTAACTAGTTTGAATCCGATGTTGCTCGTTTGGTTTATCTTGCATTTAAGACAGCTTTTGATAATTTTTGGCTATTCTTAATTTTACACACGTTTATGGATGATCTTCGCGAGACCAAGATGTATTAAGAGTGACACTCCCAAAAACCTTGAAGGATGCTCCCTCTCTCTCAGAAGACACCATCTAAAATAGAATAAGTACGGAAACGTACGCATGAAAACGACCTTTGTAATAGAGAAGTATGAATATGGGAATCAGAAAATAACTAAGATGGTCGTCGATGACATCAGAAATCTTTGATTTTGGAAGAATCAAGCCCTCAAAGCGCAAGCGACAGAATGATGCAGTACTACATAAATAGACTATCAGCCAGTTAGCTTTGTTATTCAACCTGTAGTGACGTTGTCCGAGCCTCTGCCTCTATCCAAGATTTAAGCCTGTCAAGAGAATGCCTATCAAAACAGAAAAATGTCAATCGCGTCCGAGTTGCAAATGGACAGCCTTAATATTTTTTCCAGGGTTGTCCGATTATTTAATTACACACGCAACACCTCAATAAACCCAGCGAGATCATCTGGATCTTCATCTTTGTGCACTTGCTAACGAATACATTCTTTATACAAAAGAATACCAAACTAAGGGAGGGAGGGAAAAGAATAGAAGTAAATAAACTACTACATGCCCCAAAAAGCTATCAATACTTAATTGCTCTACATATATTACATTAGGAATTCTAAGAATCTGTGATCTGATCTGAGAAACGGAAATGATGTAAATTAATCTTAATGGGCAATTTTTAAATTATGTACGAGCGGTATTTTTTATTAATCAATTTTATTTGAAACCGAAAACACCATCGATTTTTTATTTGATGCATATTTCACATGATAACAAAACACTTACGTCGTTGATGTCACGTTTACAAAGACCTGATCTTAACCAATATTCCTTTTTTAATGCGACTTTTCGGAATTATCATTTGACTGACTAACCTCATAAAATTGTATTGTAAATTAATCATTGTCAGGTTGCAGGTTGCAAGATCAGCAACGTAAATATAACAAAACATAAAACGTCTTGTTTTCAAGAACATAGCAAACCCTACCGTATGTGCTAAAAACATTATACCCTTTTTATTTGCATTTTTCTACGCTTCTGATAAAAAAGTGTTTTGAGATTTTTTGTTTCAAATGCCATCTAAAAGATAGTAAGTAAAAGTAAATAGTAAAATAATAGCTACGTAAAATAATAAGTAGAATTGAGTAAAGTAATACCTACGTTTTTATATCTCAAAAGTTGGTTTAAAACTGTTTAGAAATCCCGGTACAATTTTTGATGCTCTGAAGTCGGTGCAGCTACTAATAGTCTTATCCAATATATTGTAACGTTATTTTTCAATAATACTAAAAGTGCTGTTTTAATCGTCTATTACCAAAGGAAAATGCTTACACTAACACTAATTACAAACACTATAATTATAAACTGTTAACGAACTTAAACTAGATTATTTACAGACTATTTATTTAATTACAACATTAATTTTTAACATTTATCTTAGGCTATTTTCTATACACATTTATGTTCTACTAATTCACGATGTGTGTATTCAATTTACCGGTTGACTAATGACCCCCCTACATTGACCTTGCGGGGCGCTTATATACACTATACAGAAGTGCGGAACGCGCTAAAAATCTCCAGTACACCGCGCCTCGTTCACCCGAACAGCCGTCGTTGTGTCATATATTCTTCTCCTTCTTCTCCTTGTCATACAGGTCTTCTCCCTGTCTTCAGGTCCCACCTCAACTTGCCGATAATCACTTTTTAAGTCTAAAGTCGAACACAATCGTGAACCAGACAGTGATTCTAATGTGTCGTTGATGCGTGGTAAGGGATAGCTGTTTTTCTTAGTCACGTTATAGTCCATACAACATCTCGTTAACCCGTCCATCTTGCTGTCCAGGACCACCGGTGATGCCCATGGACTGCTGGATGGCTCGATGACTCTTTGTTGTTCTATATTGGTAATAATCTTCTCGGCTTCTACTCGCTTTGCTAGAGGTAGACGTCTCGGCTGCTAACGGACTGGCCTAGAGTTCCTTGTATCGATTTTATGTAGCACTAGATCGGTTCGTCTGGCTATCGTCAAGAGCGAAGATATCTTGGTATCGGTGAATCAAATCCTGTACGTCTTGCACTTCGGTTCTATTAAGGTCTACGCACGAACTAGTAACCATACCCACTAATTTTTCACCGTGGTCTTTTGACAATGGTTTTGGAACATCAGCCATACACGTGGCTGCTCACCGCGACGTTCACCGCAATGTCACCGGCTCCACATTAACGTTCATAATTTTCACCGGTACTGTCTTTTTCTAACCTTGATCAGCGCTTTTCCCACCAGTATGCCACTCTGGATCTTCTTATTACACACAGGCTCCATCATTCGTACACACCCTCCCCGAAAATCTCCTTCCAAATTTGCCTCGACAATTATCTCGCTCCGACCCGGCAGAAGACGTGATCCGCCAGCAAGACCCTTACGACAGGGTCTTCTCGTGGGTGCAAGTTCTTCGTTACCAACCTTCAAAACACCTTTCTTCAAGTCCAACGCAAAACCAAATTTTCTCAGGAGGTCCATTCCCATGATGAAGTCGTCAGTGATATCCGCTACCACATCTCATGATCACGCTCTTCACTTCCAATGCCAATCTTCAACTTCACCACTCCGCGTGTTGGTTTTGCTTCACCTGTCGCTGTACGGAGTTGACGACAGCTTGATACTTGTTCGTAGAACGTCAGGGCGTATGCTGGATTTTGTCGCCCTTCGTATCAATAAGTAATGGAACAATTCGGCTACCAATCTTCCCATCTACAAACAAACTACCGTTACTATTCTTCGATGACGCTGCGTGAACGGTGATCTGCGCAATTCTTTAGGTATTCTGGAATTTTCCAGTAATTCTTCCATTAGCATTCTAGAATTCTCTTCCATTTTACTCAATAACAAATTAGTGTCCGTAGAATTTCTTCGGATTTTCTGAAATTCTCCAGTAATTCTTCTTTTATCATTCTAGAATTTTCTTCGAACTTTTCCAGTAATTTTTCCTTTATCATTCTAGCGTTTTCTTCGAACTTTCTAGAATTTTTTTTTATTTTTCCACTAATTCTTCCTTTAACATTCTAGAATTCTCTTCCATTTTACTCAATAACAAATTAGTGTCGATTGTGGCCCCAGGTATTTCAAAGCGGAAAGTTTCGGGGTCCTCGTTATGTTCTAGAAACCATTCTTTTAGCCGATTTATTAAAAAAAATGTATTTCCATTTATTTCCAAATCACGTTCTTCTAGTTCTCTCCTTAGGTTTGTCACTTTGAGTTCATTTAACAATTTCGTCGCCATTGTAATAATTCGTTGTGAATGGTTGTTAACACTATTTTCACAGCACTTTATTTATTATGTAATTTTATTTATTTTATTTTAAACTCGACACCTGACAACACTATATTTACACTAACACTTATTACAAACACTATAATTATAAACTGTTAACGAAGTTAAACTAAATTATTTACGGACTATTTATTTAATTACAACATTTATCTTGTGCTATTTTATATACACATTTATATTCTACTAATTCACGATGCGCGTATTCAATTCACTGGTTGACTAATGCCCCCCCCCCCACTTACCTTGCGACGCGCTTATTTACTAGGATGGGTCAAAAAAGCCAATTTTCTGAGTATCGAATTCTAATAGGGCTCAAAAGTTGCGTATTTGCATGCTAATTATTGGAAGAATATTGAAGAAATCATACGTTGGATCTTCAGTTCGCGCAAAGGGCCTAAAGTCTGGAAAATGACAAAAAACACCAAATTTTACCTTTACGCTCAAAATATACAGGTAGCGTTTTTTGGCTTTTATTAGCGTCCAAGTACTTCATTTGTGATGCGTGATCATAGAAAAAATATTTTTAAAAATTACAGACTTCATTTTGAGTTCGCGCATTAGGACTAAAATTTTCGAACTTTCCTGAAAAATCGGGGATTTTACCGTTTTACAAAAAGACGCACTGTTATATTTTAAATTATAAAAAGCCGTCTTTCTTAATAATTCGTTATTGTGTCTAAAATCTTCGAAATTTCCTGAAAAATCGGGGGTTTTACCGTTTTACAAACAGACGCACTGTTATATTTTAAATTATAAAAGGCCGCCTTTCTTAATAAATCGTTAATGTGAGTAATTTTATACATATACATTCTATTTTGATAAGAGTACATCTTTTTGCAACTCGTCACCCATTTCACATTATTTTTATGAAGTGAGCCAGAACTCAACACGAGGAGGTGGCTGCAATTCGATTTCCACCCACACCCTACCCAACCATTCAACCAATTAGGGTGTGTTAAAATATGTTGATTTAGTCAAAGACGTTGTCTTAAATTGAGATTTTTGGTCAAATTTTGGCATTGTGTCATCTTGACAGCCAAGTAGCGATCTCTGTTTTCTTGTCCGCACACTTTTTTTGCAGACTCTGTGACAAGTTTGACGTATCTTTCAACATGGGTACGGCATGGACTAGAATGGATTTAAGAAATGAAACTCAGGTAGATTTTTATCTTGCAGAACTGACGAAATAGTCTCTGTTGTCAAGCTTTCCATCATTGGAGGGAGCGACAGCTTACATTTTGTCCAATGTATCAGCTGACTATAGTCTGTGGCATCAAAATTGATTGAGGGAGTGGTAAAAGTTCTAACAGACTTACCCTTCGGGTTTTCAGTTCTTGCCTTTAGTACCCTCTTGTAACCCAACTTTCGTTTTGTTGTCTCTTATCCACTATCATAGTCAACAACATGTTTTCTGGGTGACTGAAAAACGCTTTTCTCTCAATTACAGGATCGACGATTCTTATAATGTCGTCTGGCAAATGTCTCGTTGTTTGAACGACTTTAAAGATATGTTTAAGACCATATTTCACTGACTGATATTTCTTAATGTCGGACCAAACGTGAGCATATGTATTCGCAATGTAGTTTACAAGCATCTTGAGTTCGTTTGTAGGACTTGTTTGGGAAATGAACAACCGTAAGACCCGGTTTGCACATGTCAGTCATCAACCAGATCTGAAGCACAGTGTCATTTCTGGATTGCTCTGACAATATCCAGAAAGTACGTTAGTCTTTACTAAGATCAGTTTCATTTACATTGATTCCATCTAGTTCAATTGGTTCGAAATTTATAACGGGTAATTTTTCACGAAAATTCGGGAATTTTAGCTCGAACGAGCGAACTGAAAATGAAGCGTGTGATTTTCTTAAATATTTTTCTATTATCACGCATCACAAATGAAGCACTTAGACACTATTAAAAGCCAAAAAATACGTTACCTGTATATTTTGAACGTAAAGGTAAAATTTAGTGTTTTTTTGTCATTTTTCCAAACTTTAGGCCCTTTGCGCGAACTGAAGATCCACCATATGATTTTTTCAATATGTTTTAGTTGATTAGCATGCAAACAGGGCCTTGTTCCTGGACAGGGTGCTTGTGGTGCACTTGCACCAGGGCGTCCAAACATAAGGGGCGGCCGATGACAAAGAAAAAGCGACGAATATCGCTGTAATAATTAATTAATGATTAAATTTATTGCTAGTAAAAGCAGAGCATTATTTACGTTACGAACTATTATACTCTAAGCTAGTAGGTATATGCTACTTGTTACTTTCATAGACCAAAAATGTCTGGATTTTCGAATTTATAATAATAATTGTCAGGAAAATTAGACTTGAACTTCGGAAAAATTGTCAACAAGCCAGACTTTTGTATGCAGCTGAGTATTATAAGGCTGTAAGCAAGCTTTCAAAAGTCCAGATGCATATTGCGTTTTTATAGGGAGCGGGGAATAGGGAGCAATTTAATGTTTTCCAATTATCTCGAAAACCGTCAGGTTTTCGAAAAAAGCGGGTATTATGAAAATTGTCGCTGTTTTGAAAAATGAATGACAATTTCGAATTATTGTATTTCTGCCAAAAAAATTGCGGCCCTATTCACACCACCGTGCACCGTGGAGGTAGAGTAATAGGCGCATTTTTTATGTGCTATCCCCAGTAAGTCTAATCCACATATCATTTGAAATGTTATTCTAGTTCTTCTTTAAGTTGTAGCTAGAAAATTGTTACTAGTAAAATGTGCTACAAAAAAGGTCCTATGTTTTTTCTCTGTGTAACTAACAGCTTTGGAGAAAAATGAATGACAATTTCGTATTATTGTACTTCTGCAATAAAAATGTGGCCCCATTCACACCACCGCACCGTGTAGGTAGAGTAATGGAAGCATTTTTTATGTGGTATCGTCATCAGGTTTAATCCACATGTCATTTGGAATGTTATTCTAGTTCCTCCTCAAGTTGTAGGCCATTTTAAATCTGGTAATTTTCCTGCATCTCCTCTTCTTCTTCCTCAAAAGCTATAGGGTCAATATCTTCATAAGTATCGATGTTGTTACTTTCACGAATGTTAGGTGAAATCTGTTCGGAATGTTCAGGCAAGACTGACCATAGCAGTGACTCCTTACTGCAGAACAGTGGAGACTAACCTTCCTGCAACCGCAGCTCATGATACAGCCTTTTGTACAGTTACAGAAAATACAATTCAGCAATGCTTGTGGAGCAGGTGGCAAGCGGGTTTCACTTGGCTGTAAGTGATCATTGATCATCATCCATCCCCACCAACTAACCATTTTTGAATCTGTAGATAAACTCTACATAAATGCTGTTGGGTAGCACTGGATGTAGGGGGAAGATTTGATAAATTAGTACCTTTATAACGGGTTGTTGATTGTATAATAATAATAGTAATTGCTACAACCCATAACCTGAAAACCAGGCCCCAGAAGCTATGAAGCTTGTGTGAGAGGGGGCGATTATTATTACGTAGGCCGAACGTACGATTGTAGTCGGTTTACAGATGGAACAGCGCAAATCCCACATTTGTGTCACAGCTAAGAAAAAACTGCAGAAAACCCTAACCAAATCTGCTGGTACCAGGAGTAGAAGCTGGTCCGCTTGGGTGCAAGTTCAGCATGCAAGACAATACACAACCAAGGCCAAGGTATGAATGAATTATAATTCATTCAGACAATCGACAACCCGTACAGATATAATTATATCTGAAAGAATCAATACACGTCTGATTATATGGAGCATTATACATAGCCAAAAGGACTCGTATTCCATTATTAATAATAATTGATTCTCTAGAACATTGTGGTATTTTGAAAAAATCGCCCAATCTCGTAAATCCTTTTTAGATTTTGCAACAACTTGAAGACTTTTCGTTCCTATCTGAAATAGAGCAGACGTATCGCACCTTCTAACGGCAAATAGAAATAAAATATGATCTTTACTGTTTTCAAAATAATCACAACTTTTCGATGAATATATTGTTGATTGCACTTTTTCTTTGCCTGGTTACAGAAAATAAATGTCTCTATCAACTGAAGTTCGAGTAATTGACAGTGGTAACAAAACGACTCCTGCACACATAACTAAAGAAACTAAAGAAGGTATAAAGCCCTTTGTGTTTAGGCATCGGCCAGCTGCTATTGAAAGTTGGACTCCGGTCCGAACCTTTCATGGCATTCATTTTAGAAAAGTTAGTACTGTACCGAATGTCGATATTGTATTCTTAGTTAGTAAAGTAAATTGTACTTTCATTATGACTTTTCGCGTTGTACTTCTCTTATTACGCCTTTTTGTCAGAACAACATCGATGTTTAACGCAATAGTCAAGTGCAAATTGGTATCAGTACTTTCAGACTCTTAGATATATCACTGAAAAGGTTAGTTATATGAAGAAAAGTCATAGGACTTTTTTGTAGTAAATGCAGTACACGAGCAACAATTTTCATAATAGCCACTTTTTCCGAAAACCTAGCAGTCTTCGAGATAATTGGAAAACACTGATCCCCCCACCGCCCATATAAAAAAGTTTGTAAACGCGATATGCATCAGGACTTTTAAGAGCTTATTTTTTTCGACCTAGTTTTCCTGATCTATTTGAAATATTTCTAAATTAATGCTAGAATTTTTCAAAAATATGTTTAATACTTAACTTATACAACCTTAATAGACCTTTAGATGGAAACAACAAAGCAATCTCGTAGGGGCGGCCACTTTAATTTTGCACCTGGACGAAAAGCACCTCAGGAACGGGCCTGTATGCAAATACGTAACTTTTGAGCCCTATTAGAATTCGATACTCGAAAAATTGACTTTTTCGACTCGCCCTATTATATACACTATACAGAAATGCGGAACGTGCTAGAAATTCCCAGTACACCACGCCTCGTTCACCCGAGCATCCGTCGATGTGTCATTCATTCTGCCGACAGTCTCGAACAGTGTAGATGGGACGTAAACCTTCTCACTTGTTCGTCGCCAGGCATAGATGTTTTCTCGTTCATTACAATAGGTTAGTATTTGTAAGGGTGTAAACTAAGATAGTTAACAGTCGAACTGTATGCAGTCATATAAGACGATGTATCAACCATATGCTTTGCCTGTTAGATAACGTTTCTCATAATATTATGCTCATTTACATCATTTATTTTAATTTACATATTGTATGCAAACGGATTCTAATCTGCATAATTAGTCTTCTCATTTACATAATATATGCGAACGTACTTAGAAATTTTATCTTAATTTAAATAATGTATGCAAGATACTCAGAATATTTATCTTAATGGCTGAGTACTAATGTGGTTCTCAAAGAACTTCAACTTAATATATGCTAAGTAGGCGCATTTTATGACCATGAGAACCTTCAGTTCGAGTTACGACTAGCTAGTCGAGCTCCAGGCTAGAAACAGATATCCAGGGATAGTGTTTACCTGCCTTAAGCTACACTCACTCAGAAACCGTAGAAACTGGTATCCAGGGATACTGTTTACCTCGGCGTTCTGAGCATTATTACCAGTTTTAAATGTTGAAACTGTATCATAGTGTTTAAGTAATTATGCAAGTGCATATTGTGTAATTTAAATTAATAAAAATTAGTTATATAAATATCACAATATGGAAATTGCATTGCTTCACATTTTTAAAATTGGTAATCGTGTCCCATAGTGAGCGTCTAAATATAAAAAAGAAATGAGAATAAAGCAAAATAACCTAGTAACCTATTTTAGAGACAATTGTTTATCTTTTCGTATGTTTCTCTGCAAAGCATTCTTATGAAGTTTACTATTTGTTCATCATTAATCACGTCATATATTTTATAGGCGTGCATATTTTATTAATGGCAGTATTCATTATTAGAAAATATAGGAAATAAATTCGATTTGGCTTCTGTTTAAATAATAAACATTTAAATGAATCGAGTAATTAATTTGAATCCTATTAGCTACTAATCATTGTCAAAATAAACCAATAATGGAAACTAACAGCGTCGCAGTGCAAATTCCTGCTAACAAATGTAATTTTAGTGAAATATCCTAATGGTTCAAACAGATTTGTCCATGTGACAGTTCGCCGCTAATACAGACGGACTTAACGACAAGCAAAGCTTGATGTATTGGAGTACATTTGGAAACAAATTGACCGGCGCGTGCATATTCATGTGTTGCATTAAGCCAACGCAGATGATTATGCTATATCGTAATAATTTATAGTCGTGGACAGCCACGATCTATTCCGCTAATGCGCCAACTTAATTATTCCGAAATATGTCTCATAATAATCCGGATAACGTGTTTGTTGCAAGATGTTCTAAATAAATGGCTCGCGTTGACCGCCACATTAAATAATGTCAGATGGGATTTTTAATCTGAAGTTTTTAGAAAAAAAGTAATAAATTACTAATCAGGATTTTGAACAGATAAGTCAAGCTTCTCATTACGCGTATTGTATACTAACAGATTGTCCCCGGGAGTGAGCGGTGATGGGGTGTAGTAAACACAGTTTTAATTGCAAACCGCTGGGTATATATTCAGTGCACTCATCACTGATTATCCTGACGGGGGTGGTATGGGAAGAATTGTTCTTGCAGTTAACTAACACGTGGCGATGTAAAGGTAGTTAGATTTGCCGATTAGATGCAGCTGTCGAATGTCTCGGTAATTGGGCTTTACGATTGTCCATAACCGTATCATAACTACCCGTTGTTATCTGTGAGATAACGGCTCGGACAAACGTAAAGCTAACCATCACCGGCGGCTTTTCTGATGGAGAATACCACTCACATCAGTCCATTTTGTAAAATAAACAAAACTGCACTCCATCAACCGTCAGACTGTTAGGGGATGATATTAATTGATGTTTATATATTCATCAAATCTTACTTAGTAAATGTACTGTACTATAACCGCTAATTGGTACCAGAAATAATAAACGTTGACGAAGGATCGTTGAAGTGCCTACGTATGTGTGTGTACGCAGATTCAAGTATGTAAGCGTAATACTACATTTTGAACCCGGAGCCTTTATTACTCGTTATCCCTTGTTACGAAACCCGGATAATTAAAACTATTATTCGGATTCCTAATAATCGCAGCGGTGGTCGCTAAACCATAAAATATTTCTGAATGCCGCTAACCGACCACTGTCCACTGCCCGCATTGTTAAAGGATCATTTAACCCTTTGACGGTCTAAATCGGTGATTTATATCTGCAATTCTACATTTTTCGTGAAGATATTTAAATAAAGACGGCGCACTAATATACGGCAAGCGGAAATGCCGAAATGTGCTGTCAGTTCCGGAGAAGGGTATTGCTCGTTTGCCGCTTACTACCGGAGTTGACCTGATCCCACATATCGCAGACGTATCGTTCATATCCCTCGTTAATAGTTTTATACTAAATTATAAAACGCGTATGCAATACATGGGTATGATACGATTACAGAATTTAACGTTTCAGCGCTTATAAAGCGTAATTATAGTCGGAACGGGAACGTTATTAAATTAGTGTGCATTGGCGCAGGTAAGCAGGTTATGCACATATCTTTTCATTATATATCCATAAAGTAGAATTAGAATATAAATATATACATGGGCGTATCTTTATCCATACAGATAATAAAGTAGATCTAACATCATTTCAAACATATTTTCTTCTAGAAATTTATCATAAGATAAATCCTTGAGGCAAAAGGAATTTTGTTGTATAGAACCTAATAAGATAATCATTTCTTTTAAAAGACGTGTTACAGACAAATCTTCGCACGCATAGATTTCTCAATGCTAATGGTCTCTATAATTACCAAATCATAATGATACACGGTATGAATTTTTATTTTATAATTTTTTATTTCTAACTCATATTAATATACTGATATAATTTAATATGTGGGGGAGTTATTTAATTTTTAATGTTGCCCCACGTTATTACTACGACTAATGATATGATTATTAGATTTATAATGATAATTTAATTTATTATACACCGTGACCCATTAAGAAGATACTCAGACTTTGCCAGTGGTTAGATAACCATTAAAGAAAGAAAATTCCTATATACCATTTTTCTCGTATTTCTATATTTTTGGAGAAAAACGGCATCGAAGTTCAGCCGAATGTTTTCAAATTTAATAGTATGAATGCACATGACACATATTTTAGTTCAAGCAGATATTCAATACTACTAGAATGTGCAAGGATAGCGTAAAGTAATAAAAACGTCTTTATTTTGGCCAAGTGTTTCGTAGAATAACAACAGATAAACAGAATTAAATAAACAAAGCATGTTGAGAACGACCTCTCGATGGATATTGTTTCAAAAATGGTATTTTTGTTTTGTGTTGTTTCTGATGACTAAGACAATTTCAAATTCTTTTAATAGACACATTAACCCCTATGTGTAATACAATACTGCAGGTTTGTGAATAAAAAATTATAGTACTCGTGATAGGGACACATCTTTTGAGGTCAAAATCAAGGAGATACCCGATACTATTTGGTTTCTCAAATGATAACAAACTGCAAACCCCTTACACTGCAGCTTTTAGTAATAAAACGTATAACAGTACTTGTACTTGACTATGTAAACAAATCCATCAATCATTCAGGGTCGTTGAATTAAAACATCAAAAAAAATAATAAGGTTTTAATAATGAAACATTCTAGAATTCCAATAAAAATAACAATACCTATTGATGGATAGATCAAATTAGCTAAACATGTCTTTACTTAATTAAAACTAATATCTGTTTATTAACGCATACACATCGAATTTAATGATACATTAAATGGGTCAGTATTAAAATGATGTCATTTCTGTCTGCGTTTACTATTAGAATAAAGGGGAATCCCCCGGATTAATAGATCGTTTTGTTTTAACATCTAAAAAATGGAATGTGCGTCGTTTGCTTGTTTAAACAGATGTCACGTTTTTACTGATGGTGTCAATTTCTAAAGATCTTGCATTTATTTCTATTCGACTTAACTACACTGACCTGCATCAATTATACGTACTTTTCTGAAAACGTCGGTCAAAATTTTCGAAATTTTCAGGTTCATTTAATCAAAAAAAGTTTTATGTTTCTAATAACCAGAGAAGCTTATCCTCAAAGTCCGATCATTGAGTACTGAATCACCGTGTATAAAAAAATATTTGAATATAAGATATGAAATACACAACCCACTACTTGCTTATCTTTAATTGAAATAATGCTCCAGCTAAATATAAAGTTGTAAAAAGTCTAACTCTCTACAAATTGAGGCCCCCTCAGGCGAGTTGCTTCAATGGATAACTTAGATTTAGGGACACAGTAACATAAAAACACATTTATCATAATAACAACACAATTTTATTTTTTATTGCCAAGTAACAATTAAACAATAAACAAAAACAAACGAAAATTGATATCATTAAAGAAATATTTTCACTTATAATAAATAAAAAGACAGAAATAATCTATATATTTAAAACACAAGGCTTATTTTTGTTCTAGTTCGTTTGAAAGTTACGCCGGGCCGATCTACGTGATTCTTTTTTTTATATTGAAGCTACTTCACTTTTACTACTTTATTTTTATATTTTTTTAATTTTTATATTTTTAAATTAAACAAATCTAAAATTATTAATTCAAGACGCGTGAGATCGGACATCTACTTGAGGTGCCATCTTAAAATCCAGCTTGTCAACTTTTGGAACTACGAGGGTGGTTTGATAAGTCAGTGACTTTTTGAATTTCCCGCGCAGTAACTTTAAATACAACACTGCTCCCGACAACTGCCATCTATGAATAGACTACTGTAAAATTTTGAGAAGGCTGCACCATTTAGTTTGTGTTTGACAGCCATTGAAAGCAAACAACCTCGTGGATTTTAACGAAAATGGAAAAAAGTTAATTTCGTGTGCTGATTAAACCTCATTTTTTGGGTAAAGAAACCATCACCGAAACCGAGGAAAGGCTTGATAAATACTATAAGGACTCTGCACTATCAATTTCAATGGTTAAGAAGTGGTTTACTGAGTTCCGTTGTGGTCGTACCAGCACAAGTGACGCCGAACGTTCACGTCGCCCAAAAGAGGTCGTCACGCCAGAAATCGTCGATAAAATCCATGGAGTGATATTGGACGATCGGTGAATGAAAGTGCGTGAGGTGGCTGAGGCTGTAAGCATCTCAACTGAGCGGGTACATCACATTTTACATTGATATTTTGACATGAAAAAGCTATCCGCGCGATGGGTGCCGCGATTACTCACACTCGACCATAAACGCAACCGTTTGACCACTTCAAAGGAGTGTTTGGCGATGTTCAGCAGCAATCCGAACAAGTTTTTGCGGCGTTTCGTTACCGTAGACGAAACCTGGATCCATCATACTACACCAGAGACCAAGGAACAATCAAGACAGTGGGTTTCTCCGGGTGAACGTGCACCAAAGAAGGCCAAGATGGGTCTGTCGGCCAACAAGGTCATGACCACAGCTCTTTGGGATGCACGCGGTGTAATTCACATCGATTACCTTGAAAAGGGTAAAACGATCACCGGCGAATATTATTCAGAGCTTTTGGACAGATTCGATATTGATTTGAAGCAGAAACGATCGTATTTGGCGAAGAAAAAAGTGCTGTTCCATCAGGACAATGCACGGGTGCACCCGTGTGTAGTCACCATGGCAAAAATCCATAAATTGGGCTACGAACTGCTAACCCATCCAGCATATTCTCCAGATTTAGCCCCCTGTGACTATTTCCTGTTTACAAACCTGAAGAAATGGCTGGGCGGTAAGAGATTTGGGTCGAATGAAGAGGTCATCACTGAAACAGACGCCTATTTTGAGGGCCTTGAGAAAACCTATTATTTGGAAGGAATAAAAAAATTGGAAAAACGCTGGACTATGTGTCGAGCTAAAAGGAGACCATGTTGAGAAATAAAACGCTTATTTGCCGAAATAAATATCTTTTATTCAAAAAGTCACTGACTTATCAAACCACCCTCGTACATTTATAAACAGACCACTTCCATCACTATATTCGATATGTGCTGCGGCTATTATCTCATTATCTTAATCTTTCATATTGATATTTTAGTCATTCAGTAGTTATATTTTATAATATTGAAAAAAAATATAGAAATCTTAAAACAGTAGACAAAAATCAATTTAAAATAGGAAATATATGTAGTGATTTCTGTATTAAGACACCAAAGTTTGAATTTTTTCGTTTTTAAGTAGTGTTGGTAAATATTTCAAATATTTCCATGAGAAAATATTTTCATTTTGGAAATATTTCCTTGAATTAATGTATGCGTTTCAATTTTTGAAGTCTATAACCTACAGCGTCTTTTCATTTCTAATTTTTAGTTCAAAAGGATTGTTAGTGTGCCATAATATGTTTTATAATTATTATTATTGATTATTTGTTTTTTTTCATTCATTCTTCCTTGGAATTATTTTGTTTTTGTTTTTTTTAAATAAAAAAACTTGCAGTTTTCAGTCATTTATTGATTCACTTAGCTCAGTGGTTCCCAAACTTATTTTTCCGCGGAACCCTTATACTATATTTTACATATCGCGGAACCCTAACTATATCTACAAACATCCTAATCATAACTGGGCATTAAAAAAATAAAAGTTACCTACAAATAATTTATTCAAACATGCACATATATGTAAACTTGGTTTAATATTTTATAGCGAATTCGTATATCTGGTGCAGCATCCAGTTTATTGCGGTATTTTGTTTTTGTATTTCACATAAATATATGGTAGCAAGTAGCACCAACAAATAAAATAGTAATTAGGCCGTTATTGTAGGACAGTTTAAAGCTTTGCAAGTGGTATCCTTTTGTTATATTACAGGACTTACAACTGGTCCCGCGGAATTCTGAAATATTTTCACGAAACCCCAGGGTTCTACGGAACACTTTGGGAATCACTAACCTAGATACCTCTTAAACTGCGTTTGGATTTTGTTAACTTTTATTGACATTTGCCATTTCAATAAGTTTTCGGAAATATTTCCATGGGAAATTTCCAAAACATAAATTTCCGGAAATTTTCCAACACTATTCATGTGAAATATGCACTAATAGACGTGTAAAAGAATTTTTTCAATAAACTAGCCTTTTGACCGTCATGTTTTGACGGGGTTTCCCTAGTGTTGATTTAAATAGCAATGAAGAATATGAATACAGCTTCTTTCGTTTTAATGCTATAATTATTTTTTCATTAATCTCAAAATAATTAAATATTATTTATTTGGAGATAAATTAAATTCATATCAAAACAAATAATTGTTTTAGTTTAATAAAAAATACTGTAAAAAATTACTTCTTGCAAAAAAGAGAATAATCTGTTTACAATTCATTATGCCCTTTTTGGTATCATTAAAATTTCTTATTACTACTTAAACTAATGGCTACTGAAGAATTCATGGTTTTTAAATTAAAGGATTGTAGTTCCTTCTTTTTAATTTGTTTAAAATTGATGCCTTATAAATACCAACTTGATATATACTGAAGACCCTGCTATCAGTTGCATGCTATCGTTAACTCGACAAAGAATTGAAGAAAAAGTGGCAACAATCCAATCATAAATATATTCAAATCAAAAAAAGGTTTACAAATTGTAATACCAGTTCCAATAATAATTGTAATTCATAGATGATAAGTACATTAATCTTGTTATTATCCAAATCCATTATAATAATAAAAAATTTCCATAAATTTGTCTCGTTAGCAAAATTCAATCGAAAAATTTATTAATCACTTGTTTAAATTGAGGCAGCATTAAAATAAAAACACTTTTATTTTAAAATTTTCTCAATTAAATGACTTTGACGTGTAATATTACTAAAACTTACCTCAAAGCCTTGACATTTCTAAATTAGGTCAACATAACCTTAATTTTTATTAATCTGAACAGGACGTGTGCACTCTCTGCGAGATGTAAATTAAAAGAGAGATTTTTGCAGAAAACAAATGCCTGTTAACATTTCTAAATATTCTTAAACCTATTTTTATTTATAAATCTTAATTAACACTTAAACTAATTAGATAAACTTATAGGAAATTAAATTCCGAATCCATTGAAATGCTACACTTACGTGTTCATTGCAAAAAACCCTCCTTTGAATGTCGATGGAACCTAATTTTCAAACAACTATTATCTTAATAACATTATTTACATGTACTTAGATGACAGCAAATTCAAATAATAACCCAATTACAGCTTTTCAAAGTACTTTCCAAACATGCAACATAATTACATGTTGTTGATTTAATATCATTAATAAAAAGCAGCGCCTACATTTTAGATAGTAAGAAGTAACAATTATGTGGTACAGAAGCAGCTTTACAAACCTCCACCAAAATAATTTAACCAAGAGCTGTAAAATTTTGAAATACAAGAAACTTATACGACTGAGGAAACTCGTTATCGCGAAAACACATTTTTCACTATTAATTGATAAGGTAAGATAGTAAATACTTGTGTACCTCCCCATTACAATACACCTTATCTGTTTTTCATTAGTCTTTCATTAAAATTGGCCTAAACTTCATTAAATTGAAAAATTAAATAATCCTTTACCACAATGTTAATGGGCAAGGAAAATTAACTAAATTCTATGGAAAAATAAGTGTTCCGGATATTCTTTATCTGACTATAGTGTACAATGTTAATCATAAATAACCATATTTTACCTCATAAAGAAATTACTCAAAAATATTATTTTGAAAGTTGAGGTTATGCAATTAATTTAACGTGTCGCTTCGAAATTTCATAAATATGCCTATTTAAAACTATTGTGTGGGTGAATTCCTTTTTGGCATGTGAAATATCATGACAATACGTAGTAGATTATTATAATAGATTATCTAAATAAATCACTTTCTTTTTTAAGGCTTTATCTTCACTGTATATATAACAACATTGCATAAAAATGTCGACACTTTGAAGTTGTTAAACTAGTTTCGAATATCGCACACACCATGATCAGTTTGCCGAGGCTTGCCGATCGTCATCGTCATTACATGCTGGTATCAACAAGCAGCAGATATCAAATAACTGTTGTTCCGTAGCCCGCCAACAGCTCGAAAATACAACAAGGTAACACACGGTAGCTTACAATATTTGCGAGAGTGCATCTACGGTTGTTATTTATACTGTGTTAATAGTTTCAAATGTTCTGACTTACAGTATAAAATAATCTTAATCTATATTTAATCAAATTATGCTTCAATCAACATGAACAATTAAACAATTAATATTAATCAAATCACAACAGAGTGTAGGAATTATATTAATAATAATAATTGCTACAACCCATAACCTGGAAACCAGGCCCCAGAAGCTATAAGCTTGTGCGGGAGGGAGGGGGCGATTATTATTATTACGTAGGCCCTACATGCATCTGCAACCGACTTACAGATGGAACAGCGCAAATCCCACATTTGTGTCACAACTATGGAAAACTGCAGAAAACCTTAACCAGATCTGCCGGCACCGGGAATCGACCTCGGGCCGCTTACACTACCAAGACTGCTTCTATTAAAATTAAAAGATTTTGAGAGCCTGCGAAATATTTTCTCTATATTGACAAAAACATTAGCACTTAAATAATTACGTTCTTGTAACGCTTGACTTGTTTGTAGTATCTGGCTAAAATGTAGCTATAGCAAATTATTCATGCAGGGCATGACAATTCAGTATATTCTAGCCTCCTTGTTCCATGCCATTGTGATTTCATCCTGGAAAAACTTGATTTGATTTTTCGCTGCTTTTCTAAATAATAATCCTATGGTTGGTCCGGCGCTGGATGAGTGGTGTTAGTGTACTACTCGTGTTCCAAGGGTCGTGGGTTCGAGTCCCACTTGATGCGGCAGGATTTTTGTCATTGAGGAATTCCGCCACCGCAACTATGTGTGTGTGTGTGTGTGTGTGTGCGCGCGCGGGATTGTGTTACATGCTAGATGGTAGACATAAAACCTGAGTTGTATGCGTGAGAAAATTGTATGATTTGTAATTGGAAATATTAAGCTATTTGTAACTCACTGAGTTAGTGTGTTGGACTTTACTGATAAATTCAGATTATTGAGCCTGTCCAGTCAGTCAGTTAGGTTGTAAGCATGTAGCATCTATAAATTTGTAGACAGAGAAGTTAAATATTCTTAATAAGTTAATAGGTAACGTATCGTAACGTGACGTAACGTAACGTAATGTAACGTAATGTAACGTAACGTAACGTTAAGCAATACGACATCGTCCTTCTTCACCCAAAAAAGAAATTCGTGACGTGACGCAACGTAACGTAAAGTAACGTAAAGTAACGTAAAGTAACGTAAAGTGACGTAAAGTGACGTAAAGTGATGTAAAGTGACTTAAAGTGACGTAAAGTGACGTAAAGTGACGTAGAGTAACGTAAAGTGACGTAAAGTGACGTAGAGTGACGTAAAGTGACGTAAAGTGACGTAAAGTGACGTAAAGTGACGTGAAGTGACGTGAAGTGACGTGAAGTAACGTGAAGTAACGTGAAGTAACGTGAAGTAACGTGAAGTAACGTGAAGTAACGTGAAGGAACGTGAAGTAACGTAAAGTAACGTAGAGTAACATAAAGTAACGTAGAGTAACGTAAAGGGATACGACAGCGTCCTTCTCACCCTAAAAAGAAATTCACCAAAAAACAAAATTTGTTCACTTTCCCAGAAAAACAAGACTCAATAAAATCAAATAACTGGCGTTTTCAAAAATCAGAATGCCAACAACCAGAAGATATTGCAGACGTTGGAGCACACTTACTTTGGGAAACTTTGGAAGAAGTCCACTACCATCGTTTCGTAAAATCAACAACAAAAAGTAAATTCAATCTTGCTTCATTGCCACCAACTACGGATGCTGCACGGTATCATGGGTTTAGGACGTACCAAAAATAAGTTCAGGAGGTCCGAAGATGGTATAGAATCCAGAAGATTGGGGCTGGAAACTTGGCAACAATGGGCTCGCTCCAGTAACAGTGACAGAGAAACCAGCACTCGAGACTTTATTGAATTTCATTTCAAACAAGAGCGAGCATGTGGCTGCAGGAAAGCTGGCTTCACGTGTTATATTGTGTGTGGATTCTATAGTGGTTAAGCTTGCAAAAATACACCAGAAATTCGCATTGAGAGTGAGGAAGAAGATAAGAAAATTGTATCAATGGAAGACCAGATTCTCAAGAGCATAGACAATGAGTTAGAAGATAACATTGAGGACAATCACTGTAATGAAGACGTACCGACCCAGAATGTCGATAAAATAAAATGACGAAAGATAAAATGACACAAACATAGATTAGCAAAATTTTCCCCCGTGTAACTCCGTAAATATTAGACTTACAGAAAAAGTGGTTATACAAAAAATATTAGGAATTTTATGTTTTTCAAGTGTGTCATGACATTTTATATTTTATTTTCGACATTTTTTTCGTAGGATCAACCGTTGAGTAATTATTTTGAAAAAACCCATTTTTGCACCTTTCATCCGAGATAGCGACGCGCGCCTGTCTCCCTCAAGGTCGAAAATTGAATTTTTCATCAGGGTCCCGACCTAGATAACATACATTAAAATCGTTTCTACTTAATTTTTGTGAGGCAATTGCCTTTTCTTTGCCCTTACTGACTGGACTATTCTTTCTTTGTATTCAGTTATAGAACAGAAATCTACTATTGTAGGTATATTAGCGAAGTCAAGTATTTGTTAAAATACAGTATTGATTTTTAGATATTAACTTTTCAAAAATGTTTAGGCTTATACATTATCGGAAGATGCCTCAACCGCAAGGCAGTATTGATCAGATCCACTAACTTGATCAAAAATTATCATTTCTTGAGCAATAGCTCATGGTCAGCTTGGATTTGATTTTACCAAGGTGTAGGAAAAAATATAAAATACTTAAAAAAATTAAATTTTGAGAATTTACTGTGGATTAATATAAAAAAAGAACCGTTTTCGAGTAACAAACAATTTTGGAGGTTTGTGCGTATGCCGTAGGCAAAGGGGCAAGGCTATTGATTTCATTAAATTTAGTTAAACTGCAGTTGGATACTTTTTCCTCTAAGTTTTCCGTTTCGATATATTATAGCTCATAATCTCAATTTTGATTACTACTTCTTTTATTACTAAACTCAGTGACAAGCATCTGCAGCTGATTCTAATTTGAGCATTCTTTTCACAATTTGATTGAGGTTAACCACTTTGCTCGATTTTCATGCTAGTCCTGGCACTGTTTGAAGGTTAATATCCTGCAGCAGCACTTTTGGTATAACAGAAATCAATATAAATTCAGATGCACTCTCGCAATTTGGGTTAGTGTTTTTAATAAGAAATAAGATGAGCCGTTAGGTTTGGTACACGATTAGTATTCGTTCAGAAGAACAAATTCTGTTATCTTTAGCAACTTAACGAATATCCAAAGTTAAGAGATCAATCTCAAAGAGACTGAATCAGAATTAGTTTTTACCAATAAAAAAAGTAAATCTCACTTTTAATAGTTCAAATTGTGTAGCGGGGACTATTTGGCCATAGTAAGCAAATCAAAGCCATTATTATTTCTGTTTGCTAACAAACATAATATGTGACAGATTTTGGCAAACTGCCAAAGAACCACGTTTGCCTTTCTTGCCGTGATTAAAACAATACTGCACCAGGGAAATAGGTTGTAAATGATTTTGTTATCCTTTCGAATGTACTACAATATTTAAACGTAATTTAATATTTTATTTACTAATTTGTTTATGAATCTCAGAATCAAAATCAGAACTAAAATGGGTTGCAGGAAGGCCTGTTTATCGGAAAATCTCTCAACCGGAAGAGATAATTTATTTTGAACGGGGTGAAAATACTTTCGGCCAAGCATCTCCTAAGATAGAACAATAAGTCAACCATACACTGCACTATACACCGCTCCGCCAGATTAATTGCAACGCATCTTTCCAGGATCCATGGCACAGCCTGATGTGCCATCGTCATCTATGACAATCTAGAGTTTGTACATTCCCTCACATTCACCTACTGCCATCTAGTGATAAGATCTGTGTGCAACAAGGCGATTCCGTAGCAGCGTCTGAGAACCACTAATACCTGTTTTAATCTCAAAATTTTCACTCCACACTTCTTGTGGCTGCGGTGCTAGCATGACACTTCCCGAATAAACCAGTGACGACTAACTACGGTAATGATGTGAATACGACAATGGTAGACTCAATTCTAGCTACTTACCTCCCGATCTTTACGTATTTTTGTCTAATAATATCTCTATAGTGTCCAAGACTTACATAAATTGTTTATCAGGTATATCGTTGTTAAAAATAAAACAGCAAGTGCCGGGAAAGTTAATGTCAACTAATATTCCAGTGTATAAGTTACATTATTAAACAACTAAATATGTTAATAAATTGCAATTTTATTTATTCTACTTTCTAACATCTAGTTAAAAGAGCTCCTCTTAATAAAGATTCTTTCTTTTTTGGACAATGCGCTTTAATGATCTCCCATTTCTTGTTAATACATGCAGTATAATCATACCAGGGGCATTTATCGCAATCTCTTATTTTGGCACAGCTCATCTTCTCATGTTCTGGGCAAGTACATAGCAGAAATTCTTTACCAGAGCAGTTTTCCCCTGCGAGAAACTGATATTTCGATTTTATAAACTCTATAATTGCTTGTTTTATGGCGGACTCTACAACAAAAGTATTTTTACAGTTAAATTAAAGGTGCAGTAGAATATTAAGTCATAACCCCTAGCTCTTATTGTCTATTTTATATCAAAAATGTGTTCCACATTTGAACTTGTGGCCTCAAAAGTGAGAGATGATTTAAATAATGACCCATACCCTCACCGATATGAGTATAAAAGGAACAGGCTCGTAGCCAGGATTAAAAAACTAATAACAATTGTAATAATCAAGTTCTAAAGATAATAAATAATTAAAAAGTATACGAGGGTGGAATTCGAACTCGAAATTTCTGATTACGAGTCTGATACATTAACCGCTAGACCAATTCGGTGTACAACTTATACCTTATACCTTATTGCCGAAACCATTAAACCAACAAGGTTTTTAAGTACTTTTTGAACAGTTTTTGATTTTCGTCATATGTTATTGACGTAAAATAAAATTCTTCTTTCGATTGACACCAAAATTTCCACTTAATTTGGAAGGGTACAAATTTAGGAGGAAAATGGGAAAATTACTTTGGACTATATTATCGTTCACAAAAAAACAACAGACTGTATGGAAAAATATATGGAAGATGTGATTCGTTTGATATCAGAGAAAATAAAAGTCAGGCTGTCAAAGACTAAGTTCATCTTAGACTTCACCAACCGCTACTGATTTTTCAAGCTCAATTTTGTACGAAAACTTCGACCCAGACAAACCTGGCTTACCACAACTTACTATAAAAATTTAAATGTCTTGTTCAGATTTGTTCCAGATCAAAAAAAAGTTTTCAGTTCCGCTATGATAAAAGAATTGTCAAATTTTTATTTTTATTTAATTTCTGTATAGACATACTTAAATACGTATTTTAACTTTAGCTAATTAGTTAATGCTTGACTCACCATTGAGAGGAACTTCAAGGATCATCAAAATATTAACAATAAGAATAAAACTTAGTGAAATATTCATTTCGGAAAATCTAATTTCAGATATACATAAGTGGCAACACTCTAAAATAATTCTAATCAGTGTTTGAAAAGTTTTATGTTCTTGCCCAATTAACTTTTACGTGGGACAATTAAATCAATTTTAATTTAACAGCTGCGGTTATTGTACCAATTAAGATTGCGACATTGCAAGTAAAAGTCTTAATTTCCATAACAAACTTCAAGCAATCAGCTAATATCAGGCACGTAGCCAGGGGGGCTGAAGCCCCCCCCCCCCCCGAAGAATATTTATGACTTCGAATTTTTTTTACTTTAAAGTTTATTATATTGTAAGAATAAAAGATTCTTTTTGTAATAATTTTTATATTATTTGATTTAATATGTTACCCCCCCCCCCCAAAGAACGAACGAATTCTGTCTACGGACCTGACTAATACTGTTGGTTAATTTAGAAATTTAATATTTAATCTAAATCAGACTTTATTGATCTCGCGTTATCTGATACTTTATACATTGAACTGATTATTATTTGATGATTACGTTTGTTGTGTTGCCTAGCCATTCAAATGGTATATGCGTTTCTAATTTAAAAGGTTTCTCCCCATGCCTGTGTTGGACGGTGTTCCATTTATTTATGTAGGGTTTCATCCCACTATGCAGTTCTCTCTACATGTGTAAAAGATTTTTCAGTTTTAATTTTAGTGGCTATTTTGAATTTTAGATTATTTACTGTAAGATTTGAGAAAAATCATAAATTCCTTAACCTCACTTTTGTTACAAGCTTAAATAAGGTGGTTAATTTTTGAATTTTTGAAAGGAGTACATCAAGAAATCAGCATGTGGACTGAAAGAATATCATATTTTTTATTTTAATGAATATTTTTCAAAAGTGCTATTTTCATAATGATCTAGAACAGCAAGGCTAATATGATGCTATTTTTTATAAACTTTTTCGTGGCCAACTTGTTTTCCGAAAAAATATCCAACTTTAATATTTTTAACGGAACGTCTTGTATATTTTTACGGAATAATTTTCTAAATACATTTCTCTTTACAATAATATATCACAAGTGGCTTTATGGCTTTAAATTACATCTTACAGTTAAAAAATGTAATTATCAGATTGGCTATGATTTTTTATTTACTCTTCGATTCCAAAATTATTGCAGCTTTTAATTAATTACTATTTAACAAATTGAACCTTAACCAGATCTGCCGGTACCTGGAGACGAACTGAGCCATTTGGGTGAAAGTCCAGCACGCTAGACAATACACTACCAAGGCTGTATGATAATGACGGCTCAAATTGTCCACCGTGAAAGTCTAAGCTTATTTTGGTCCGAGAGCCCAACGATTAAGCTTCCTTCGGTTTTTCGCGGCATTGTAGGTGTAATTAACAAGCTAACTGCAGTGATTTTATTTTAAAGTTGCTTTTCAGAAAACCCCATACAAAGAAATCAAGAATAAACAAGTCAGGTGACTTAGGTCACAATACGGATTCTCTGTTACCGATCCAAATTCATTATTTAAACCTTTAAACCATTTGTTAATATAGCTCCATTATGAAGTGGGCCTCCGTTGTGTTGAAACCACAAGTTTCGGCGTGTAACATTGACGTTTTTCAAAAATAATAAACTATGTTCTACGTCACAGTTCCATCATGAAAATGAGGTCCTAAGATTTCGTTGCCAAGTATCAATATCAATACGAGGATTGTTCGGTAACTACGTGGCCTAACAAACAAAACGATTTTTTTTTACAAAAAACAATTTATTTTTCAATATAGTCTCCTGCTAGCTCAACACACTTATTCCAACGATATTTCAAATTAGCAATGCCTTCATTGTAGGTCGATGAATTCTAGTCCTCGAAGTAGCTATTTACAGCAGCGATTACCTCGGAATTAGACGAAAATCTCTTACCGCCCAGCCAATTTTTTATATTTGGAAACAGATATAATCGCTAGGAGGCATATCTGGGAAATAGGGCGAATGAGGCACTAATTAAAATCCCAATTCATAAATTTTGGCCATTGCAATCGCATACTTGTAGGCAGGTGCGTTATCCTAATAGAAAAGCACTTTCTTCTTTGCCAAATGAGGCCGTTTCTCTTTGATTTTGTCGCTTAATTGTTGCAACAAACTGGCATAATACTTGCCATTTATTGTTTTCCCGTTTTCTAAATAGTCGACCAAAATAATTCCATAAGAATCCCAAAACACAGTTGCTATAACCTTTCCTGCTGACAAAACTGTTCTTACCTTCTTTGGTGACGGAGAACCTTTGTGTGTTCATTGCTTGGACTGTTCTTTGGTTTCGGGAGACTCAGGTAATGGTGGACTCAGGTTTCATCGACGGTTATGAAACGACGAAAAAAGTCCTTTGGATTGCGGCGAAAACGTGCCAAAAGGTCGCGAGAAACACTCAAACGGTTCAGTTTTTGCTCCGGTGTGAGCAACCGCGGCACCCAATGCGCCGAGTATTTTTCCATTTCCAATTCTTCAGTTAAGATTCTGTACACACTGTCATTTGAGATACCCACTACGTCTGCTATCTCGCGCACTTTTACTCGACGGTCATCCAAGACGATACGCTGGACTTTCTCAATCATATCCGGGGCAGTAGCAGTTTTTGGACGTCCACTACGGGGTTCATCATTTGTGCTCCTACGACCACGCTTAAATTCGGCAACCCAGTTTTTAACCATTGAAAACGAAGGAGCGGATTCCAATAGTGTTGAATCCAGCTCTCCTTTGATTTGGGTTGGTGATCAGCCTTTCAAATGAAAGTACTGCTCTCAACTCAGTTTTTTCCATTGTTTACAAAATCACACAAGACGTTCACTTTGGCGTACTGTCAAAAATAGACTAATTGGCAGATCGTTCTGTACTGTCATATTTAACCTATTAAAGGATGATTCTACAGAATGATAAAGAAGATTCCTGCAAATTCGCGCCATTTCTGAGTTAGGCTACGTAGTTACCAAACAATCCTCGTACATTAATTGAAAAGTACGTAACCATGCGTAATTGGACGGTGTAATTTAAAAGCAAAAAGCCGCTTGTGTTACATCATTGTAAGGAAAAATTTATTTAGAACTTAATTCCGCAAGAATATATAGGACGTTCCATTCAAAAAATTAAAGATATTCTTCCGGAAAATAAGTTGGCCATAAAAAGATTTTTTATAGATCTATTTTATAGATCAAGTTATGCTAAACAAGTCTCTCTCTCTCTCTCTCTCTGAGACTTTGTGCATTTTGTACACATAAACTTTTTAAACCTCAATTGTCAAATATTTAATAACATTAAATGAATACTTTCATTTTTTCATACGTAATGGTTAAGTTAAAAGGTATAACACTATTTATGAGACTACTAGGTAGTCTAGATTTATCACTGCTCTAAAAATCCATACACCTATCCTTACACCTTTCCATCCACCGCATATAGGTATCAGTTTTGCTATCCTTCCAGTCATTATTTCTTTCGAACAATATTTCTTTTCACGTGTTGAACTTCATCAAAGAGTTCATTACTGTCAACAAGAAATTGATGTTTTTCTGTGACATAGTCTACAGTTTTCATGATTTCTTCCCAGCTTATGTTACGTTTCAGCAATGCTCATTAAAAAACACTCAGTGCGGCGCGCATTTCTTATAACAGTACGAGAAGTACATGAGGCATGGAGAGCAGTACCGCAGCAGCATGCCAATTGAGTAGTGCGAATGTATTGCAAAACAGTATTGTACTGCCCAAAGCAGTACGTCTGGTCACCTTAACTTGACGAAACGAGTAATTCAATTCTTTTTATTTTAAATAGCTAAAATCTAGGTAAATGGATTTCTTTTAGAAATGTTGATCGATAGTAATACCTTCAGAAAATAATCAATCCAGTTCTGATATAAGAAAACAGAAGTCAAACCTTATTACTAACACGTGATTCACTTTGTGATGCATGGAACATATAAATCCATTTTATCTACGACGACCAAAGAAAGTTACACATTCCCCACAATCTAGTAACCGTAAAAACGACCAATTGCAAACAATCTCCAAACTGAACGGTAAAGACCGTGAGGAAGGAGTTCTCAACAATCAGTAGTTCTATTAAAACGCCATAAATGTCACCACTTGCAATATTTATAATATTATTAATTATTTGAAATATTAAAAATGTTATAAATTTTAGATAAAGGTTAATTTATTTTGTTTAGTTAATATTTTACATTAAGTTATATTTTAACTCTGGATCGCCTGTCTAGTAGCGGGAGCTTAACCATTGAGCTACGTAGACGTCTTTAAACGACTAGGTTATTTCTCATTATATAAAGTTACATAGATTGTTATTCAATTAAAACGTAAAATTGATTAATTTTTTACATTATTAGATAATTATTAATAATAATATTATTTATTATTATTGCTAAATTACAATAAAAACATTGAAAACATTTATAATTTGCTACATAATACGAGAATATGCTGACATTACGCTGAAATGGGGTTAATAACCTTGACAATTGGATTGTGATAGTTTGTATAAAATTATTTTTTGAAAACGAGTACATACGTATGATTATTTAACTGTAAGTACTAAATAGTAGATTGACTGAAATATCGGCCTGTAGTTCTGAGAGAATTTTAAAGGTTTTCTCAATTTTGATAAAACTATTATATCGGCACTTTCTAGAAAAGTGACAGAAATACATCAAAGAACTTGCCCTATTTAAGTTAAATCATTGACTAGTATAAATTCTGGATTGTAAAGAAAATATTAGACTGAATTAAAAAAGGCTTCAGCCAATATAATTAACAGTAGCCATAATTAAATTCTCAAATTGTAGATTCAAGATATGAAGATGTCAGACGTCAGAAATGGTGTCAGAGCATTTCTAGGACATGGTATGCATGGCAAATCCAAAAATAATCCTGAGGTGAACATTTGTCCGAAAAGTATCTTCGTATACGCTAACTCAGCATGTTTTCTGTATATAAACCGACATGCTGAGAGGCTGCAGTTCGTTCACATCACAAGCTCGAGAATTAGAACATTCTGAACAAGAAGATCCAAATGTAAATGTCTTTACACTATTTGCTTGTTGTTTGCGTTTGATGTGGCCTAGAGACTACCTAGTATGCACAAGTTCGCGGAGTTGATAACAAGTAGTGTTTGTGACTATCGACAATTATTTGTCTACTCCTGGGATTCAAGATTTTTTAAGTCCCGAGAATCCCGGCTAGTAATTTCACATAGGTACCTAACACAAATATTCGTTTTTTAAAATAGTGTTAACTAATCCTCTAATTACTTTCTCCAAAAATTCCTATTAGAAGATAACTGTATTTAATGAAAAGCACAGCAGTACGTAAATAAACTCTCCTATCATAAAATTCTTTTTTTCTCTTCTTGTTTAGTGTTGTATTCATTATTGGTAAGTTTTAAATCATTCATAACTTTCACATCATATTTTCCTGAATATCAATATGATAAGTAGGTATAGGATTTCTATGCATTTGCATGTTTTTTCTGCTTATAGCAAACATATGCAGAGTTATATTTCTACATGTTTAAGCCACATATGAATCACATATGTCAATTTGAAAGTGCATATAAATGCATATATAGGTGTTTTTTATAAATGCTTGCATAGTTTAGCATTTTCGAACGAGTGTGCATATTTTACCACTTTTTGAGCGTTTTACATGCTTTAATTATGAAATTTCTAATATTTTTAAATAATTTTAGCATTTTAGACAACCAACCAAGGGCGGCTTAGTTGAATCTAGGGGAAACCCATAATTTAAGCTTATTGTTAAATACTAGGCTTTAAAATATTTTACTGCCTTAACCATCTGTGTACTTGTTAATATTTTCTAAGAAAGAAAAAGTTTCAACTAAAGTTTAAATACTTACATCCTGTGGTAGTGTGATAAATAGGTATTAGGAAATTCCAAAGACCCTTTGACAACTTCCTGTTCATAGAAAAATTTGCCTGTACTTTTGTTTACTAATCTTGTAATCTTTCAATTAAGACAGTTCAGAAATTGCAAACTGCATTTCAGTTTGAAATTTTAGAGTGTAAAGATGGGTAAAGAAAAACGGTCTGTGTCGTTCCACTTCGAAGTTATGTTAAGGAATTCAGTGTTCTTATAACTGACGATAAGGTGTTGTATTGTACAGCGTGCGACGATAAAGTGACTGCAACGAAACGCTTTCAAGTTACACAACATCTGAACACGGTTCGACATCAAAAGTGTGTTGCCCTGAAATCAAAAAAAACAAACATTGTTACCGGGGTACCTTAATAATTCGCGCGATGAGTCCAGCAAATCGATCGAATTTAATAAAAAACTATGTAGTGCATTAGTGGCTGCAGTTATCCCGTTAAGTAAAATTAATCACTCAGCATTTCATAATTTTCTGGAAGAAATTTCAAAAATGCCAATACCCGACGAGTCTACAGTCAGGAAAAATTATTTACCTCGTTTATACGAAGAGACCATAAAATCAATTAGAAAACATGTAGCGAATAACTACATATGGGTTTCCATTGACGAATCTACTGACACTACTGGAAGGTGCGTATAAACTTTTCTATTTGCTTCGTTTTGTTAGTAAAATTTAACTAATTAAAGACAGCAGAGCAATTTCCGGATGTTTTATTTTCTATTTTGTTAGTTACATATTTAATCACAACAATATTTTTGCTTGATTAAAATATATTTTTTTTTAAATAACTGTTGTGAGCTAATTGTAACCGACTTATTATGTAGTTCGATAAAATAAAAATCAAATTTTTGTTTTCAGATACGTGGCTAACGTTATAATTGGCGTTTTAAATTCGGAGAACAATCCCAAATCCTATCTATTAGCAATGGACGTTTTCAAGAGCACCAATCATTGTTCTGTGGCAAAATTGTTTAATGATTCGATGACTATTTTGTGGCCGGACGGCATACAGTACAACAAAGTACTCCTGTTCGTTACCGACGCGGCACCGTACATGATCAAGGCTGGAGCAAGCTTACAAGTTCTGTACGAAAAAATGATCCACTTGACTTGTCTTGCCCATGCAATGCATAGAGTTGCGGAAAAAGTGCGGGAAATATCCTAACGTAAACTCTATAATATCAGATGTAAAAAAATTGTTTCTAAAGCTCCATATCGCATACAAATATTTAGGGAAACTGCTCAAGAAGTGCCTCTCCCACCTGAGTCTGTAATAATAAGGTGGGGTACTTGGCTTTCTGCAGCAGAATATTATGCAACTTATTTTGATATTATTAAAGCATTTGTAAATAAACTTAATAAACACGATGTACCATGAATACAAAGCGCACAGGATGCTTTTAATACTAAGGAGGTGAGGGCAGAATTATTGTTTGTTTTGACAAATTTGTGCCTTTAGCTGAAGTAATTCAGAAATTAGAAAGTCAGGGAAATTCATTAGATGTATCTCTTGAGCATGTAAAATTGTTAGGTGTTTCTTTGAATAAAGTAAAAGGGTCAAAGAGTTTAAGTATAAAATAAAAATTTAAATCCGTTATAGACAAAAATCCTGGTTTTCACTTAATTAAAAGCATAAACGATGAATTATCTATCCAAGACATTTTAGACAAGCTAAAACATAATTCGCTTGTAGAATTAAACAATTTTAAGTATGCCCCAATTACGTCTTGCGATGTGGAACGGAGTTTCTCAAAATATAAAACAATATTTAGGGATAATAGGCATATGTTTACTTTTGAAAATTTAAAAATGTACGTCATTGTGAACTGTAACGCTCTATGTTTAGAAAATATAATTAATTAAATTATTGCATAGGATGTCTAATTAAAATAATTTCTGTAAATAAAATGTAAATAACGCTAAACAGGTGTTTTTTTAATAATGAAAGTGCATATATTTATTAAAAATTTCTAATAAACGCATATTTCATGATTTTTAAGTGCATATTTCACGTTTTTATAGTGCATAAGTGCATGCATATTTCAGCATTTTTAAGTGCATACAAATCCTATACCTAATGATAAGTATTATTAGTTAAATCTGATTGTTCATTTTTATTTTTTTAGGTACAAGGTACAACTGCTTCTACAATATTTCTTTTGAAATACAACCCGTGAATGCATTCTAAATGCCGCGTGAGCTCTAAGCTTGAAGGTAAAGTTAAGTCAAATGAAACAAATTAAACACACTATAAACAATCCCTCCCTCCCGCACAAGCTCCATAGCTTCTGGGGCCTGGTTCTTCAGATAATGGGTAGTAGTAATTATTATTATTTATTATAAAAGCACACCATTGTCTTTACAAAAACTATCAAGATCTTCTTGGAATCCTTAACATAACTATTTAATAGTCAATAGTACATGTTTATAAATAAGACAAGGAAATCCCGGATGGAAACCTTGCTTGAATATAATTGAATAGAGAGTACAAATTTACTTAATGAATGATCTAGCCAAACATCATATTTAACGGTAGTTTCTTACTGAAACTAATTTCTTTTCCTTTATTGGTTGTAAATAATTTATATGTATTTGAAATGGCTGTTTTTTAAGAAAACCTTCCGTGTAAAGCGACATTTTGTTCAGAATTACCTTTTTTAACTAATAATTTGCTTAAGAAATTGAAACAAATAAAACCTTAATTCTAAAGTAAGAGTTTTAATTGAATACTTTGTATACAAAAGTCCCGTGTCTCGAGATAACAAAATATAAGTGATTTTCCTGGACTTGTGTCGCGGTAATGTCCCTAGTCAGAGACACTAATGGCAACAGAAGGCAATATCCATGTATATTGACGAAGTGTATTTTCTATGTTGAGATGCTAAAGTTCAGTTGCAGTTCATACCACGAGCTAAAAGAATTAACATTCTCTTAGCAAGGCGGTCCAAATATAGGTCGTTTATTTTGTTATTATGATCTTATTTTATATCGTACTGCCCTCGTTGCCATTACCCCCCTCCTGTAACATTTAGAGGAAAGGAAGTAATTATGGGCTAGGTGGTTGTCTCAGCTGTCCGATGCAGTTTTCTGTAATTAATCATCGCAAATCATAAATAGCGATGTTAAACTTCCGCAGTAGAGATGTCGCTAGAGTCATAAAACGTTTGAAGATTTATTTTCATTTTCCGTTGCTTTCAGGAAGGTGCAAAACTTTCTAGGGTAAGTTGATAAATTCCATTACATAAAAATTAACAATGTTTCCGAAACCATTTCTGCATCAGATGCAAGCCACATAATCAGGCTTTGATGTGCGCTTATTAATTTTCTTCTAACTAACTACTTTTAGACATAACCTCTTTTGATGTATAAACTGAGTAATTTTGTAATATGGGCTACCCCTGTGTTTCTATTATGGGCTAGTGGCCCATATTTAAAACGTATCTAAATCTAAAATTTTGTCAGGATGTCAAGAAAAGATCAACAAGCAGTCAAGAAAAGAAAAAAATGGGACGAGGGCGACATGGAACGCGCTATTATAGCGGTGAGGCAGCATGAAATGGGTACCCTCAAGGCTTCCAAAATGTTTAATGTACCACGTTCTACATTGCAACGTTCAGCAAAAAAATTGCACTACAGCCACTTGAAGCAGCCCAAATAAAGCTAGGGCGTAAAGCTGCCTTAGGGGATGATATAGAGTCCGAGTTAGTTCGTTATATTTTGGAGATGGAAGCTAAATTTCATGGGTTAACAAGAAAAGACGTAAGGAGGATGGCGTACACTTTAGCTACCAGGAACAACATCAAACATCCGTTTGGAGGAAACATGGCGGGCAGAGCCTGGTTGAGGCTTTTCCTACGACGCCATAAAGAGCTATCAGTACGACGACCAACAGGAACATCATTTGCTCGCGCAAGAGGCTTCAACAAGGAAAATGTCGCATCCTTTTTTAATGTTCTGGAAAAAGAATACGACAAGAGGTTTTACCTCCCTGAACGCATCTTCAATGTTGATGAAACAGGTCTCACGGTTGTATAAAACAAGATTGCAAACTTTATAGGCCGAAAGGGAAAACGACAAATTGCATCATTAACTTCCGCTGAAAGGGGTTCCCTGATAACCTTCGTAGCAGCGATGAGCGCTGCTGGCCAATTCATCCCACCAATGATGATATTCCCCCGAAAAAACGTGAACCAGCAACTAATGAAGGGAGCTCCTCCAGGTGCCATTATGGCGGTTCACCCCAGTGGATGGATACAAAGGAATATTTTTACAAGATGGTTCCAACATTTCATCGACACAGTGAAACCCACAGAGGAGTCACCAGTCCTGCTGCTTTTGGATGGTCATTACAGCCATACTCGCAATATAGAAATCATAGATATGGCTAGAGCTAATCATGTCACTATAATTGTCTTGCCTCCTCACTGTACCCATAAACTCCAGCCTTTGGGTAAAACTTTTATGGGAGTTCTTAAGGCATACTACAGCGAGGAGATCAGGGTCTGGTTACGCCACAATAATCGCCCTTTAAGTGCATTTGATGTGTCAGAGCTTTTTGGAAGAGCATATTTGAAATGTCAAACTGGAGAAATTGCCGTTAATGGTTTCCGAGCTACAGGCATTTATCCTTTAAATAAGAACATATTTTCGGATGCCGATTTTATTGCCGCTGAGATTGAAGCAGAAAAAAATTCGAGTGCTGCACCTGATGACACTACTGATGAAGAGGATGAGATGCTGATGGCTTCAAACGCTGCTGTCAATTCGAATAAACCCAAAAATTCTGCCATTCCAACATCTGATCATTCTACTAGTCCTCACACAACATCTGACTGTCGCTCAAACCACAGCAATTCGTTATCAAATTCTCCTACCACCTCTCCATCTGGATCTAATAGACAGTCTGATGCTATTTCATTTGCCATTCCAGCAACAATTTTTTATACAACGTCTGCCACGCTTTCCACAGGATCTTGCACACAGTCTGCCAAGGAAATAAGCTCAGTTGAGGAGAATCTAATGTCTAGTCCATCAACTCCTTCTACATCCAAAGCTGGGCTCTCACAACAGCAAGAGTGACCTGCGTTAAAAAGAAAGTTATTCGAAAAGTGTAGCCCATCAACTCCTTCCACACCTGGGTCTCCACGACAATCATTGGTAACACCATATCATATATCTCCTGTGCCTTGTTTGAAAAAAAAAACTCCAATCGTGGGCGTAAGCCAAGTAAATGTTCAGTGATAACCTCTTCACCTTACAAAGATGATTTGATTCAATCTCTCAACAAGGCCAAAAATAACGAAAAGGGAACAGGAAACGGAAAAATAAGAGAAAAAGGAAAACGAAAGGAAATAGAAAAGGGAAAACGAAAGCAGGTTCTGCAAGCCACAAAGAATCGTAATTTGAACAGTCGAAAAAAACGGCACCGAAACGAGGCTTCTAGTTCTAGCAGCGAATCTGAGGAGGATTTTGTGTCTGCAGATGATGAGAGCGATTACAATGAGTTTCCTGATTCCCAGACTCCACAAGACACAGCTGACGTGACTTGTATGTTTTGCGATGGATCTTTTGCAGCGGATAACCACGGTGAAATATGGATCAAATGCCTCATGTGCAATTTGTGGGCTCATAACGAGTGCTCTGGGGCCGAAACAGAAAATTAGCAAGTAGATTATAATAAAGTTATGAGTTATTTGATTTATAGTTTTATTATAGATATAACTTTTATATTTTCGACTTATCACGATCAATAAGATTGATTGCCACTTCACATCTAATATTTATCACACATTTTTGGGGGTAGCCCATATTTAGGGGCAATTTCAAATTGACACAAAAGTGCACCTTCTCACTATTTACGAAATAATGAAATTATATTTTTTCTAATAAATGTGAAATTATCACAGATTGTAACTAATAAATTTAGCTATCGTTGGGTACATTTGGTATTGAAATTGAACTTTTATTATTTTTTTACAAGAAAAAATAAAATGGGTAGCCCATATTTGCTTCCTTTCCTCTATTAAACAAATGTTTTTTAAAATACTTAGTCAAATAAAATTATAATATTCAGTACATGCTGGTTGTATGGCTGCTCTAGAGTGAATATTATAATGTAGGGTGTTGTGCGGTTTTATCAAACATGGGGAGTAGTATCTCTTCTCAGGCGATAATTCAATTAATTCAAAACCACAAAATATGCAACATGCAGAAAATTATCGATTGTTTGTTTCTTCTCGATTCTCTTACATTTACAAGTTATTGATAATAATATAATCGTTTTTTCTCATTTTTTCTTTTTTCCTTCTTATTCTCAATTTTAATTACTTTTTCACTTTTAGCTTACTTATTATACAAATGCTCTCTAAAGATAAAATAAATCCGTGTCTGTTTTAATTACTGTTTATAATGACTATAATTTAAAAATCTCTAAGGATATACTTAAATGCTGAAACAACTTATGTTTTATTCAGAAGCTCTCAACTGTTAACAGTTTCTTTAGCAGCTTTCTGTAACAGAGCTTTTAACTTAAATCATTACGCAGATCTTAGCTGCTGTCTTTAAACACCACTTTATGGAAATATAAATATTAAGCAGGAAACCCTTTAGCGGTTAGACGTTTTATAATTCGACCGGAGCGCCGCAAACGATAACAATTAGGGCCTTTCGCTCCGGGCTCTGCACGCAAGGATTAAGTTAGCTTTGTCATCAAGGTAATGGAAGGGACGCATCTTGAGCGATTGTCTCATTAATGTATTCTCAAATCAAAGATGGAATGACTAATGCGTGCGATTGTTTGCCTCTCAAGATGGAGTTTCCAGTTAATGCCGAAGGCCTTTGTATACATGATGTCGTTACCAAATTAGTCTGTTTTGTGTGCGGGCGCACGTGGCGAAGGTTGACACATCGTCGGTTGGACAGACAAACACATCTCTTCTTAGCAATTCCAAGCTCTTACCACTTTCAGCTTCATTTAAGCAATTAATTAGACGATATTCGCTTCGATTGCTTAGGGCGGCTTTATGCGGATGACGTCTGTTGACGAACTGCTAGACTACTCCGGAGCCTCCGGGCGCATTGGACCGTAATACTCGACTTGTCCCATATCGCCATCATCTACCGCTTTTCCCGAGACAAAACATAAATCCGCACTAGTGTCGACACTTCCGTATCTGCTAAATCAAAACAAGTCCCCTTCGGATATGCGACACTCTTCTACTAGACAAACCCATTCTGCACCGATTCACATCCTGCTACGAAACTTTACCTAACTTTTTCTACATTCCACCCTCAGTTTCCTTCTCGTTTATTTCTCATTGTACAATTTGGTATTTACGTGTCTTTGTTGAAATTCTCATAGCATGTTTACATTAAAAACAGTAAACTACACCCAAGTTAGACTTCTACGATAAAGATGATTATAATCTGCATTTAAAAAGCTTTTTACTAACAAACGGAAATTTCTTTTAACTTCACTTTCGTTAATTAAGACGTACCTTTAAAAGATTCAAACTAAGAAAAATAAAACCAGTATAAAAAAATTATGAGTTGCGAACTTTATATTTTAAGCACGTATTTATGCAGAACTGTAAAGTTGGCACAAAAAGTTTTTGAAATGCACTCTCCCTTATTCCGCATTACAAAGCAGCCTACTGTTCCATCTTTAGTTAACTGTAACAAGAGCCATACTCAAACTTGACCAAAAACTGCAATAAATGTCATTTTTTATAATCTTAAGTTCGACGTCGTACCTAACTATCGTTTTCTTTCTTGCTTCTTAGATAACAAGCTTGTCCCTAGACTACAATACAACTGATCCTAAGGTCAGCAAATATTTGTTAATTTTGATAAATATTCGGCCTTCGTACTCTGCACTGACTTTTCTTATATTAAAGTCTTTAATAGCCATACTGGAGCCTCTAATAAAGCCGTTCATTGTACGACCTACAAATTGGAATTATCGATCCAATTTTAGTAAATTAGATACTGGAAGGCTAACAGCATGATCTTGGATCATCCTGTCAACTATATATGCCAGGTGATGGTCCGATATACAGGGTGGAAATAAATGATTTTCATCAAGTTACCATTGCGTTCCCCATGTAAAAGCACGACGTGCCGCTCTACGAAAATAGAGAAGGCAGTACCATAACCTCAAAATATACAATTCTATGAATTGTTTGACAGATTGATTTCATTTATTGACAGAACTAATTTAGTACTAAATCAAAAAGAGTAGAGCGGTATAGAAAAATTTACATGTGAAAAAATTCCAAAGGGAACTTGATGAAAATCATTTATTTCCACGCTGCACCAGTATGCTTTTTATCAAAGGTTTGAAAGGCAGTAAGTGTGGTTACGAAGGCCGCTGAGTAGTTATCAGTGCTTTCTAGTTGTCAGCGGCAATATTCGGGCACCAGTTGTTGTCCGGAGAGCTGCCAGTGGAAAAAAGTAAAAGAGGGGACCTACAGTCGTGAAGGCCAATACCCTCTGGAAAACTTCACAGGCGCGTGCAGAACGCTTACCTGACTTACTAAGGCTTAAAAAAAGGAAACATATTATTTCAAATTCTAGTAAATAAAACACGCAAACTCTACACCAAGTAGTTTTATTACCAAAAGAAGCTCCAGTAAGCACTAGATTTCCTACAATCATTCGGTTAGTTACGGTTATCACGACAAGTGCGGGTGCAAAATAGCGGCTAACAAACATAAGGGTGCGGAAGGAAAATAAACGCGAAGGGAGAGCAGGCGGGGTGTGGTAGAAGCGGTGTATCTAAACCCAAACAAAGAAATGAAGAATCTAGGTCATCGAAATCACGAGGGTGAAAATGCAAGACGGGTCTCGAATCACGAGGCGAGACGCGGTTATCACATGTTCAACTCGAGTAGTTTACTAACAAGAGCAACAGCAGGTGAGCTGGAATGATTCAGTAGTGTCATAAAATTCATAACGGGTTATAACTAAAATTTTTGCAATTACTTTTCTTTACATGTCTTCATTACCCTATGACATTTAAAACGTAATGAAATTTTTAATTATGAACTCGTTATTAGGGTATATCTATTCAACGATGACAAACGAAATGTTAAAAAGTACAACCCTAACGCACGCTACTTATTTTCTTTAACAGCCGTGAATAACACAAGATGCTGCTTACTCTCTTATATTAACTTAATGTATTTCACAACTGTTGATCACGCGTTGACGTAGATTCTTCATTTTCTTGTTTGGTTATAGCGAGGGTGCCTTTCGTTATAAATATTTAAGAGAAAACGGTTCAACTCCCTTGGTGATGGTACTAGAACTAGGGTATACAGGCAGTGAGGTTTCGGGGCGGGAACAGTGAAGGGTGAGAGTCGGTTCCGATGGTGCAGAAAAGGAACCTGTACTACGGAAAAGAAAACCTACTCTTAGGCTTTCCTGAATCCTGGGATCAAACGGTTTGGCTGGTTATTGCTCTTTCCAGAGCTGGTGTTCGAGTTCAGGAAAAAAACCGTCTAACTCTCTTCAACGCACGCTGTTTTATAGATGCGCAAAGAGTATGGAGGGAAATGGTAGGAGTAAGCAAGGGAAGAGACGCACAGTCGCGCGTGACTCAGTTGCTTATCCGAGCGGCTAGCGATTACAGTGACGAAAATAGTTTATTTAACTCTCAGCAATTAACAAATAATGGGAAGTAACTTCTTTTAACTTGACGATTTAACTGTGTTTATTGGACAGTTGTAATAGAACTCTACCCGGTTGCCTAATTTGGATAATATTCAAATTCAACCAGCTGATTACGATCAATCTTGTGGCTGTAGATTTTCTGTAGTGGTATACTGCGAATGTAAGCCAGTTGTCAGAGATGCCTTTGTGGAAGTCAGTAATGAATGTTTAATTATTGTGTTTTATTATTAATTATTGCTTACGTAGTAGCTTGATTGATACTTGAAACCATACTTTGATAATTTTACATTGACTATGTCAGCATACAATACCTAGACTTTTGTAAAACTTACTAAAAAAAGTCTTTTAATTGTTCAGATATGAATATGTTTAAAATGTGAATTGTACCGTATTTGCAAGAAGGTCTTGTCTTTATGTCGAACCATGTTGGCGCGTAGACTTTCGTGATAGAATTGATCAATTCCTTAAGGCAGGTGAAACAGTTCCTTGTGAAATAGTCGAACGCACTTCATACAAATATTTTGGTCCGTGCTCGCAGTTGCAACATCCACTTCTTGCAAATCGGTGTCTATTTTCTTGAAAGCTACTATCTTCTTTTCTTTGCATTTTTCAGCATTGTTCCAATGTTTCCAAAAAAAACTATATACGGACTCAGATATTATTGAAATGAAATTATTAACATTGAAATCCTTACATTATTTTTTGAATATTTTTGTCAGAGACTTGTTGGTTACGATGCAAAAACAACTTTTTTATTGCAGTACAGTCCTATCACTAGCAGAATTACATTTGGGATGAGAATCTCCAACGGTTATCAAAAAAATGCAGTAATAATTAATTTTCCGGAGAAGTTTGAAGTACTAGTAATTACTATAAAAAATATATTGATTGTGGATTTTTATAGATGGTAATTAAGTCTGTGTTTGAATCATAAGCAGTCAGAATTAAAAAGAAGAAACATCCTGTCCATTTTTTCTTTATAGTTTAAAACTTCAATTTGTAACACCAGCAGTCGCAATGGTATGCACTGAATTGCGCTGTTTCAGTCAAAATCATAATTCTACCCTTTTCTAACCGCGCGGTTTCTTGCTAAAAATCGCTTCCAGATCGATTGCAACCGCTCCGCTCTCAGACTGCAGGCTGTCAGGCTTTCTTCGAGCGCGGTGTTACTCCGAATCATCCCATTTAAAACTAAGGAAAGCAATTTGGGAGCGGGTCCGCAACCGCGCCCCTATCGCCGGTCTGAATCAACATTTATAGATGGTTGGAAGCATCAGAGTTCAATCGCGTTGTTGGAATGTTGGAAAGTGGTTTATCGCAACGAAGAGTGGCTCATCATTTTAATGTGAGTCAAAGTGTTATTGGTAGAATCTGGCAAATATACTTAGCAACAACTAGCGCTGATTTTATTATAGGCTAATGATAGGTTTTTGGTAAGAACAGCACGTCAAAACCGTACAGTCACAGCTTTAAAAAGAACCCTTGTGGGGACGATAAATCGACCAGTCTCTGTTTCTACTGTGAATAGGAGACTTTATGAAGCTGGGCTTAAGCCCAGCATTAATGCCAGGAAACCCGCACGTCATCCCTTGAAAATGGTCCTGTTGAGAATTGGTCCCATTGTTTATTTACGGATGAGTCTAGGATACGTTTGTATGGTAATGATGGACGCATTAGAGTGTGGAGGTAACAGGGACAGCGATTTAATAAAGACTGTATAATGCCAACTGCTCCTTTCGGCGGATGGTCCATTATAATCTGGGCTGGTATACAGATCGGTTCACGTACAGAAGTGGTGCAGTTTAGAAATACTACGGTAACTGCTCAACGGTATGTCAATAACATTCTTGAACGCATCGTGCTACCACATGCAGCAGCTGTAGGTCAAAATTTTATTTTCATGGATGATAATGTCAGACCGCGTAGAGCTGCAGTTGTTCTAGTCTAGAAAACGACAACATTGCCCGCATGGGTTGGCCGACTCTTTCTCCTTCACTTGGTCTATATTAAAATGGAAGATACAAAAACGAAATATACCACCAAGAACGCTAGACGACTTTTTCTTGTCCGGGCAAGAGGTGATGCTATACCGTACTGATTTTTTAATTATATGTTGTTTACATGTTCTTGTTTTTTCATTTAAAATTGTATGCGATTTGTAAGTAAAACGTGAAAACCTAAATTTTCTCTTTTCCTGTAGATTATTCTGAGATTTTTTAGCATGAAATTAAATTAAAATAGCTACAATAACATTACTACTTCAGTGAACACACAAATAATTATTTCCATGTTACAAAATCGCCAGTTTTTGTAGTGACCAGTGTCGGATTGGCTAGCGGGGATATCGGGGAAATCCTCGGTGGGTCGATCGCGTCAGCGGGCCAGTCGGCCACCTTCACAAAAAATAAATAAACTTTTAAAATTATAAAATTTTGTAAAACGGAAGTTCGTTAAAAATAAATTCCACCGTAAATCAAAAATAAAAGATTTTTTAAATTTTAAAAATATAAGCATTTCGGGCCGATAAAGTTATAATATTTTTACTTTTTATCCAATTGGTTGATTGATATTTTTCAGGATCGAACGTTTTTACGAAAGGCCGCGGCCCAACCGCGGCCAGTGCCGGATGCAAGATTCCATACAAGTTTACTTGTATCCAGTGCGAGTTCGAGAAAAAACTTCAAGTCTCCTCGAGGCCGATTGATCTTTTTCCTTTGATGAAACGCCCTTAAGTTAAGTTAAATTTAATTAGTTTTCGTAGTATGTGCGGTTACATGTCCAGAATAAATATATTCACGTTCATGTGAAATTATTATTACACGTTTTGATTTTGGTCGTTTATTTGTGGTCGCTGCTTAACGGGTAGTGATTCTTCGAAGTAAACTTGTGATCCCCCCCCATTCCTTCCAGTTGACATAATGATGGCTGATAACGAAAGGAAAAAGAGGAAAAGTGGAGGGGAAAGATTGAGAGTTAAGAAACGTAAATTATTAGAAAGCAGCGCTGCCAAATGTCCGAGAATCAGCGATATTTTTTCTTCTCGTCCTACTGCATCTATTTCTAAAGACGTTGGACCTGAATTGGATGTTGATCCTCAATCTGTCAAGGAAACTGACAAGGCTGCTGTTTCAGATGATTATGATCCGGAGAATACTACTGAATATGAAACAGAAAAAGCTTTTATACAAGAATATACTACAACTCAAATACCTAAAGAAAGTTTTGAGAAAAAAAGTGCCCGCGATGATAAACTTACCTACGGATGAAACTACTTGCGGAAGCGGAAGATTATTCCAATTATTTTAAACAACCGGAGCCAGATGATTTAACTTCATTTTTCAAATTTCATCTACGACAAAGCACCAAAGATCCTGTCCTTCAAAATGCATTTCAGCGGGGAGGAGATGTGAATCGTCGATGGTTATCATACGACGAAGAAAGCAAGACCTTATTTTGTAGCGTTTGTTTAGCATTTGCTAAATCTTCAGATTACAGTCTTTTTATCAGGGGCTGTTCTGATAGAAATCATTTTCATCAGAGAATTCAGCATGACGAAAAGTCTAAGTCGCACGTATCATGTACCCAGGCATATTTATTGTATTTGAAGAAAGTAAATATTGTAAATATAAACACTTAGTTGCTGGTAGTCAATTGTTCCTGAGATTTGAGCAAGTGAAAAAAGGAAAGAAGTAAATAAGAACGAATTATTGACAGTGAAATTCATTCAGATGTTTAAGTTACCGAAGAAAAGCTGAAGCAGCTTACACCTTAATAAATTTTTTAGGTTACCTACAGTCAATGAAACGTTTTGTTTTTTCAAAATTAGATTTGAAGGAATTCGATTTAAAATTGCGATTTAAGAAGACTAAATTTTCAAAATTTTACAAGGGAGGTCCCCTGACTCCCTCTCTGAGGGGATGTCCTTCTCAGACCCCCCCCCCCAGTGGGGCCGGTACCAACTCTACTTCCCAGGTAAATTTTTAAGTCCCAATGCGACCCTGGTAGTGACCCATTTTAAATGAACGCTAGTGTATAATAACTTTAAATACAGTGGCGCTCAACAAACAATTTTAACTTTGTTTTAATTTACTTTAACTCTATACCTACTTCTTCTTAGAATCTGATTAAGACTAATTACTATGCTAGTAGTGATATCGTTTGAGTAAGGATAATATTGAAGCCTACTTTACGACTTTGTTACAGAGCCTACCATTTATATTTTAAGCTGAAAGGATAATTGGGAATTAAGTACTTCAAATATCAATTGATTTTAATTTAATGTACAAACGCCAAAACCTCTTCTAAATATTCAAACACAATAGTGAATCTAATAATGATGAAGTTAAAACAATTTTTGTGTTTTCAATATAAGGGAAACCTTTTTTGGAGTGAAAGAATACTCTCTAGAACAGCGTTTCCCAACGGCCGGTCCGTCAGGAATTTTTGCCGGTCCGCAGAGAAATAATAGCATTTTTTAAAATTTTGCTGAAAGAGTTTTTTTTTTAATTCGTGTTATCCTGGAGTTAACGTAGGGTCAAATAGTTTATCGCAGTTGACCAAGAGTAAACTCTGACTAAATTTATCTACGTGATATTATTACCTATGTGGTTGGGTAGTATCCAGTAATAGGTAATAAGGAAGATCTCCCATTTTAGAATTTCTAAGCGGATTTGGCGCGCACGGGTCTAGGCATCCCGGAACCGAAAGAACTTTTGTCTTGCGTCCCCGATTAACGCGAACGATCAAAATCAGGGTTTCGCGGTTTCGAGGAGCCGCAAAACTTGCTTCAATCCGGGCCGGTTTTTGTGTATCGATGCGTTGGGTAGTTTCCGTCTCTGATTTGAAGTCTTGACCGTCTCCGGTAAACCGTTTAGGTGGAGGTGGCAAAAAACTGCCCCTGCCTTACGGTAGATCGGAGCGAAAATCTGACAGCGGAATCTTTGCCAGCGCAGTAACCAATCGTTTCTACCAGAATTTTTTTGCCGACGCTCTTCCGGGAGCAGGGCTAGGAGTGACATGGGGTTTTTGGTTGCGATCATATGTTGGCGGCATTCGAAGTCACGTGGCCTTCCACGAGCGGTGCATCTATTGGTTTTTCCTATCTCCTCACTAGGGAGCTCCGCCCGTTTTCGAGAGGCGGCTCGGAAACTATAGGAGCCAAAACGGCTATCTTGGCGTCAAACGACGCGCAATCTCAAAGTGTTTCCCCTTCAAATGCCCTGCAAAGCCATAAGAAAAAAGTTACAGACGAAAGACTCGAAAGAAGTTTTTTATTTGCTTTTCACCCGAGAATCGCGCTAAAGTAATATCGAGGCCATTACCCTAATTGGGTTTCTAAGTGAAAACGACTTCTGGGGGTTTTATATGATTGCCTCCTGGGTCGTTTGAGCACATTCCCGTTTTTGACTGCCTGTTCCAAAACCCACTCGGCAGCGTCTCCGGTTATATTTCCGCTCCCTGTCGCGATATCTTGTTCTGGTTTTGAACGATGGATCGTCCTGTGTGTCTAGAACCCGGTTATGGCCTTCGGCGCTGCACCCCGCCCTGCGATCGTTTCTCGACGTTCGTTTGACAAAAAGAAAAAAACTCCGGCCTCTCGGCACCAGCTAATTTCGGGCCGGTTTCCGTTTTGGTCGTTGGAGGTTTGGTAAGCAAATGTGGTACGAAAACCGACTTTTGTTATTATAAAAAATGGATATTCATTTATTTTAGATTGTTCTTGTACAGTGTAAAAGTTAATTTATTAGTATATGATTGATTTTGCGAAATGTTTTCTTTAATTTTTTATCTTACCGGTCCGCAAGCAAATGCTACGCGTTTGGCGGTCCGCGAACGAAAAAGGTTGGGAACCGCTGCTCTAGAATAGCACCATTGGATTTAATAGAAATCATCGTGAAGTTAGGGTCATAAAAAAATAAAAAACAATGAAAGAACTGATAACTAAATACGCCTTTTCGCTTTTTTTTCAAGTCTATTGCACGATTTCAAGGAATTGGTAATCAAACAGCTACTTTCAGTCGTGTTGAGATAATAACAAGTAATCATTGATAGATGTTCAAACATCCCATTAGTTGGAATGCGACGGGAGACAGCTTGGAAAAATAAGTTACTGAAATGAATTTGAAGAATTCATTGAATTTCTCAGAAGCCACATAAAGAAAAAGCACATTGCTTGTTTTCAGGAAGTTATATCGGACTATTCGCTAGGGGCATTGGAAACACGTAAAATATGATTTACGATCCCATATACGATGATTGCGAATAGGTATCACTACTATCACAGTATATGAAGTCGGAATCGTCGTAACGCAGTGATGCCAACAACCAAACTTGTTTTGTGCAGTATCGAAACGAACGACATAAATTTCTCATTTTGTTCTAGAACAGCATTTATTTGTACACGATATCATCATCTAAAACAAAGTAGAGATGTTTATGTCACGGAACAGTATCTAGGGCAGTAAATGACGTTTTACGAGTGTGTTGTTCCGTCTCGCCGTCTTGTATTAAATTTCCTTTTAAAATTGATACAATAAAGGTGATTTAATATCTTCAAAATGGATCCCATTGCCCCAAAATTAAATAACCATTCGGGTCGTTAGCCCGGCCGTCACCCCCATTCGTCACACGGACGGGACACACTTAGTAGAAATAAAAGTCAGCGCGTATAGCGAGTCCCATAAATAACACATTTCTCCCGTAGCATTGTCATTTCGGGGAGCAAATGGAATGCGTATGCAGTTTGCACAGAGATGCAAGTCATAAATATATCGAAAACGAATAGCGTTGAACGGAAGAATGCGGTTATTTTCTTTCACATATGCACTCCTTCGGCACACGCGGGGCAACTTAAAAATTATAGAGCGCATAACTCAGGGTAAGATTGCCTACTTCGCGGTTCGTTTCCTCCTCTGGAGTTGTCCTTTGTTATTTTAATTCTCCTCGTTTGCACCATATACTCTGCCACAACCCCACGGCAGCATATTTCGAAAATAAAATATATAAGCTTTAAACAGAAATTGAAAAATATTGGAATATATTACGGCAGCTGCTTATGACAGCTACGCTTGTAAACCCTGCTACTTGCGACGATACCTTTTTACAGTAGAATAATCTTTAAATTTTCATATGTCAAGATATTGTTGTACTTACTTTGTATTTTATTGCTCATAAAAAACAAGATTTAATTAAATTTTCAATAGAACGCCAAAAATAAAATCGTTCTAGAAATTGCACATTTCGGAAACTGATCAACAGTATCACAATTGAAGCAATAAAAAAGTCACAATTGAATCGGTCAATGCAGAAACTGAATATGTCCACTTTTTGTGTAAATTGAGTTATTGAATTCACCATAATTCAAGGGAGCCTGGTTACGATAGCAATTTTGTTAGCAATTATTTGCACTTTCTCTTAAATCTAGTTTAAAGAAAATTATGCATCGATGATCCTTGTGCAAGGACCTTGAGGACGCATCTACAGATGATCCTTAATCGTCAAAATCGTTTGTTTTATCGTTATTCTTTTACAAATCGTATAATACCTATAAAATATGGAAAAGTGCCAATCAGCAAGTTTAACATAATTGAGAAATTGAACTTGTGCATCGATGATCCTTGTGCAAGGACTTTGAGAACCCATCTCTAGCTGAACCTTAATGGTTAAAATCGTTTGTTTTATCGTCATTCTTTTTCCAATCGTATAATACCTATAAAATATGGAAAAGTGCCAATCAGCAAGCTTAATTTAAATGAGAAATTGAGCTTGTGCATCGATAATCCTTGTGTAAGGACCTTGAGAACCCATCTCCAGATGAGCCTTAATGGTTAAAATCGTTTGTTCTATCGTCATTTTTTACAAATCGTATACATATAATATATGGAAAAATACCAATAAGAAAGCTTAATTTCAATAACAACTAGAGCTTGTGCATCGATGATTTTTGTGCAATAACCTTGAGAACGCATCTCCAGATGAGCCTTAATGGTCAACATCGTTTGTTATAACGTCATTTTTTACAAATTGTGTAATGCCTATAAAATATGGAAAAGTGATAATCAGCAAGTTTAATTTAAATGTGAGATTGAGCTTGTGCATCGATAATCCTTGTGCAAGGACCTTCAGAACCCATCTCCAGATGAACCTTAATGGTCAAAATCGTTTGTTCTATCGTCATTTCTTACAAATCGTATAATACATATAAAATATGGAAAATCGACAATCAGCAAGTTTAATTTAAATGAGAAATTGAGCTTGTGCATCAATGATCCTTGTGCAAGTACCTTGAGAACGCATCTCCAGATGAGCCTTAATGGTCAAAATCGTTTGTTCTGTCGTCATTTCTTACAAATCGTATAATACATATAAAATATGAAAAAGTGCCAATCGGCAAGTTTAATTTAATTGAGAAATTGAGCTTGTGCATCGATGATCCTGGTGCAAGGACCTTGAGAACCCATTTCCAGATGAGCCTTAATGGTCAAAATCGTTTGTTCTATCGTCATTTCTTACAAATCGTATAATACATGTAAAATATGGAAAAGCGCCAATCTGCAAGTTTAATTTAAATGAGAAATTGAGCTTGTGCATCGATTATCCTTGTGCAAGGACCTTGAAAAATCATCTCCAGATGAGTCTTCATGGTCAAAATCGCTTGTTCTATCGTCATTTTTTACAAATCGTATAATGCCTATAAAATATGGAAAAGTGCCAATCAGCAAGTTTAATTTAAATGAGAAATTGATCTTCTGCATCGATGATCCTGGTGCAAGCACATTGAGAAACATATATGGGAATAAGTGTTTCAATAAGAAACCGAAAATGTTTAAAATGATTTGGTGTAGAAGAAACAAAGAAAGTAAGCATTTTTCTATTAATTTTACATTAATTTTACTAAAACAACTATGATTTATTTATATTCACTACTGGTATGTGTGTACTTTATAGTATAGGGTTAGGGAGGTATCGTTATCTCGTAAACCGTTAACCATATAAACTCGATAAAATGAAGAAAAGTTTTACAAATTTTTTGGTTAACAGATTCGCCAAATCAAATCGCAGAATTTCCAATTCTTGCCAATTTCTGTTTTTGACAAGTTAACTTGAAAACGTTGAAAATATTGAAAAATAGTTAAAAATAGATATTTTTTACTTAGGTTTTCAAGTAGAGCTCTACTGAACTAAATGCTTTTGTAATTGTGATATTCTTCGAGTTTTATGATGTAAGCTTCCATGTTTGATAATATGGGCACCAAGTCAGGTACAACTTTCATCTTAGTATTGTCTAGCTCATTTGATGGAGAGTATTCTACTGTGCTACGAACAATGTCAAAATAGAGGCATTTAATAGTTGTATTATGTCGGTAAATTATTTAGGAACCCAAGTCTTTGCAGCCCTTTCGTTTTGATATGATTGATGTGGGTTTTAGAATCCAGTTTATAATCAAACAGAACACCCAAATCATTAATCGTAATTTCTTCGCTTAATAAGAAATTACATAATTTATAGTCAAATTTGATATGCTTTAATGTACGATAAAATTTTATACACTTGCATTTATCTACATTTAGAATCATTGCATTTATTTAATCTATTGATGTCGTTTTTAATTTTTTCTTTACAGTCTTCGATAGTGTTTACTATGCCAAATAATATAAGGTCATCGGCAAAAAGCAAAAAATGCAATAAGTGAAACAAGTGCCAATATCGTTTACCTAACAGTTAAAAAAAGGGGTTGCTCAAAGATCATCGATGCACAAGCTCTAGTTGTTATTTAAATTAAACTTGCATATTGGTACTTTTCCATATTTTATATTTATTATAAGTTTTGTAAAAAACGACGATAGGACAAGCGATTTTGACCAATAAGGCGCAGCTGAAGGTGGGTTCTCAAGGTCCTTGTACAAGGATCATCGATGCACAAGCTCTAGTTGTTATTTGAATTAAGCTAGCATATTGGTACTTTTCCATATTTTATATGTATTATACGATTTGTAAACGAAAGACGATAGAACAAACGATTTGGCCATTGAAGCTCATTTGTAGATGGGTCCGCAAGAACCTTGCACAAGGATCATTGATGCACAAGCTCAATTTCGCATTTAAATTAAACTTTCTGATTGGCACTTTTTCATATTTTATATGTATTATATGATTTGTAAAAGAATGACGATAGAACAAACGATTTTGACCATTAAGGCTCATCTGGAGATAGGTTCTCAAGGTCCTTGCACAAGGATCATTGATGCACAAGCTCAATTTCGCATTTTAATTAAACTTGCTGATTGACACTTTTCCATATTTTATATGTTTGTTTGTTTGTTTGCTTTTGGGCGAGAAATCAGGATGGCGGAGCATCCTTCGTACCTCATGGCACCGATTGCAATGATCATTTGGCCGACCATACTATAATTTAGCCGAATCTGAGGGAATTCCACCCCCAGTAGGGATTTTTATCGTGCCAAACATCGCATTGACACGGGACCTACAGTTTTACTTCCTATCCGAGAAAAAGGCATGTTTTTAATTTTTCTCCACTATGAAAAATTACCAGCTTGGCCGGGGATCGAACCTGCGATCCTTGGATTATAAAGTAAACATGCAAACCACTAATCCACCGAGGCTGGCTATTTTATATGTATTATACGATTTGTAAAGAATGACGATAGAACAAACGATTTTGCCATTAAGGCTCATTTGTAGATGGGTTCGCAAGTTCCTTGCACAAGGATCATTGATGCACAAGCTCAATTTCTCATTTAAATTAAACTTGCTGATTGGCACTTTTCCATATTTTATAGGTATTATACGATTTGTAAAAGAATGACGATAGAACAAACGATTTTGACCATTAAAGCTCATCTGTAGATGAGTTATCAAGGTCCTTGCACAAGGATCATCGATGCACAAGCTCAATTTCTCATTTAAATTAAGCTCGCTGATTGGTACTTTTCCATATTTTATAGGTATTATACGATTTGTAAAAGAATGACGATAGAATAAACGATTTTGACCATTAAAGCTCATCTGTAGATGAGTTATCAAGGTCCTTGCACAAGGATCATCGATGCACAAGCTCAATTTCTCATTTAAATTAAGCTTGCTGATTGGTACTTTTCCATATTTTATAGGTATTATACGATTTGTAAAAGAATGACGATAGAACAAACGATTTTGACCATTAAGGATCATCTGTAGATGTGACCTCAAGATCCTTGCACAAGGATCATCGATGCACAATTTTCTTTAAATTAGATTTAAGAGAAAGTGCAAAAAATTTATAACGAAATTGCTATCGTAAAGAAATTGCTAAAAAAATTGCTAAGGTAACCGAACAAAAATTGCTAGAAAAAATTGCTATCGTAACCAGGCTATTCAAGGGTGCCCGATCGAATGGTGCAAAAATATAACATGTCCTGCTCTTCTATAATGTAGAAAAGCGATGTTATAGTACACAGAAACTGAAGAAACATTGGACGTGTTCAATCTCTGTAGCGGTATGTCTTATATATCTAGGATGCGCTGAAGTAAAAACAGCTTAGCTGATATCAAATGAAGCCATCGTCGCGTCGATTTGACATATGAAGGGTACAGGGGAAGAAGGCGGTTTGTCAAAAACTAGTAATTTTACAGGAGAGCGTTTTTAAAGGTTTAATATCATGTCATTTGCTTTCTGATCCCTTCTGCTATGTGAACTTTTCAAGTATGATTTTCTACTGTTTTATAAATGGTTATATTAATTTAAAAGCCTTGTCTGCCGTCATATTTTTGAGAAAATACTGGATTTTCAGGCTTATGTCAAAATAATACAGGGGTATGTCAGCGAAATTATTATTCGGAAGAATTATACAAACTTAGAGAAAAATGTTTTTAATGTAAATTTTAACTAGTAGATAATACATAAATGAAGTAAAAACATTATTTTACATTAACAATAACTTAAATATTTTCTTAAAGTTACTGTAATAATTAACACAACTTAACTATTTAGGACTAATATTATTAACATAAAAAAATTATTCTATTTTCCTTGCTTTGGAATTTTTTTTGGAGTGGACTTTTTGGCTTTCTTCGCAATAGTATTCTTTGGTTTCTCTTCTGAATCCTTTTGTTTGCCATTGGCATCTTTCTTCCTTTTTCATGGACATTCTGCCTTCTTCCCCTGTACTGGGCAATTTTAAACTCCTATAACTTCTGACTTAACGCATTCTTGCCCAAAAAGATTATACCACCAAGAGAATTAGGCTTTGGCTACAAAATGGCGTAAAAACCTTAATTTTCAAGTTTTACTGACAAACCGCCTTCTTCTTCTGTACCCTTCATATGCAAGTGATATTTTGTTGAGGGAACTTCTCTATGCAAAAATGTCTAAATCAACTAGTAACAGTGTTTACGAAGAAGAAAGTAAAACTGAACAACCTAGGAAACAGTTGAAGGTATTTTCCACTGACTCCACAACCTCTCCAAAACTGAAAGATTTATGAAGTACATTTAGAAAGAACTTGACGAATTTTATCAGCAATTTTATCCTAAAATGGCCTATGAAAGAGAAAGAGGAAGACAACGCAGTGAAAGCAGACAATGTTTAAAAATATTTTTATTTGTATTTAGGATTTTCAGATTTCTTTTGTTAATATTAAGTTCAGTTGTTCTTTTTCACAAACAGTGCCGGTCTTAGCCCTCTCGGCACCCTCGGGCAGAGTCCTTCAGAGCGCCCTTATTAACTTTAAAAAGTAACTGTTATTGAATGATTTTAATGATTTTACCAACTTCGGCGTCCCAAACAGCCTAGCGCCCTCGTGCGGCGCCTCACGGCAAAGATCGGCACTGGTCACAAAATAGTTTCTTGCGTATTCTTTGCATTTTATTTGCAATCAATGCAGAAACTGAATATGTCCACGTCTTATATGCATTGTTTTCTCTTAGAATACAAAACTTTAAGTAAATTGAACCATGCGATCTTACCTAATAGATACCCTTCTTTCATATCCCAAAAAGTCACGAAAGTCCATAAAAGCAACATTGAGTAATTCAGTTTTTCTTGTTTTTCTCAAAACAAGGTGGTTGGGACATATTCAGTTTCTGCTTTGACCGATTCAATTATCAAGTCGAAGAGTTCATAACAATTCGTAACAATAAAATTTTATGTCTGATCAAAAATAACTTATGTTAAGTTTATAAAATGAACTAGAAATTATCTAGGTCTCGAAGTCTGTAAATTCAAATAAAAGTTGCCGCTGTGCATACCATGGCAGTTTCCGGATAGATGTTCATTTTTTAACTATTCTTGGATCTGCAATGAATTTCAGTAGCCTACTAGGTGTATCAGGCGTCGCACACAGGGGCAGGAAACCACAAAACATGACAGAAAGTCATTTTACAAACTTCAAACAAAAGATGCTATCCAGAGAAAACTGCTATCAAAGAAACTTCTACAACAGCTGAAGTAAAGCTACAATCATTATTAAATCATACTGTTGAGCGATTGGTAATTGTTCTCCAAGAAATTTTAGAAAAATTAAAGGTGAAACAATTGGGTGAGTTATATCTGATCTCCAAATGGGGCTTTGACGGTAGTTCTGGCCAAAGTCTATATAAACAGAGATTCGAAAACGAAGAGGATGATGCATTTTCTTTATATCTTTGGTACCTATTCAGCTTGTATGCGGCAATGCGGATTTAAAGAAAACATTGGTTATATGGCAGAATCCACGGCCTTCTTGTACGAGATTTTGTAGACCTATAAAAATTAAATTTGTTTACGAGTCTGATGAGTTTCCCGTTAAAGAGAAAGAACGAATGGAAAGTGTTATTAGAGATCTTCAAATTAGTACAGTTAAAGTGGGTGGCAAGAACGCTTTCGTCAATCATAGGCTTCTCTTTACTATGGTTGATGGAAAAATCTGTAACGCAATTACAGAAACTAAATATACTTTACGTTCCTATATTTGTGGTGCTACGTCAAACAACTTTAATAAAGTTGAGGAAATGCTGCAATTAGAAGCAAATACATCAAGACTTACATTTGGACTATCGATTTTGGATACGCTTCTTTGAGTGCTTGTTGCACCTGTCCTACAATCTTCCGGTTAAAAAATGGATTGTACGCAATAAAAATGAGAAAGAAATAATTAAAGAAAATAAAAGGCGAATACAAGACTTGTTCAAAAAATTAATGGGTTTGATAGTAGACAGACCTAAGCCTGGCTTCGGAAGTACGAACGATAGCAATGCGGCAAGAAGATTCTGTAAAAATAAAGATATTTCGACAGCAATAACTGGTATAGATGCAGAGATCATTGAAAGATTTTATATTATAATGCAGACAGTATCTAGTGGTTACAAAGTTAATATTCAAAAATTCAAAGATTATGCAATAGCAACTGCTAAATTATTCGTCTTAAAGTACCCATGGTATAATATGCCACCTACCGTCCATAAGATTTTTATTCATGGTCCGGATGTAATAGAAAATTCTATATTGCCTACAGGATAACTGTCTGAAGAAGCCCAAGAGGCACGTAATAAATACAAAATTACCCTCGAAAAAGTTTACGCATTAAAACCAATGAAGACGTTTTCAAATTACTTTTAGTGACATCTGATCCTTTAATAACAAGCTTGAGGAAATTACCACAAAAGAAATTAATCAAATTCAGCCCAAAAGCTTTAGAAATGTTGCAGGCACCAAATCTGAACAATGAAATAAAAAAGAAGAAGAAGAAGATAATGAAAGTACGTTGTTAGATATTTTAGATAGTTCAGATAGTTCCGATGAATAAAGTTGTATAGATATCTTATTGAGTTTCATTTAAAACCTACCTGTAAATTGACAGATTGCAAATAAGCTTACACAAAGAAAACACCACTGTTCAATTACTTAGTCACGTTACAACACACTATTAGATATTGTGATGTTGCCACATGAATACAAGAAAATTTCAGTTTTATTTGCTAACCCTACATTGATTATGTTGTATAGTGTACAGGGTGGCTCACGTAAAATGAACCTGCACCTTATCTTGGAAACTGTAAGTGTTACAAAAAAAGGTTACATACCAAGTTGGTTGGTATCACACATTTTTATTTTATAATATTTTTGTATATACAGGGTGAGTAGTTTTGCTATGGCTACTGAATCACCCTGTATATTTCAGCAATAAATTTATGAAGAAAACGTTGAATTAGATATTTATAAGCATTGTGTATTATAATAATTAGCAGAGGCAAGAAAGATTTGCTGATAAGCCTGTGCAATATGTCGGATCATTGGCGTACCAATAATTTTGTCTAGTAATGTTTCTTTATGTGACTTAGATGGAATAGAAGTGTTATATAAAAGCTCCACGCCACTGCCTTAATTTATAATAAAGTGTAGAATCAAAAATTGTGAATATATATATAGGATGTTCTATTTAAAGTAAAAAAGTTGATAGTAGCCATAGCAATACGACTCACCCTGTATATTATAAAATAAAATATATTACAAAATTAAAAATTGTTTTACCAACCACTTTGATATTTAACTTTTTTTTGTAACTCGAACAGTTTCCAATAGGTATAGGGTCATCTTATATGAACCACCCTGTACATTTTATACAATGTTTTGTATCGTCTATAGTACTTAAAAACTTTTTCATACAATAGCTATTAATCTAGGCACTCGGAATACTTTATGCCAGGTTTTTATGCTTCCTGTCCCACTGTGCCTCGGCAACCTATGATTCGCGGATCACCAAGTGACCCATTTAATAATTTCAAGTGACCCACTCGAATGCAAATAAACTATAATATATAAAAATAAATTATAAAACATAAACATGAAGCGAACACTTTGAGGTGAAAATAAAAATACTCATTGACCCAAAACGTCTTCTTAATAGTCACATTTTGGTTGATTCTGACTCACAGCCAAAAAATGGTTTCCGACGCCTGATGTATATCCTACTTTTCTCCTCTACTATTCTTTTTCTCTTGACATCAAAATAATTGCCCAGTCGGAAATTAATTTACGAATATTTAGGAAAAAATGCAGGTTAAAAAAGTCTGGTGTTGTAAAACACTTTTTAGAATAGGAAATACAGTGAATGCTTTTCAGAAGGTTTGAGAATGAAACATTGCCAGAAAGAAAGGCAACTCTGGTAAGGTAGGTATGAAATTAAGCTCTACATGACGGACGACGTAAATAATGCTTTAATGCGAACTAGGATGTAAAATTACCACAACTATACTGTAAAACGTGTAGTTATCATCAGCGGCGGGGCAAGCCGTGCGTGATGTGGGTCACGGCCTACGGCCTAGCGCCCCAATGGGGCCTCGCATCGCGATATAACAAATACTATTTATTTTGCAACCTGGACACTTTATCCAATTTTTGAAATGTACCACATTGCTTCCCACGACCAACTTTCCCGAAAGAGACACAATGCCCAAGAGGACCCACTTCGGCCACCTTTTTGCTTGTGATAAAATGCCCAAACTGGGTTCACAACGCCAAAAATACGTTCGTTAAAAATCGGTTAATGCACACATACGTAAAGTGTTTAATAATAGTCCCAAAGTTGTGCGACCACAATAACAATTTAGCCAAATTAGTTATTTGTATATCAAGCCGCGAAATGTCTTTTTAACGTACTGTAACGAATAGTAAACCCACATATGACGTCATCAAACATTCTAGATGTATGAGTCATCAACTGTATGACTCATCAATAACACCTGCGAGTATGACTCATTAACACGTCATCGAACATTCTCGATGTATGAGTCATCGTATGAAAGATATAAATTGAGTCGCGAGTAGAAGGAGTTAGTTAATGTTTAACCGGCGTCGTGTTGAAATGTACTCTGAATAAATAAATATTGTAATACATAAATAGTTTTATATAAATAGTCCTCATATAAATTTGTAAATACCTAGCATTTATTTAAATGCTTTAGTTTGTTAAATAGTTTATAGTGTGCATATAAGTGCATTGTAAATAATCTTTTCTTTATTAATAGACGATTTAAACAGCATTTTTGTTATTATTTTAATAAGAACGTTACAGTGGTGTTACAGGTGTGGTGTTTTAAAATAAATAAAATCGTGTAATAAATAACGTGCTGTGAGAACAATCTTTTGGTGTTAAAAAACAATTATAACTAATAATTAAAATGGCGATGAAATTGTTAAAAGATCTGAAGGTAGTAGATTTAAAACGCGAGCTGGAAGAACGGGACCTGGAAACAACGGGCCTTAAAAGCGTGTTAATAAATCGGCTAAGAGAATGGCTTTTGGAACAGAAGGAAGACTCCGAAAATTACCTCTTTAAAATACCTGGACCCGCAATTGATACTAACGTATTGTTAAGTAAAATGGAAGAGAATTCTAGAAAGTCTGAAGAAAATTCTAGAATGTTAAAAGAAGAACTACAGGAAAAGGCCGAAGAGAATGCTAGAAAGCTAATGGAAAACACTAAAGCACTGGAAGAAAAAGTTTTGGAAAATTCTAGACAGTCCGAAGAAAATTCTAAAATGCTTAAAGAAGAATTACTTGAAAATACTAAAGCACTGGAAGAAAAAGTTTTTGAAAATACTAGAATGCTTAAAGAAGAATTACTGGAAAAACACGAAGAGAATTCTAGAAGGTTTGCAGAATTATTAGAAAAGTCTGAAGAAAGTTCTAGAAGGTTTAAAGGAGAATTGCTGGAAAACGTCAAAGCGTTGGAAGATAAAGTTTTCGAAGAATTTTTTGAGAATGCCAGTGCGTTAGGACTGTTGGAAGGTAGATTGGCGGAACAAGATAGGGTAATAAAGATGGTAGTAGAGAAAATAGCCCAAATGCAATTACCACCAACAACTGAGAAATATAGCGTAACTAAAATGTTGGAAGATGGAAGGAGTCAACTACGGTTTCCCTCAACGTCTGAGTGGCCGTTTAATGAAGGAAAAAAACAATTTAAAGAAGAGAAGGTTCCTGCCGTAGGGATAAAAGTAAAACCACCCACGTTCGATGGAAAGATACCTTGGTCCACCTACTACAAACAATTTGTGGCGGCCAACGGATGGACAGACAAGGAAAAGGCCGTTTCTTTAATTGTGGCTTTGCGTGGAGACGCGTTGAACGTCCTGCAAACAATCCCAGCACGACAGGAAATGATTACCAGTTGTTAGTGTCTAGATTGGAGATGAGATATGGAGACGCGCATCTTCAACAAGTGTATCACGCGCAAGTGAAGAATCGTGTCCAGAAGAATGGAGAAAGCCTTCAGGAGTTTGAAGCCGATGTTGCGCGGCTTGTCCGATTGGCTTACCCCACGGCACCCGAATCATTTCTGGGACAACTTTCTGCGCAGACCTTCATTGATGGACTAAGAGACGGGGAAACACAACAATCATTGAGGCTGGCACGACCAAGAACAACTGATGATGCGCTTGCTCGCGTTGCTGATGATGCGTGTTCGGGCCGTTGTGGAAGAAGAAGAAGGTTCTAACGATCACCTAGACGAATTAGTACTGAGAGTTCTTCGGAAGAAGAGAACCGTAAGAAGAATCCTCAAGAAGTTCAGGGCTCCCTTGCTGGAACTGCGGCGAACAAGGGCATGTACAACGCCGTTGTCCCAAAATAAGAAAAGTACAACCGTCGGAAAAGTTAAAGGGGGTTGGCAAGAGAAGGCGAACATTGACTGTTAGTGAAGATGCCCCAGAGATCACCGTCCATGACGTAACATCAAGCAATAGTACCAGCAGTTTGTCCATAGATGGGAAAATTGCTAATCGAACTGTTCCGCTACAAGGATACGATTTTGACACGGAAGATCGAGCGGGCACTAGTCATCGAAATGCCGATGCTCTTTCAAGAAGACCCTGTCCAACGGATTGCCGTCATTGTTCTCGGTTGGAAGAGAAGGTTTGCCAAGTATTAAGAACTACCATCGTCAACGACAATTGGTTGCCGGAAGAATTGCAACGACAGCAGGAGGCTGATCCCGAATTAAAAATGGTACTGGAATGGAAACGTGTGGGAGAGAGGCCTGCCTGGGAGGCCGTCAGCCCTTTCAACAGAGCCCTAAAAGCATATTGGTCTCAATAGGAGTCCTTGAACGTGGAAAACGATCTACTGAAGCAAGTGCTGGAAAGTGAAGATGACACCCCCATTAGGTCTCAATTCGTGGTTCCAAGAAGCCGAGTGGCTACAGTATTGCGACATCTCCATGACGGTGCCTCAGGAGGACACTTCGGTGTGAAGAAGACTTTGGAGAAAGTTAGGGAGCGTTTTTATTGGGTCAATAGTAAAGAAGACGTGAAAGAGTGGTGCCGGAAATGCGAACTATGTGCTACTGGTAACGGACCCTTGAGGAAACGAAGAGCACCTATGAGGCAGTACAATGTGGGTAGTCCCCTGGAAAGAATAGCTATAGATATTGCCGGACCATTTCCCGAAACCGACGATGGGAATAAATACATATTAGTGGCAATGGACTATTTTACCAAATGGTCAGAAGCATATGCCCTACCAAACCAGCAAGCTGCGACTGTTGCTGATGTACTAGTCAAAGAGTTTTTCAGTCGTTTCGGGGTGCCAATGGAGCTGCATTCGGATCAAGGCCGCAATTGTGAGTCTGTACTCTTTGGAGAAGTCTGTCGATTGTTGGGCATTCGCAAGACTCGGACCACACCGTTACATCCGCAGTCGGATGGAATGGTAGAACGCATGAATCGGACAATGGGCAAATATTTGGCCAAGGTCGTCTCCGATCATCAACGAGACTGGGACCAATACCTGCATCTGTTCCTGATGGCTTATCGTGCATCGGTCGACGAAACAACCGGTCAGTCACCAGCGTCTGTGATGTTTGGACGCGAGTTACGGTTACCGTGTGATCTGGAATTTGGATCCCCACCTACAGAGCAGGATGTAGCCGGGAATGATTATGTCATCAACTTAAAGAAGAAGTTGGAGGATATTCACGACCGAACCCGAAATAATAGTCGAATCGCGAGTGACCGGATGAAGGCTACGTACGATGTGAGAGCCCAAGAAGGACGGTTTTAACCTGGAGAGCTTGTCTGGTTATACAACCCGCAAAGACGACTTGGCTATTCTCCACAGTTACAGCAAAATTGGGGGGGGGCATACCAGGTGAAGAAACGAATAAATGACTTGATTTATCGCACCCAGAAATTGCCAAGAGGGAAACCAAAGGTGGTACACTCCAATCGTCTGGCGCACTATGAGGGAAACAATAACGTAGTCCCGGATCGAGAAGATGATGCTGAGGTGGCTGTCAATACCGTAAAGCCTGAAGATGATCAACCAACCTTTAGAGAATTTATGGCTGCGTTTTCCGGAACTAGAAAAACCCGATTCGGTGTCACGACCGAGATGCAACAAGACCTCTTCCGGGTCCCTGGTGACTATTCCATTGCCCACTGTGTCTCCGAGAATCTCCGCATGTCCAGGGGGATCGCAGTAGTGTTTAGGAATAAATTTGGACGACTGGATGAACTTCGAGATCAGAATCCCTCTGTTGGCAAAGCCTTACACTTGCCTGATCATGACCGCTCCATTTACTACTTGGTAACCAAGCAGTTTTACTACCAGAAACCGAGTTACGCCGACTTGTGGAGGGCATTATGGGATTTGAGGACCGAGTTGCTTGCCAGGGGTATTAACAAATTGGCAGTTCCCAAACTCGGCTATGGGCGAGACCAGTTGGATTGGAGAATCGTTCGAAACCTGCTGGAAGTTATTTTTAGAGATACGGATGTGAAGATTTTAGTCTGTAGCTTCGATCCCCAGCCCGCATCAAGGCCAACAAAGAGTGTAGACTGTTATTTCTACTGTAATGGAACATGTAGTCGAGGTGAAGACTGTCGATACCGTCACGACCCTTTCTATAGAAACCAGAGAATAAAACCTGTTCTGGGACAGAACAGACTTGAAGAGGGGGGCAATGTAACGAATAGTAAACCCACATATGACGTCATCAAACATTCTAGATGTATGAGTCATCAACTGTATGACTCATCAATAACACCTGCGAGTATGACTGATCAACACGTCATCGAACATTCTGGATGTATGAGTCATCGTATGAAAGATATAAATTGAGTCGCGAGTAGAAGGAGTTAGTTAATGTTTAACCGGCGTCGTGTTGAAATGTACTCTGAATAAATAAATATTGTAATACATAAATAGTTTTATATAAATAGTCCTCATATAAATTTGTAAATACCTAGCATTTATTTAAATGCTTTAGTTTGTTAAATAGTTTATAGTGTTTTTAATTAAGTGCATTGTAAATAATCTTTTCTTTATTAATAGACGATTTAAACAGCATTTTTGTTATTATTTTAATAAGAACGTTACAGTACCAAGAAAATCATTGTCACCGAGGACGCTTATGGCCGAGACAGGACAATCTCGAGGACGTTAAAAAGTTTCGCGGTCAAGGTATCCACAATAGTTTTTGTGTAAGCGTAAAAAATATATGTAATTACAAATTCCATCACTTTACAAAAACCCAACAGTTTAATTCATTGTAAATAGAAAGGCGGCTTTCATGTTACAGCGTTTTTATGGAAATGGCATACATACAACAATTAGTTCTGTAAAAAATCGTAAAAATGTGTGGAGATACTGGCACTAAGTTACTTAGCGGTTGATACTAGGAGCAACAACCGCGAAATTGAATTTCGCGTCCTGTATTGCTTATGCAAAGTGTACACTTCACGTACGGGTGCACAAAAACGTAATTTTTAATTGACGTCAATTATGTCATATACATATGATATACACGTCAATAAAAAATATTAATCTTTTCGTTTTAGTGTATAGTATGCCTAAATTATCTGATGTTAAATTGCTAAATTGTGGTCGCACAACGTCGCTACTATTATTCAACACTTTATGTGTGCATTAACCTATTTTTAACAATCGGATTTGCGGCGTTGTGGTCCTATTTTGGGCGTTGTGAGTCTAAACTAAAGTTGGGCGAAGTGGTCAAGGTTAGTAAAGTGGAAAGTTGGGCGATGGGGTACATTTCAGATATTGGGCGAGAAGGACTTTCCGTTGGGCAATAAGGTACTAAAAGACGGGTGGGCGAAATGGTATGGACCCTTTATTCTATTACGAGTATATTATTTTTTTTATGTAATATAATAATATAATCATATTCCCAAAATACTTCTGATATATCGCATAAATAAAAACAGATTTAATTTTTCTTTATATTTTCCTACGTTTATGAAATGGGATTAACATCCCCACTTCGTCATCGTTTATCCGTCCAGACAGCTCGAGAATTTTTGTTGTTTTTCTTAATTATAATAAGAGAGCGTGAATGAACTTTTCAAAAGCAGTTTTTCTTTATATAATATGCGCAATTCCAGTAAGATGGCCAGATTTTTAGGTTAAGCGGGTCCAAATCCACCGAGGGAGAAGAATTATGAAAAAAAAGCAAAAGAATAAATTTCAAAAACAGAACATTTTAACACAAAAATCTGTAAACATATGAAGAAATACAATTAAATAAGCTTTAGAAATTCAATGAACAATATTAAAAATGTAAACAAAATTATATCTTCCGATTATATTTCGCATTTGAGTGAATTTTCTTAAATGGTTGGAATTGTTAATTAAAATGTCATGAAATTTTTCACCTGAATTAGGTAGTTAAATTATATTTCACGTATAATATGGATTTCATAGTCCCATACTAACCCATAAACATTCACAAATGCTCTGATTTTGTCGGCATGTGGCCGGTCACATTTTTACACAATGGCATAGTTCGTGGCACCAGAGTGCTAAAATCGCATATAAAATAGATATGTCTCTAAGGCTACAAACACTATAGTGTTTAAGCACGTTTGTCACCTTTTAGTGCCACAACCAAATATGATTTATAGTTGAGGTAATGTTTATTTAATGTGCGTTTTCGGCACCTCTGCATTGTTTCTAGAGTAAAAAACGTAGAACTTATGTATGTCTTGTACAATCTTATTTATAGACTTGGTATAGTGTGGTAGTGTCTTGTTCGTGCTCATCTCTCGCCCAAACGGCCTGGTTCGACTCCCGGTACCGGCAGATCTGGTTAGGGCTTTCTGCAGTTTCCCTTAGCTATAACACAAATATGGGATTGTACAAATACCATCTGTTAAGTCGGCTGCAGCCGCACGTTGGGCCTACGTAATAGTAATAATCGCTCCACCCTCCCGCACCAGCTTCATAGCTCGTGAGACCTGGTTCGACAGGCAATGGATAGTAGCAATTATTCTTTTATATTATATGCACAATGATAAACGTATTACATACACCATTAGTCCAGTACATGTCAATACCTGCGTAAAGCAGTATTTATGATGAACGGATGAAAATAGTGCTGCTAATATTCTAAAAGAAGTAGATACGTCCATCTCTAGTATCCTACAGGCATTTCCATTCAATATGCGATTTTAGCATTCTGGTGCCACAACATAGGCACCAGTTTGTGTAAAAATGCTGGCTGGTCACTAAATTCACTACGCCAAAAATTACATCAGTCGAAAAAAACCGAATATAAATACTTATTTTATGTGAATGTAGTATGTATAATATGTATACAGGGTGTAACTAATATAACTACAAACCTCGTAATGGGTGGTAGGTGTAATGATTTAGAACATATTTTCCTTATCAGCATGTGGCTTCCTGATAGTTTTCGAAAAAAAAAATTTTAAGTACGTCACATTACATTAAATTATATTTGTTGCACCCCCTGTAGGAATATTTTGCTGTAAACTGGTAAAACTGGCATATTCTTTACAAAAACGGAACGCGGGACAAATTGTTAAAAATCAGGACTATCCAGTCATAAGGCATGGTCACCTTAGGAATGCGGCCTGTAATCGAAAAGGAGCCCCTCGCAAAACTGTCCACTTCCAATTTTGGTCTTGCCCCACCATCCATGAATATTTATACTTTGGTAGCACAGAATTTAATACAATTGGTTTGAAAGAAACGCTAGATGACCGATGTCATCGTCCATTATGTTACTGTACTGAATTATAATACAGCAGCCCCACCGTATCCGCGTAATCATTTCGTAATCCGCGATTGTACTAATTCACGGGTTGAAAAAAGTTTAAAGCAGCGCTTTACATTTCAGCCCAGCAATTTTAAAATATTTTTTACGATTTGGTTATTCCTGGAAGAGCGACCGATAAACCAGGTGTCTTCGAAGACATCCATCGGCAAGGTTTTCAACAAGCTAAAGATGCCCTAGTAAACGCGACTTTGTTGGAATTGGAGAACTTTAGCGTTTTGTATTAAAACTTGAACATCAACTAGATAAATTTCAACAAATCCACATTAACCTAATACATCAACCATTCATTTATGACTATAAGTACTTATTATAATAACCCCGGTAGTGTAGTGTCTAGCATGCTAGAATATCACCTGAGCGGCCCGGGTTCGACTCCGGAACTGGCAAATCTGTTTAAGGTTTTTCTGCAGTTTCTCCTTATCTGTAAACACAAATGTGAAATTTCGGCTATACCATCTGTAAGTCGGCTGTAGCCGCACGATAGGCCTGCGTAATAATATTAATCGTCCCCTCCCTCCTGCACAAGCTTTAGCTTAGGGGAATTGGTTACTGGTTAGCCAGGTAATGGATTGTAGCAATTACTATTATATGTATATTATATTAAACGCAGTGTCAACTTGTGAAAGTCGATATTTTTTTATTATCTAAGTTTACTTACTCTTCTAGTAGTCAGCTGTAACAACACAATAATTGAGAACTTAATTTGATTTTCATTTCAAAATCAAAATCTAAAGTCAAAATAAAAATTCAATATCAAAATTCAAAATCAGAATTCAAAATCAAAAGTTCAGCTTAATTTGAAGAAAGTCAATGACGATCAATGATCTATGTTAAAATATTAAAACTTTGATAACATCTCTGGAAGTCGACAGGGCACGCGTTGTATTGTTACGGTATTGTCAATTTTATCGGTATGCATCTCTGGTGTAAAATGCCTCTGCCACTCTCGTCGTTATCGTAGCATAAATGACTTTGATTATGACAAATTATTATTTAAATAACCCAAACGCAACTGATGGAAATTAAAAAATCTGTATATAATGAATCAAGTTATAAACAGGCCTTACTCAGATATGCTTAACATGAAACGTAAATAAAATAATTAATATGAAGTATCTCACTGGTGAATTTAAATGCTGGTAACGCAATTTGTTTGAGATTCCGTTTTCACAAAAATAATTTGAGGTGAAGAATTTGAAGTGAAATAAATTAAGTGAATCGGGTGTAGTATAGAATAGTGTTACCAAAATTCTAAGGGAAAAGCGTTTTTAATAACAACTACTGCTTTTGAAGCAAGACAATTGAAAGTAATTAACATGAGTGCTAAGAATTGGCAGGCTTAACTAGGGTTGCCAAGATACAATTATTGACTTCCAAGAAAGAAAAGCTAAAAATTCAGTACACAACAGAAAAAGAACGTATGTATTTATTACTACATTAACATGCTCGTAGATGCATACTATATGCTATGACTATATGCATACTGGGTTGCAGGCTCCCGACCTAAGTCTAAGAGAGAGGTTGAGAGCCTGCAACCCACTATCCAGATAGTCACAATGCAGGTAGGGTTGCCAACTGACCTTTTTTCGGAAGGACAGTCCTTCTTTCTAAGAGTGTGTCCTTCGTCCTTTCTTGTTATAGGAAAGGACGGGTTTTGTCCTAATTTAAAACAATCGACGAAAATTATTCAATATTTTAATTTAAATTTTAATTTAATCACTGAAATTAGTTTTCGAGAATCAATAATTATAAATTTCAAATTAACCGCCAACATCGTTCCTGCAAAATCAAGCAAATTTGATATGAGCTGTATTAAGTTAGGCAATTTAGTGCATTATTGTTGTTAATACCCATTAAAATGAGTGATACAGAAAACCTATACGTGTGTATAGTATAAAGTATTAAACCGGCCAATGCCGTTAATGACCAGCCAAATCTCGAAAATCTAATAAACTTCAACTAACACATAACCTAGCAACTAATCTACGGTTTATTAATTGAGCGGCGTTAGTTATTAATGGCCAAGCCGCAGTTGAATTTTACATGATGAGACTGATTGACCATCCATATATACTATAACGAGCTTGTTCGGGGTATGTATCCTATACTCCGAGTGGTCATTCTAGCTGACGCCACTGCGCGGTGGAAAGTTTAAGTTCTAGCGAAGAAAAAACATGGCTGAAAAATGAAAAAAACAGAAAGCTGCTTATAGCTTTCTTTTGCTATGAAAACAGTGTACCTAATTTCAAGGTTCGTACCCACATTATTATTTTATTAGCTACCTACATAATAATTAATTGTTCCTGAATTGGTGAATTTTCTTGGTCAAGGTCCGAAGAACCGGTATTGTTCGCTGGTTCAGGCTATATGGCAGCGCTAAGGGGAACCTCTCGAACTAGGCCCCCACCACACATTATTTTTGGAGAGTGACAGATCCAGATAAACTGAGATCTTTAAGGTAGTGATACCAGAAATACCATGCGTAATTGAATTAATATTAATTGTTGATTAATTAATATTAATCAATAATAAGTGAATGTACTGTAATTAGTAATTGTAAAACGTCATCAAAAAGTAATTAATAATAAAAACAAACAAACAAAAAAGGATGATAAATTTATTAAAGAAGCAAAAGACATGAACATTGTGGCAGTAGAAAGCGCGCTGGACTTACGATTACAAAACCTGAGTTCTATTGCCAGTTCCGGTATTTTTTTAAATAAAATTTCATAAACAATTTTTTTATGATTATAATATTTACTAAAAGGAATAACTTACAAATAAATATTAATCTGGTATGTATAAGCATTTAGTTTAATTTTTATAGTTTAAACGGCTATACATTTAAGGGATGATTTTATGTAAATTATTCTTTTTTATAAATATTTTAATTATAACAGAATGTTTATTTATGAAATTAAATATTTGATTTAAAAAAATACCCAAACTGGGAATAAAACGGGGGTTTTGTAATCGTAAATCCGACCCGCCTTTCAGACTGTTATGCTGTCTGTTCATGTCGCTTTTTCTATAATGAATGTCATTTATGATACTTTTTCGTTTGTTTCTTTAATAAATTGTTTATTTTATAATATTTATAAACAAGAATAATTGCATAAGATTATTCTTTAATTTTATAGTCATTGTTTAAACTATGTATATTTATATTAAATAAAAATAAAACTAAATGATTATGCATATCATATTAATATTTAATTGTGAGTTATTTCTTTTTATAAGCATTATAATTCTGAAAAAATGTTTATTTATGAAATATATTAAATATTCTATAAAAAATACCCAAACTGGGAATAAAACGGGGGTTTTAAAATCGTAAATCCAGCGTGCCTTCCAGCCGGTCATGCTGTCCGTACGCAAAATGCGTGTCATAATGGCTTTATTAGGACACGTAAATATAATTTAATAATATAATAATAATTTGGAAAACATTGGTTTCTATAATAACTATCCCTTGAATTTATATTAAACTCGTGTACATACGGAAAGAACCGCTTCACGAACATTCAAGGGAGCTCTAAACGACATTGGCCGGTTTACTACATTGATGTTTCGTTTTCATTTAAATAGTAAATAGCATTGGAAAATTTTTATTATTGTAAATGATTCTAATAGCGTTTCCAGAAATTCTTGACTGTCCTTACTTCCTACTTTCAAAAGTTGGCAACCCTAAATGCAGGTTACCAGTATAGGTAACCCAGCATACATATAGTCACGATGCGGGTTGACTATACTCTAGATATTATTATAAAATTTATAACAATATCTGTAGTATAGGCAACCTGCATCGCGACTTTATGCATAGTGGGTTGCAGGATTTCAACCTCTCTCAATTCTACGTAATTGCATAGGTCGGAAAGCTGCAACCCAGCATACATATAGTCACAATGCGGGTTGCCTATGCTATAGATATTTTTATAAAATTTATAACAATTTCTATAGTATAGGCAACCATCATCGCGACTATGTGCATAGTGGGTTGCAGGCTCTCAACCTCTCTCAATTCTACGTAATTGCTTAGGTCGGGAGTCTGCAACCCAGCATACATATAGTCGCAATGCGGGTTGCCTATACTATAGATATTTTTATAAGATTTATAACAATAATAACAACCATCATCGCGACTGTATGCATAGTGGGTTGCAGGCACTCAACATCTCTCAATTCTACGTAATTGCTCAGGTCTGCAACCCAGCATACAAATAGTCGCAATGCGGGTTGCCTATACTATAGATATTTTTATATCTATAGAAGATTTATAACAATATCATCGCGATGATCTGCATAGTGGGTTGCAGGCTCTCAACCTCTCTCAATTCTACGTAATTGCTTAGGTCGGGAGACTGCAACCCAGCATACAAATAGTCGCGATGCGGGTTGCCTATACTATAGATATTTTTATAAAATTTTAACAATATCTATAGTATAGGCAACCCGCATCGCGAATATATGCATAGTGGGTTGCAGACTCTCAATCTCTCTCAACTCTTCTCCAATACTTCACATTTATTGAGTGCCAATCACATTTTTCCAAACTATTATAAAATTTAAACGTTAAGAATGAAAACGTATCATTTTAACTGTATTATCGTTTCATTAATTGTAATAAAAATAATAAAAATTTTTATAAACAAATATCGACGAGTACGTTAATGTAGTAGTACATACGTTCTTTTTCTGTTGCGTACTGAATTTTTAGCTTTTCTTTCTTGGAAGTCAATAATTAATTCTATCTTGGCAACCCTAGTTAAGCCTGCCAATTCTTAGCACTCACGTTAATTACTTTCAATTGTCTTGCTTCAAAAGCAGTAGTTGTTATTAAAAACGCTTTTCCCTTAGAATTTTGGTACCACTATTCTATACTACACCCGATTGACTTAATTTATTTCACTTCAAATTCTTCACCTCAAATTATTTTTGTGAAAACGGAATCTCAAACAAATTGCGTTATTCACCAGTGAGATACTTCATATTAATTATTATTTTATTTACGTTCCATGTTAAGCATATCTGAGTAAGGCCTGTTTATAACTTGATTCATCATATACAGATTTTTTAATTTCCATCAGTTGCGTTTGGGTTATTTAAATAATAATTTGTCATAATCAAAAGTCATTTATGCTACGATAACGACGAGAGTGGCAGAGGCACTTTACACCAGAGATGCATACCGATAAAATTGACAATACCGTAACAATACAACGCGTGCCTGCCGACTTCCAGATGTTATCAAAGTTCTAATATTTTAACATAGAGCATTGATCATCATTGACTTTCTTCAAATTTAGCTGCACTTTTGATTTTGAATTCTGATTTTGAATTTTGATATTGAATTTTATTTTGATTTTAGATTTTGATTGATTTTTGATTTTGAAATGAAAATCAAATTAAGTTCTCAATTATTGTGTTGTTACAGCTGACTACTAGAAGAGTAAGTAAACTTAGATAATAAAAAAATATCGACTTTCACAAGTTGACACTGCGTTTAATATAATATACATATAATAGTAATTGCTACAACCCATTACCTGGCTAACCAGTAACCAGTTCCCCTAAGCTAAAGCTTGTGCAGGAGGTAGGGGACGATTAATATTATTACGCGGACCTATCGTGCGGCTACAGCCGACTTACAGATGGTATAGCCCAAATTTCACATTTGTGTTACAGATAAGGAGAAACTGCAGAAAAACCTTAATCAGATTTGCCAGTTACGGGAGTCGAACCAGGGCCGTTCAGGTGAGATTCTAGCATGCTAGACACTACACTACCGAGGTTATTATAATAAATAAAGTCATAAATGGATTGTAGATGTATTAAGTTAAGGTGGATTTGTTGAAATTTATCGAGTTGATGTCCAAGCTTTAATACAAAACGCTAAAGTTCTCGAATTCCAACGAAGTCGCGTTTACCAGGGCATCTTTAACTTGTTGAAAACCTTGCCGATGGATGTCTTCGAAGACACCTGGTTTATCGTATTTCAGCCTGCCATTCCCTCGTCTCGCACGCTTAATTAGTCATGTGATTATTATCACAGTGATCGCTAATGTGAATTATCAAATAATAATTATATTTAAAAAGTATCTCCAAAGCAGAAAGTTTAATGACAATAGGAATTTTATCAAACGTCGCTTACTTGATGTGATAAAATGAAAATAACTGATTAAATATGGTAAACACATACCATATTGTATAGGGTCTAGTAGTTTTTGCAGATTCTTATATCGAGCAAGCATAGGTATAGAAAACACAGACAAACCTACCCAAAGGCATCCGTGGCCCACTAAAGAACTTACAAAAAAAGATTTCCAAAATGGTAGGAAATGAAAAGGTTACCATTGGTTCAAGATGATGAATCATGTTTTATTCCAGATAATAATGAACGGCACCGGCAGGACTATATTATGAACCACAATCTTGGCCTACTAAAGATTCATATTTTACTGACTCTGTTCAAAAAGTTTCATTGTTATTAGTGACACGAGGTTTGCATATTCAGTGTTTTAAAGTTAAATTGGCTGTAGTAAGCCAACGTTGAAGATTGTATGTTTACTAAAATGACAATGGTTTATTGAAGAGCATCACAAAAACAAAAAGTTTTATTTCAGAACTTAAGTAGCCTCCGTGCACTACGCAAAGTATTGTCTAAGATATCTACAGAAAAATAAAATTAACTAAGTTTGAAAAGATTTTTGGGGCTGTTGCGAATAGAAAATCTACACTAATGTATAGCATCCAAAGATATGGAGAACAGTACATCTAATCCATTTAATCAGTTTGCGTCGGCTTCATTAAATAACAGTAGTCATTTATCAGTGTCAAAAATATAGAATTCAGAGCAGGCTATGAATTCCGTTTAATTTTACTGTGTACCGTGTAGTTTATTCTAAAATGTGTGACAATTGTCAAACTTAGTATGGATGTAAAAAAGTAAGTATGTACAGGGTGGGCCATTTAAACCTTCGACATTTAGAAACCTCATAACTTTTTTATTTGTTTCCAGATCGGCTTGTGACAGCCCACGTTCGAAGTACCAGTCCTAGCGAATTTGTGCCATAGAACAGTACACGCCACCACAACGCACTGATATCGTGCAGCTTTACATTCAAAACATGTTCTTAATTGTGAAAACGCAACGTGCGTATCGTGCAAAATATGGAGTGAGGCGAGCCCCTTCAGACCACACCATTAGACGTTTACACGAAAAATGTATCGCCACCGATTTATCGCGTAATACCAGTCATCAAGGCCAACGTCGTCCAAGGCGGTCCAATGAGAACATTGAGGCTGTGCAAGCCAGTGTTGAGAGATCACCGTCAACATCGACTCGTCGCCGTTCTGCGCAGTTAGGCATCTCTCGCACGTCTCTCCGTCGCATAATTCCTGATGATTTGAAGTTATTCCCGTTCAGAATTCAAATAATACAACGACTTTTAGCCATCGACAAGCCCCGTCGTTTGGATTATGCGAATTTTGTAGTGGATATGGCTCAAGTTGACCATGATTTTTGGCGGAAAATTATCATGAGCGATGAGGCTTATTTTTCGTTGAATGGAGCCGTGAATAAACAAAATTGTTGATTTTACACCACAGAAAATCCTCAACTAATTCACGAGCAACCTCTCCACGACCAACGCTTGACTGTTTGTGTTTGGGCTGGAATTTGTGCAAAAAGAATCATTGGGCCGTTCTTCGTCGAAGACGACGGTGGAGCAGCCGTAACCGTCAATTGAGAGCGCTATCGGGTCATGATTACGGATTTTTTAATCCCATTTCTGACTGAAAACGTCATGGACAACTTTTGGCTCCAACAGGACGGCGCCACAGCTCACACAGCCCACGCCACGATCGCTTTATTCCGTCCTTTGTTCTTCGGTCGCCTGATTTCGAAAAATGGTGATTTTGACTGGCCTCCAAGATCGTCCGACTTTTCGACTCCAAACTTCTTCCTGTGGGGCTAGTTGAAGTCCAAAGTCTTTATCAATAAGCCACGGACCCTGGAAGCCTTAAAAGACAATATTCGACAGGAAATGGCCGCTATTCAGCCTGAAACACTACAAAAAGTGATGGAAAATGCCGAGAAACTAACACATTGCGCCATTCGCTCTGGCGGCGACCGTTTACGCGATATCGTATTCCACAAGTGAACAGAACCAATTTGCAAGTTTCAAATTACACAATAAATCATTCCCCAGCAAATTATTTGTATCTCTTGTCTTATTATTACAAAAAACTTTTCTTATTATTTGAAGGTTTACATGACCCACCCGTTACATTAATAAGAATGTTAAAGGATCCAATAAAAAGAAAAGATACAGAAAATCATGAAATGCTATATTGAATTTAAAAAGATGGTATCTGTAAGCAGTCAGTGGAGGATTTAGAAATTGGCAACATTACATTATTATAAACATTTAAAATAAAAGCTATTCGCTATTCTGTCTAAAATAAAATTTAGATCAACTCCTTGCTCTTAATGCGTAGAGGGTATATTCCAAACTGGAAGTTTGTAAGTTTATTTGTTTGCAGGAAAAGTAAAAAACAAGAAGTAAAACCAATTTTCCAAACGGAGCGTCAAAGACAATGTTTTTAAACTATAATTTTATAAATCTATGTTAAAATAACCTACCTTCAAGAAGATTTTTTTTAAACATAAAAAATAACAGAAATATAACTTATTTTAAGAACGGGCTATACCCACCCCTTAACAAAATTTTGCTTTTTTTATTTTATGCATACAATGCAGGAAAACCAACATTTAAGGTCTAATGTACCTGGATCTAACATAGATATAAATATAAATAATATAATAGTTAGAGCGGCCGAACTTTCCAATTTAGAAAATTCTTCCGCCCCAGGTATTTATATTAATAATAATAATAATTGCTACAACCCATAACCTGGAAACCAGGCCCCAGAAGCTATGAAGCTTGTGCGGGAGGGAGGGGGCGATTATTATTATTATGTAGTCCCAACGTGCGGCTGCAGCCGACTTACAGATGGAACAGCGCAAATCCCTCATTTGTGTTACAGCTAAGGAAAAACAGTAGAAAACCTTAACCAGATCTTTCGGAACCAGGAGTCGAACCTGGCCCGCTTGGGTGAAAGTCCAGCACGAGGTCCATTTGAACCCGCAACCCTTGTAACACGAGTTGTTGACTTCACTCGTCTATTGCCGGCCGAATTTTGCTTTATTATTTGCAGTATTATTGAAGCAAAATAATTGTAATCGTTTGTTTTTAATCTACATTTATAACTGAAGAGGTTAAATACATCGAAATATAGGTTAGGTTATAGTTAGTAGTTATAGGTTGTAGTAATTTAATATGACGTATTTTGCACTTTCCCGTGAACATACAATAATTATTAGTATTGCAGCAGACAATAAACATACTTGTATGTAATTTTACTAAGTAACGAATCTTATATACCTGATGTTTATTTTTAGAAAGGCAACCATAGTCGTAAGAGCACCAGAATCTATACTAATTGCGAAAGAATCAAACTACAAGCTATTTAGATATTACAGAGAGTGTAAAATTCGAAAAATAGCAAAAACAGCTAATAATACAGATTTAATAAATGCACCACTTATTTATCCCACAAGATTGCTTTAAGAGATTGTTGCCGAAATTAACATTGTGGTATAAAGATGTCTGAAGTAGACGAATATCGAAACAGGTCGGTCTGGGTATCTCATCCTTTATCCCATCTCCCTGGTATTCCATCTCAGATCAAGACTGTACTCTAGTACGGAGAGGCTAATTAGGTCTATCCCGTCAGTGCCCCCTTGATCACTGGTCCACGGGAAACCTGAGCAGTAAAAATTGTGAATCGGCTACTCTGGTGTATATCGGTTGATTCGGACCGTTCTTTTCCATTTCTTAAGTTGAGTAGTTCCGTGTTCCGGGATATCCGATACGGCTGACCCCAAGTAAGGTTATTCTGGGGAATCACCTCTCACAACCAAGACAACTTCACCTCCAGTCGGTATATGTCGGGTCTCTACTTTAAGTAGAGTCGAAGGTTCACTAAGCCTTTAATTGGTAGGTCGGGGTGGGTAAATCATAGGTAAATTCTAGACATATTCTAGACCAAGCTATTCCACACTTGAGATGGACTCGACCGAGCAGTGGTTCCAACCACTGAGAACTGGCAGCACTCACTTAAGCGAGTGACGCGCTAATTGAGCGTACCTTAATTATTCGCCCGAATGGGGAGCGTGGCTGTAGACGTAATTCGCAACATACAAATTGTGAAATTTGTAGAATTATATGGATGTGTTGTACTTTTATTATGAATTTAAAAAAGAAGTATTTTATACTGCATCCATGCTGTCATAAATCTTTTGTGATAAGTAAACATTTATTTTTTTCGCAATATTATTGGTTATTTATGAATCTTTGGCTTTTAAGCTATTTATATAGTATTACTTGTGGTTTATCTAGTTTTGCGATTAGAGTATAAATAATTTAAAAAAATAAGAAATATAGGGATTTGAGAGTTTAATTGGTACATTTCTTCATAGTAATAGTGATTATGTATGGATTTAGAACATAAATTATTTTCATTACAGGTAAATAATATGGCAACCATAGGCACTATTAGAATCATCAGAATGTTTACTTCCTGAATATTTATTTCTTTGTTGCTGTGATATAAAGCAGTTTTATTCTTTAATTAGTAATCTGAATTTATTTGTTATAACTATAATAAAAATTGCCGTTTTTATATGATCAATATGCTATAATTATCTTTTTATGAACACTCTTTGTATGGCTTAATATGGTTAATCCACAGCATGCTTGATGTGTGCATAAAATGCATTCCAGAAGAATTTAAGAGGAAAGTAGAAGTAAGTAGCGTATAAGTCTATCACAGGAAATAACTAGCTCTGTTAACAACAAAATTAAAATTTATGGTTTCTAGGTTAGGTTCGTTTCAGCGATGCTTTCGTCATTAACATCTTAACAAACTATAACCGATGTCTTCTAACCACCAATAAATCAGGCAAATGTGTTTTTAAAACGTGCCCAAATGTAGCGAGAAGTTATCCTTTATGGGTTTTTTACACATTGTAGTTAAAATTGGTCATATTGTCATAATTCATAATTTATAGTTTCTTTTTCAAAGAATCATTTCGTTGTCCTTCTCATGAATATATAACAGGATTTTACATTATACATTCAAACAACCAAGACCTACAAGTTTTACAAAGAAAAAAGAAATCTTGTAAATGTTGAAGGAAATTCGGTTGAACTTTCAACAAAGAACGTAATTTTCATCTTGGCTAATTTTTAATCATATTGTATTTTACTCAAAGGGGGATTTTCAGCGTTCCAGCGTGCAGTCGAAATTTAATTAAATGTTAACCGACTAATTCGGTTGACTAAAATAGGTAGATTCTCGAGCCTCGCTTTTTAATGAACATTTCTGTATTTTCTAATAAAGAATTATTCGGTTTAATCAGAGTGTATCAATCAGTTACATTGTAATCACGCGTTAATGCATCTATAAAACTGGGGGGATTAGAGAAAGTCGTTGTCGTCACTGGGAATAAAAACTTAACAGTAACCCATCAATTTAACCCCGGCACAAATTGACGGTTCATTATCTAACGACACCCTCACTTTTATTGGTTAGCACCGGTGTCATTAACAAAGCAATTAGCAGGTTCATATTGTATTACATATACACAATTCTGACATCCACCTGGTACACACGATGGGCGATATCGCCTTATTATTACTAACGATGCTGCTTAATTAAACAATTGATTCTTAAAATAAGAGTTTTTCCATCATAAGGGTAAACCATGCAATAATTGGACACCAGGCAGTTATTGGACACTTGGCATATAGATCACTGTAATAAGCAACTTCAAGGGTTTATGAATAGTTTGATTGATTCGTTATAGAAGGTAATACATTTCTGTTGCGTTCATTAATACATTTTTCATGTCAATTGACTTCAACTAATATTAATTCCTCAGTGCCGTCCATTTTGAGGCCCCGGGTGTAAATATGGAATAGAGCCTCTAGAAAATAAAATATATAAATATATATAAAAATAATATAATATAAATGTATTTTAGATAAAGGTTAATTTATTTTTTTATATTTAGAACACAAATTCATAGAGCAAAATGTATCACCCCAGCTGGGAATCAAACCATCTCTACCTCTGAGCTACCTGAGGCAACTAACTATCAGTAGAGTGACAAATTTTCTTTATGAATTTGCTTTTTAAATAGAACTTAAGGTAGAACATTAATTCACAAAATAAAAAAATTAACCTTTATCTAAGATTTATATAATTAATTTCCTTATAGAATGATGATGATCAAAATAATCTAGATGATTTGAATATTGATGTTGTCGTCGGCGAAATGTTGATCTTCATTAATAAAATCAAAACATAATCTAGTTTCTCGATATGTTTGCTAAATATCTAATTTATATGAAAAATTTGTCACTCTACTGATAGTCGCCTCAGGTAGCTTAGACGAGAAGATGCCGCCTAGATAGCGGAAGGTTCTGGGTTCGATTCCCAGCAGGGGTGATACATCTTTCTCTATGAATTTGCGTTCTAAATATAACTTTATTGTAAATAATTTAAATACATAGTATATATAAAGTATACAGTTAGAAAACAGTGCAACGCGTTCCCGCCGTTGAACGCGGTGCCAATAAAGCAGTGTTGCTAGATGGACCGGGCGAGCTAGACTCTCTACCCCCATCACTTGTGTTAGTCTATTCAGTTATAAACGTCTCGCCGTTTGCTCGTTTATACAAACGTTCAAACGATGAGACGTTTGGAATTTTGGTGCGCTCTATTTCAAAAGTAAGCTTTAGCTGTATGTATAAAAACTTGCATCAAATGTCGATCTGTATGTCTATTTTATTAATGCGTAAGATATATTGTGTTGTTCATTAAAATAAGGTAGCTCGGTGCGGTGTCCCGGGCATACGCCCGGCTGGCGGACCTTCTTGGAACGCTTCTGATTAATTCCTGTTACTATGTAAAAACACAGTGGCCAATTCGGGTCAATTTAATTGATACACGCTGTAAAGCAGTCCAATAAGTGCTAAGGCTACCGCTGTATCTAAAGTTATTGGCCACATGTCCAATAACTGATTTATAAAATGCCCAATAACTATACCTTAATAGCGCATTCTCTTTTTTAGCATTTATCATACTAAAAACTAATGGTTATGATAGCGCTGCAATATTGAAGGCGACTTCTGTGATTAAAAATTGGCAATGGCCCACTTCCGGAGATTACAAAGAAATTGTCCCAAAGTCTGCCCTCGAATTCAAAATTAAAAATCCCGGCCATTAGCAGACGTTTGAACCGTGTGATATCTTGACAAACTCGAAAGAAACAATGTTAGTGTAAGTCGTTACTTACTTTAACATTAGGCTAACAATATTTTAATAAATGTAGATATGAACCTATATATTACCTATATCTGAACATCTCGAATAAGTGTTAAACGATCCGTCTAATTATATAGCCTTGGTAGTGTAGCGACTAGCGTGCTTGTCTCTCACCCAAGCGGCCCAGCATCAACTCCCGATATCGGCAGATTTGGTTAAGGTTTTCTGCAGTTTTTCTTAGCTGCAACACAAATGTGGAATTTGTGCTATACCCTCTATGACGACTGCAATCGCACATTGAGCCAGCGTAGTAGTAATAATCTCCCCGCACAAGCTTCTGGACCCTGGTTGGCCAAGCAATGGGTAGTAGCAACTATCATTATCTAGAATTTTTTAAGGCGATGAAACAGGCTTTCAGATCTGTCCAGTAACAGGAAAAGTTCTAGATCCCAAATGATTGAAAATCGTTTACACCGTTGATCAAGGCTCATCAAAAGAAAACATTACTGTAATATCTACGTTTTCTGCAAGTGGGTTTACCTGTTGTCCAATGATAGTTTATCCGTACAAGAAAATACATGAGCAAATTTCTCAGTCTGTTGCAGCTGAATGGGGAAGTCGTTGTAGTGATAACAGCTAGATGACATCAGATATGCTCTAGGAGTAAATTTCACAAGTATTTCATCTGGATTTGCTTGCAGAAGGTATAACTTTGCCAGTAATATTGTTATAATAGTGTAAGAAAAGGAAGAAAATACGCTTACAGAAGAAACAGAAATGGCTAAATTTAATCTTTAGTAATAATAAGCAAAAGTTATAACAACTTTAAATTTCTTTTATCCATCAAAACTTTTGCACTCTAAGCAAAGACAAAGCAAAATAATAATGTCCAATAGCTGTCACCAGTAGTGTCCAATTACTGTAATAAGTGACCAATAACTATACTTTTAAACGTTTTTGTCTTTGATGGATTACAATAATTTTATTCGTGACCATTCGTAAAAATCATGCCATTACCCTGAATCGGTTTTAAATAATCTTTACAATGATGTAACCCTACTTAGAAATATCTTAAAAAGTAGACATAAATATAAGAAATTTACATAATTGAAGTTTACTTAGCTGTTTAGTGATGAACCGTCACCGAGTCAGCCTGTAGCACACCTAGCAGCTCCAACTGATTGCCATGTCCAATGATTTACATTTCATATCCCTTTACAGCTTAGATTCAGTGCTACTGATCAAGCTCATCGAACCAGAGTTCAAGTAAAAAACTCGCTGTTAAAAGTAGCTTTGAAAAAACGAAATAGGTGAAATGCCTCTTCACATGACTACATACGGAGCCGGACATTAGGGCGAGGCCACCAGGGCACAGCCTCTAGGGCGCAGCCGGTAGGGCGCGGGACACTAGGGCGCAAGGACATTAGGGCGCGTGGACACTACGGCGCGAAATAGTAAGTTGTGATACATATATGTTTACATGTAGGTAATTAACATACTGTATTGATGAATGGCATGGCACTGGTTGCAGGGTAACGCTTTATATTATAATATTGCAAAATTGACCATTCATGTCATTAGATATTTTATTTATGTTCCATGTAAACGTCAAAAGGGCAGATGTTCCTTTCAACATGTAATATGGGTGTTCCTTTATTATAGGATAATAAATATACAGTGAGAATTTTATTTCACTGAACATAGGACTATTGACATTCCCTATGTTCAGTTTTAAAAAAGCCAAGTCAATGCATTGCGAGCAATTAAAACATATCCAAGCAACCTATAAAACAATTGCTATTCGTAGTGTCATTAGAAAGTGTCAAAACTGTGTTTTTTTTTCAAAGTTTTTGCCAAGACAGCTGCAGATCCTGACCTGACCTGAAGCTGTCTTTGGCATCAGTGAGGACTTTATGCCTTTATTATGATTAATTAATGAATATTCGTGTCGATAATTATTGTCAAGGATTACAATCATGTTGCAAACATTGTCGCTGGGTAGGCAACCAAACTTGCAGGTCTGCTGGTAGCTGGTGTTTTTTTTATTGTACATTCTTTTGTCACAACTGAAATTATTTAGTTTTAGGTTAAGTATAATTACATCCAAATAACAAGTTTAAACAGAAACTTTTATTTAAATTACTTTAACAAATGTTCAAAGTGACCACCCTCCTGTTCCAAACAATATGCTAACCGATTGTAAAATCCTTGTACACTATTTCTAAAAAAATTTGGATTTATTTCGTTGCAGGCGGTAAGTATTCTATTCTTTAGCTCTTCTGTATGCTCTATTACTCTATTATTGTAGACTTTGGATTGGATATAACCCCAGAGAAAGAAATCATTTGGTGATAAATCTGGGGACCGAGGTGGCCAAGCTATGGGGCCAAATCTTCCAATCCAGCGATCCTGGAATGTTTCGGTTAGGAAGCGTGTAATAGGGCCCGTGGAATGTGGTGGAGCGCCGTCCATTTGAAACCATGGGTTTTCAATATTTAAAACTTCTAGTCGTGGTATAATGTTTCTCCGCAGAAGTTCCAGAAATTTGGCAGCGTTTAGGGTGCCATCGATAAAAAATGGACCAATAAGGGTACCGTCAACTATTCCAGTCCAAACATTAACACTCCTATTGTATTGAGTGTGTGTTAAATTTTGAACGTGCTTGTTTGTACGTGACCAATACCTGTAGGAATTAGCAAAGAAGGATAAGGAGAAAGGAGAGAAAAGTGTTAGATACAAACCGATAATTCTGTTTATTGACAGTGCCATCTAAACAAAACGACGACTCGTCTGTGAAAACTATTTTTTGTAGAATATCTTCATTTTCATTTAGTAAATTAAATACTGTTTCACAAAAATCTGTTCTTTTAATTTTGTCAATAGGAAAAAGCTGCTGGTGATTGGAAAATTTGTAGGGTTTGTATTTATACTTCTTGAAAGTTTTAAGCACAGAGTCTTTCGAAATGCCAAATTGCTGTGCTACTATCCGCGAGGGGGTAATGGGATTTTCTTCTGCATAACATAATATTTGTATTTCTCGTTCTTCTGTTAAAACGGGGCAAGCTTTTCTTCTTTTTTTATGTGAATTTATTACACAACCTTCACCATTAAATTTTTTAATTATGCTATGAATAGTTGCGACAGATGGTATCGGTCTTTCGGGATAACTTACGGAAAACAAATCGCGCACTTGTCTCATACTATTATTGGAATTGTACCAGTTTACAATGGCAATCTTTTCATCTTTTGAGTACATATTGCAAAGCACAAGTTGAAAAACTTTTTAAAAAAACAGTTTTGACTTTTTAATGACATTAATGGCAATTGTTTTATCAGAGGTTGCTTGGATATTATGTTGTAATTGCTTGTAATGCATTCCTATGCATTACCTCTGATAACACAATTGACAAAATTAAATGAACAGATTTTTGTGAAACAGTATTTAATTTACTAAATGAAAATGAAGATATTCTACAAAAAATAGTTTTCACAGACGAGTCATAGTTTTGTTTAGATGGCACTGTCAATAAACAGAATTATTGGTTTGTATCAAACACCTCGCTTCCCTTTCTCCTTATCCTTCTTTTCCAATTCCCACAAGTATTAGTCACGTACAAACAAGCATGTTCAAAATTTAACAGTCCTCTGGAACTTCTGCGGAGAAACATTATACCACGACTAGAAGTTTTAAATATTGAGAACCCATGGTTTCAAAAGGATGGCCCTCCATCACATTCCACGCGCCCTATTACACGCTTCCTAACCGAAACATTCCAGGATCGCTGGATTGGAAGATTTGGCCCCATAGCTTGGCCACCTCGGTCCCCAGATTTATCACCAAATGATTTCTTTCTCTGGGGTTATATCCAATCCAAAGTCTACAATAATAGGGTAATAGAGCATACAGAAGAGCTAAAGAATAGAATACTTACCGCCTGCAACGAAATAAATCCAAATTTTTTAAGAAATAGTGTACAAGGATTTTACAATCGGTTAGCATATTGTTTGGAACAGGAGGGTGGTCACTTTGAACATTTGTTAAAGTAATTTAAATAAAAGTTTCTGTTTAAACTTGCTATTTGGATGTAATTATACTTAACCTAAAACTAAATAATTTCAGTTGTGTCAAAAGAATGTACAATAAAAAAAACACCAGCTACCAGCAGACCTGCAAGTTTGGTTGCCTACCCAGCGACAATGTTTGCGACATGATTGTAATCCTTGACAATAATTATCGACACGAATATTCATTAATTAATCATAATAAAGGCATAAAGTCCTCACTGATGCCAAAGACAGCTTCAGGTCAGGTCAGGATCTGCAGCTGTCTTGGCAAAAACTTTGAAAAAAAAACACAGTTTTGACACTTTCTAATGACACTACGAATAGCAATTGTTTTATAGGTTGCTTGGATATGTTTTAATTGCTCGCAATGCATTGACTTGGCTTTTTTAAAACTGAACATAGGGAATGTCAATAGTCCTATGTTCAGTGAAATAAAATTCTCACTGTATATATATTTTGATAAAAGAGATTACACATATAAAGTATGATCTATTTGGATCCTAAATTATATCAGTAATTATTTTGAGAAACAACCATTATATAGTCAAGTTAGATTGTTTGGCATTCGTATGTTTATACGTGTTTGGAATACTTAAATTGAACCTTCCGTACCACCAGAATGAGACTCAAGAATTATTATGTATTGTACAAATTAAACAACATACTATATATTATTGTATAGCATGTAAATGAAGGAAATGAGGAATTAATAATAATAATGTTAATAATATTTATATTAACTGACGTACAAATTGTAGAAAAACGATACAGTTCACATAGTAGGAATATTTATGCATATACATTTGATACCTACAATTATATACTTTTGTTTTGTCATAAATAAAATACATTATACTTGTTGAAAAACTTAAAGTTTAGGAAAATTGAAAAGCTGCTTAAACACCTGTTTCTATAAAACCTCAACAGTCTAGCTTTGAGTTCTGAAAACTTTTTTATTACATCATGAAAGTCTAAGGTATCTAATAGTATTTCACATTCTATTGAGATATTTGATAGATCAACAAGTCTTTCTTGGACCTTAGTTGTGCGCATATAATTTGATGTAACCTTTAACAAGCGATAACTCAGTAACCATACTGAAGTGATTTGCTGAATACTCCTACAAACTATTTATTTTCAAATCTTGTACCATATAGTAATACATTTTGTTGAAAACAAGTTACAAAAAATTGACAAAAATCTTTCAGCTGGTCAAGGAAGCATAATACAAACGAGACCGGGGCAGTCGGATTCCTTCATGGTATGTTAAAAACACAATAGTAAAAAGGGAAGACTGTAAAAGTCTAGCAAATATACATGAATTATTATCTTCAAAACTTCAAGAATTTAGCTTCGTAACTTTTGTTAATATTGAGGATCTATCCCTCTTATCTTTTTAGGTATAATCACCATGAATACCCTAAATTCAAGGTTAAAGAAATTGGAAATAATAACATAAAATTGGGATAATTTATGTTACACAACAAACAAGAATTTATACCATTAACAGCTACAAGATAAGCGTTTTCAGCGCTTAATTTTGATAACTTCTCGAAATATTGAATTTTTTACATAAAATTATCAAAAACACACTTTTTCAAAATTTTTCAAAATTTTTATAAAGCACACATTTTTAATATATAAACTTTGATTCTAACATACGTTGCAAGATAATCCAAAATGTTTCATTTAAATTTATGCTGCCGGTAATTATTCCGAAATAATTGATGTTTTCTTATTAAAGGTCATCCACTAAATAGTACTGTTCGTGTTTTTATTTATTCATTATGTGTTGTGCAATAATATTTTTGTATTAAATTTTTAAACTTTACTAATAAATGGTTTCAATATTTATTGATCGTTAAATTTCCTCGCGCCCTACTGTCCTCGCGCCCTAATGGCTATGCACCCTAGAGTCCTCGCGCCCTAATGGCCGCACCATAGTGGTCGCGCCCTAATGTCCTAAACCGTGACTACATATTCACTTAGGGTCATTTATACAAGTAACGAGTAAACCATGTTCAAAGAACAAACCATAAACTTACCAATGCTACACTTTTATTCACGACCTGACATTCGTGTGTGACTTTTGCTTTTGAACTGATGCGGTTGAGATACGTGAAATAGAAAAACGTAATCTTCATCGTTACTATGTGAATCATGATGTTACTGTGAGTGTCTTGGCATGCCTCAGCCTCACTTACTGCTATGAACTATCAAATAATCACAGTTTCTTCTATCTGATCTCTACTTTTTGTACTGATATCGGTAGCTTATAAACGTAGCTAGTGTTGCTAATCGTATTTATGTTAATTGGTGAATTTTCTAGAGTCTGGAGTCCTTCTAGTAGCTAACAAATGTAAAAAAGTAATATGTATTTCTTTGTCGTCTTTGATCATCACTTTTGAATACTAATGATGAACATCAAAGCATGAAAAACATCTCAGGTATAGGTTGGGGTTCAACCTGAGATTGTCATCATTAAGTTAGTTCTATTAGCTCTTCATTAGTTTTCCAGGCTATGATAGGAATAATTAGTAAGTATGCGACTACACCAGAAAGACATGATTACAAATATTCTTTCAGAAACACTAGTATCTATTTTGAGCATACGATGTGCGCCATGTTGCAAGGCAACTCTATGAAACTCTCACCGGATAACCAAGGACCATACATGCAAACTGTTTTCAACAGGACAAGGCTACTATTCACAAAGGCTGCTGCAATGGCTCTATTGTGAGAAAATGATATACCATGACTCTTATGCAAATTATAACAATTTTAATCGTATGCAACTACTTTTTACAAGCTATATTTCTTGAAAGTACAGTTTAGATAATTAAACTCAAAAATACCGACGAATTAAAATAAACAAGAAACGAACACTCAACCTTCGAAAAGTAAATTTGAGCAATGTGAAATAAATAATGCGAAATGTTTTAAGAATGCAATTGTTAATGAGGTTACCATATTAAGCCTACTCTGCAATCAACAATCTGATCTGACAATTTTATCTAACAATTGGGGAAGAATGGCGACATTCGGGGTAAAAAAGATGCAGCATCGCTCGCACTTCTACCTTCCATCGGACTGTGCCCGAAGAACATAGCAAAACGTTCAAGTAAGAAATGCACTACCGGTATAGTGTAAAAACAAAAAAATTTTTATTCACACCTTTGCCCACACGGTGTGAAAAAATCATTTGAATTTCAATCTTAGGCCACATGAAAGGTAGAGGCATGCATTTTCCAATGACTCAAAAGCGAGTTGCGACAAAAAGCTTATCGAAGCCAAGCAGCAGTTGCAATAGCACCAATTTCCGACGTTACAACTATAAACTAGAGATTTTCATTTTTTCAACTTTCAACTGATATTAAATTGTGGATTACTTAACTTTGTTCCCTAGCCTTAAAGCAATCTTTTTGTATAATACCCAATTATTGCATACTACAGAATGAGAAGAATCTCTAATTCACAGTTGTAACCTCAACAGTTAGTGCCATTGGCTTGCAATTTTACTTAAGCCTAACCTACTATGGACTGAGTTATCGGAAAATTCATATTTCTACGTTTCAAATGGCCTAAGAGCGAGATCTACAGCATTTCTTTCACGCCATTGGCAGAGCTACGAAACAAATCTCCATTTTTTCTATTTTGCACCATAATTAATAATTTTGGTTATATTTAAGTAACTCACAGGCTTTGCACCTAATTTATTTTAAAGTTAAGATTAAAGTGGTCTATAAAGTCACCTAAATACGTACATTTATTAGTTCAAAGATATGAACGGTGACAGGACTTGCAAACTTAGAGAGAGTAAGTATTTTAGAGTCACTTTCTGCAGATAAGCAGCTCAAGATTAAAGAGGCTAGAGTCGAATTAGACCAAATTTTCGGTATAGTGAGTTTTCTTGCTCAAGAAGATTTACGCTTTAGGGGTGAAAGCAATGATGAACACTCCAAATTTATGGGAATCCTAAAATTGCGGTCAACCAATGTCCCTGAGTTGAATCATTGTTATTATTATTTATTACTATTATATTTAGTGGTATTTTCTTGAGCAGCACACGGTGAAATCAAAAGTCGCCGGCTGTGCTGATATTTGTCTATTCATATAGTATCATAAAAATTCATATTTTTTAGTTTTTACCGAATCCACACTTGTTTACCCGCTTATTAATTATCTTTACAATAAAATAATAAGTATTCATACTTTAATATAGTTAATACCGGAATAGTATATTAAAGTATTAGTTTCATAAGACACGTTTTTAGCGCACGCATCCGAGTTTTTCTAAAGAGGACAAGTGCGCTAAAACGTCTTATGAAACGAATACTTTATACTATTTTTTTCTATTTGCGTTAGTTAGTTATTAAATAACAAAAAAATTACTTAGTTTCAAATAAAAATTTGTTAGGGATATTTTGGTAAGTAGCATAACAGTTGGCAAAACTAGAGATTTGAAATTGTTTTTTACATAACCTCTAACTTTAGGTAATCCGCGCGACGTAGAAATTCTCATTCTTATCTCATACACACAAAGCCCGCTAGTAGCGGGCCGCTACTAAACAGCAGGACATCGTTCAAATTTGCCAGGTGTATTGTATGTACTATTGAAAATTATTAAAAATTCTAAGTAGAATGTATACCAATATATTTGTGACATAAATAATTGCTACTTAATGATGAATGCTACTAATTGATGATGAAATAAGATTAATTATATTTCATTTCATAGAATAAATACCTTATTTGTTAAAGAAATTAATGAGGTATAAATGCAATAGTATTTTCAGCGAAGAATGATTTTTGTTAACAAAAATAATTATTCATTGGATCTTTTGGATATTATAACTTATAAGGTAAAGATATATAATTTTATAAAACTGAATTTTATTACGTTAAGTTTATCGTGAGCTATTGCACATACAACACAATGCATCCCATATGATGACAGTATCAAAATTTACAATTTCGTTAATAATAAAGTAAAAACCGTTACGCCCTTCACAGGGCTACTTATTATTCGGCGTATTTATGTGGTCTGCAAGACTAGTTTAGCAAGCGTTGCATTCCAGTTACAAGAGTTCACTGCGTAAATAAGGTAAGTTTGACATTCTAAGAACAGCTGTCTAACAGTTATATCAACTTTAAAAAATAAAATGTTACTGTTTACAGTATTCTAAAAAAATTCATTTCATTTCATGATTTCATGATTCGCAAAATGCGTGTCCTAATGCAGCCATTAGGACACGCAAATATAAAAAGTTATTTTGAAAAATGGGAGGCAAAATTTAATAGCGCCTCTTGCGGTGTGCAATATACCTGGCATTTGTAAAACATTTGGAAAGTAATTAAAAAATCGTCATTGTAATGAAAGATTGAATAGTTTAGATAAATTGTAAAAGTTTATATATTCTAGCATAACAGTAATAAACCACACTTTAACAGAAATAGTGCTATTTTTTTAATTAGATGCAGGTTTCTCTCCGAAAAAACATTTGTTAGTTGCACACCTATCTGCGAAGACGGCGCTTCAAAAATGTCCCCTATTTTCATATGGTAAAGTATATGCAGTTTCCGGTATTAATAATATTAAAGTATTTGTTATTACTTATTCGATTACTTATCTTAAAGGTGTCTATGAAATTTTTATTTTAGAAGATATTTTTATTTTACCTTATTTACCTTGCTTCGTAGTAATTTTCTACGTAGTTGCAGTTCTTGCTCTTGCATTCAATTATTTATTTGTTATAATATTTATATGAATTCTTACCTAACGCTTATTTCTCTGTATATTTTAACCATTGTGTATTATGCAGCGCTATCAAATTAAATTGCAATATGTGCAATTTACCGTATTGTAACATTATTTTTAAAATAATAACAAAAATGCTGTTTAAATCGTCTATTAATAAGGAAAATATTATTTACAATACACTTGATTAAAAACACTATAACTATAAACTATTTAATGAACTATTTAAATGCTAGATATTTACAAATTTATTTGAGGCTATTTATATAAGAACTATTTATGTATTATTACAACAAACATTAAACATTGATTTATTTATACAGAGCACCTTTCAATATGACGGTTAAACATTAACGGAGCTCCTTCTACCCGCGATCTCAATTTATATCTTTCATAAGTTCTAGAACATAACCAATGAATCATACATGCAGGTGTTGATGAGTCATACATGCAGCTGTTGATGAGTCGCGTCGATGAGTCGTGTCGATGAGTCATACAGGCAGGTGTTGATGAGTCATACATGCAGGTGTTGATGGCTCATACATCTAGAATGTTAGATGACGGCGTTTACTATTCGTTACAGTATGTTGCATTTGAAAATAATTAAAGCATTATTCACACATAGGCAACCAATTATACAGTACGCTCTTTTATACGATTTACATCATAGTAAATAAATAGTACAGTATACATTAATTTCTTCATATTCATATATGTGCGTTTTACGGTTAGTTATTAATAAAAAAAGAAAATCTTAATAAATCCCGTTTATTTTCGTTTACATTAAATGTAAACCTTACTCTTCGACAACTAAATTAATAATAATTCCATAATATATTTAACAAGAATATTGATAAACAAAATATGAAACATAGTTACATAAAACTGATTACAAAAGCCACACAGGTTGATAATTACATAAATCAAGGTGTGTATCCCTATTACTCATTCCGGTCCGGAATTATTTGTTGTTTTCTCACATATATATGTATACCGCCATTTTTTTATTTTTTAGTTTCTGGTTACATAAAATATTAATGTATGTTTAATTGCATATTTTGAATAATTTTGTGAAAACGTATATGGCGTATTATCTACATATACCCCCATATTTTTAGTTTTTATGGAACAAAGTATTATAAATCCATACTTAACCACATATTAAATATATTATCGAATTTTTCATATTCATTTATTTATCCATCGTAGAATTTATATTGAAAATAACTTTTAATAACCACATGTTTATATACTAAGTACTTCTTCATACTTTGAATCTTTAACTCTATAAAGCATTATTAATGTTTGAGAACAACTTTAAGATTCGACGCATGCATATTTCGCCATGTTTTATAATCCTTTTTTTATTATTGAATTCATAATTTGCTTATTTCTTATTTTTCTATTAATTGTAAAATACCTAGAACTTTCTTCTGGACTTTGATTTATCTTTTTTTTAAGTGTATCTTAGGTATTGAACGCGTATTTTGTTAAACTGTACTTACATTGAAGCATTTTTAAGCATCGAGTACTTTTCATATATGCAACTGCATATTTCATTAGGAAATTTATATAAATTATTTTAGAACACTATTTACCTCTAAGTTGAGGTATATTTTAATAATAATAATAATAATTGTCTTTATTTCCCAAAATAATTGATTATAAAAAATAAACTTGTATTTCATTTAAGAGAGGCGAAGTTCAGCTTCACCTAATTAACAGAAGCTGCTCTGCCACTTAACCTATTCGTATTAATTATTTTAAAACTACCTGTACATTGAAGAATATTTTAAGTATTGAATGCATATTTCATATGTAACTGCATATTTCATATACAAATTCGAATAAACTATTTTCGTACGTTTGTTTACCTGCGTATTGAAGCATATTTTTTTACTGTTAAATGTATATTTTTCTGTATATTTTATATCAAACTCGTATAAGTTATTAGTGAACGTTATTTGTATAGTTAGTCATATTTTATATATTAATTGCATGTTTCACATGTTTTTCAATTATCTGTATCTGAATCTATATATGGAAATATATAGTTTTTTTAAACACTGAATGCATTTTTTTTCATGCATGCGCAAATTCGTAGGGATTGTTCCTGAACTTTAATTTGGTTCCATTTTGAAGAACATTCTAAATAATAAATGTATTCTTTACAACTGCGTATTCCTAAAAAAGTTCATATAGATTATTTCCGAACTTTACTTTATCTATATATTGAGTTGCTACATGCATATTTTTCATGCAAGTGCATATTTTATATTCAAAATCATATAAATTATTTCTGAACTTCAATTTATTTGTATATTGAGTTATACTTGTAAATTCACATGCAATTGAATAATATAATTAATACACAAGTTCATATGGATTATTTCCAAGCTTTAATTTAAGTGTATATGAAAGCATATTCTTTAAAATAAATGCATATTTTTATATGCTATGGCATATTTTATATGAAAATTCGTGTTTTTCTATTTTAATGTACCTATGAACTGCAACATATTTTTTAATAATTAAAGGCAAATTCTCACTAAATTCTTTCAATGCACTTACTCCTGCACAACCAAAGCTTTTTTGAATTATTATAAACCCACGTAGTTTCACATATTGAACTAAAAATAATGTATGCATATTTCACCAAATGTTTATTGCAATTTTCTAACTTTAATGATACAGTGTGTGGTACAATATAATACCGTTACAGAGCTTAGAAGTTCTACAAAATAAAAAGAGTAATTGAAAAGAAATTAGAACAGTGATGAAAATTACTTTTTTTTACTAATAAGTATATCAAGCTTTCGAAAAGGTTAATAAATGAGCTAAACAGTTGGCAATAAAACGGATGAGCGTTTAACATACGTTACGCCCCATGCGTTTAACGAAATGTTTGTCTTGATTGGATGAAACTGGATCACTGCTTTTGTTAGGCAGCATTTTTACTCTGACGGTGGCAATTTCTCCTTAACGGGCCCTTTTTAGAGGATATAAATGTCCTTGAACGATCTCGATCAATTTTTATTAGATTTTTTAGACGTAATTTGAAGCCCAAATCTAAATTTCGTTCCCTCCAAATGTCTCTTACCGCGATCGTGAATTTATATGGTTTTGCAGGATTAAAAACATTAAACTCGTCCCCTACTTTGCGCGAACTTACCAGGTTATGTTACAAGTGAACGAGTGGACATATCAGAAATATTCGTAAATTGCTGCCCTAATGATGATTGTCTCGAAATTAAAGTAGAAGTTATATCTACGGCACATTCCGAGTTTTAAATTTCTGCTATAAAGTAGATTTTAACATAGACCCTAAATTGCAGGACGCTTTTTTGACCTCCGGGCTTAGAAATTCTACTGCTTTAATAATAATTAAATTTAACATTTATTGTTCAAATATACTACCCTCTTTTTTATTTCCTTATTTTTAAAACGCTTAACTGATTGTAATTTACAAACAAATGAATGAAAATTTTTAAATAATCTCATCTAGCTCAAAGCATCCGACACTACCGTACATAAATATTTACATACAGTGTGTTTCACTTCACAGCTTGACACCCCTGTATTTTTATTATTTACTAGGGAAACCTCGTCAAGACATGACGGTCAAAAACATTGAAGGGTTTCCCTATACAGCATTAATTTTAAGGGGTGCTAGAAGACATCAAAAGGAACAAAAAAGTCTTAATAAATTTTTTTCTATGTTAATAAGCTTTCGAGTAATTTAGTAATAACGGTTTATCCTATCGTATGTCGTTTCAGCGTAAAATTGAATTCTTTTTACAATTACAAATTCATTTTACTCAATTAAGAAACGTGATAACTCTGTAAAATTTGTAATAAAATTTGCTCCACATTCGCACAAAATGCTGATGTAGATGTTTGATGAACTTGAAAAAATCACGTTTTAAAAAATATTTGGGTCAATGCCTGAACGCAACTGTGTAAATAATACCCTTTTATTATTACAGTGAGATCATACTTGTCAGTAGGTCATACGAGTTGATAGTTTGTTGAACTTTGAAATAATAATTTGTCAATAAAGCACTTTGTTCTTCTAATAACAGGTTTTAATGATTTTATAAGAAAATATATTTTAAAGAGAAGATTTATCTAATTTAAATTAGATAATTAGGTTAAGGGATTTTGCTGACACCTCGTTCTGACTACATTAAAAAATCTTTAATTTTATGGTAATTAGGTGCCTTAATCAAATTTTTTTACATAAGATAGTATTTTTTATTAAGAAAACAAATACGTCAAGAAATTTTTAAAATATTCCGGAAATTAATAAATATAAAATGTAGATCAATTATTGTCTTATTTTTACAGTTGGTTTGTTATGAATCAGCGTGATTATAACGTGCAACGTACAAATTTTGTTTACGGTGCCGATTACAATTTTCGTAGAATTAGGTCACCCGACTAATCTGCTTGGGATGTTTATTATTTTTAAACAACGGCTTTCATCATCAGTTTGTTTGTTTGATTTTTTTAAAACAAGGTCAAGACCCAGTTGCGATTATACTTAAGCAAGGTTGCCAGATATGGCAATGGTTTTTTCTAAATTACTCGAAACCTTATTAACATAGAAAAAAATTTATTAAGAGTTTTTTGTTCCTTTTGATGTCTTCTATCACCCCTTAAAATTAATGTGTTCTAACTCATGACATCCTGTATACAACATTCGATGTGTGATTACAATCCTTCGGATTTTCGTGAGTGATTCTTTAAATAAACCAAACCTAACCAGTTGAAAATTCTAAGCCTAGCACTCCTCTCTCCCAGCTTACCCTCGTCTGTTCTGACATATATTTCTCTATGGTTAATGGCTATAAATGAATTATAATGGAAAAAGTATTTTTCCTTCAAGTTGAAATTCATACTAACTATTCACTATTTATTTTTGTATTCTTACCATGTAAATGTATCACCATGTATTACCATGTATGTAAATTCCAAAACTAAGGTTTCTGTTTTTATTTGGTAAGTTAATAGTTTTTATATTGTATTAAAATAGACTTGAGTGCTGTGTGCATCACGGATTATTCTCATTGCCTTTTAACCTAATCATTTTACTTTTGTTCGAATCACTAGATTTTCTAGAAATTTAATTAAATTGTTTTGATGTTGATTTTGTTTAAGCTCGAATTTCTACACAAACCTTGCCAAAACTACTGTTTACCGCTAAAAACAACGTATGACTTGTAATGACTGTTGTAGAAATATTTAAACGTCTCAAACCAGCATATTGTAACAAGAGAGAAAAAGAAAGAACCTCTTCTCGAACAACAAATGGAATATTCTACAGCATTCGAGAGGATGACTCATCTCACCAAGCATGTGAACGAGACGCGTTTATTCTAGAAATATATAGTAGTTTCTAGCGGCTTCTAGTACGTTTGTAGGAGGGTATAAAACCGACTTCGCCGATAAAAAGAGGCAGTCAACAGCAAGTCATTAACTGTGTATCACGAAATAAATAGTGAATGTAAAGATAAATGTTGTATTAGAAATTCATAGTCTGTAAATAATAGTTTTTAATGGTTTATAATCATAGCGTTAATTTATAGTGTATTCATTAGTGTTTGTAAATAAATATTTCTTATTAATAGACGATTTAAACAGCACTTTTGTTATTATTTTAAAAAGAACGTTACAATATTATTATTCACCCACCATGACCATGACATTGTCTATTTTGAAGAAAGGTGACATTAATTACTGATCACTGACCTATTATCGTTACTTTCTGAAATAGACAATTGGAGATAGTTTCTTTTCTTTTGGCGTTGGACTTTAGTCATGCAGCTTAAGTTCTTATTGTCTATTAATTCTAGCACAAACTAACGAAGGTGATGACCCTAAACTTTTACACAGTGAGTACGTACAACGTCATAAAGAAAAGACATAATTGCTTCATATACTTTCTTATCGTCATAAAGAGCTAGCAGGTACGTTAGATTTACCGGAAAGCAGATATGACAATTACATCGGAGAGTTCTTAGTAACTTATTAGTGTACTCCGTATATCTTTGACAATTGAAAAAAAAATCACTTTATATTTATTTTTTAAAGATGTGCAGGATAGCAGGCGTGACCAAATCTTAAACGAATGAAACTAAAATGTATCTCCTAGATGCATGGTATGAATCGTGCAAAGTGTTTTAGGTATTTCTGGAAGTATAAACAATAATCTAGCAGAACTGGAGGAGCACGAATATATCCAGGAATCATTCAACTTTTGGTTTAAATCACGTTTTAGAAGATTAAAACAGTCTCCAGTACTAAAAGTATTTTTAATCTCTGAGCAGCTTGCAATGCTCTGTTTCGCCAACTATAGTTTCTTTAACCTCGCCAAAATAAAAACAACCATCACTAACTAAAGCTGTTGGCTACCATTTATCAGTGAGCTTTACAACAGTTTTTACAACAGACCTGGTTAATCATTTACTGTTTCAATTATTTTCCTCTCCCACTACTCACAACAGCAGACTTATGCAGTACCAGTGGTATTTTAATACCGATTGTTAAATTGTTAAATTGATATATTTCTTTCTATCATCCAATTTGTAATGAAGGTTGATAATCAATATTATAACCCTTAAAAATTTTCTTTACAAAAAAGCACAGCACTGTAGCACTGTTAATTAAATTAATTAAACTTGTTTATTATTAAAACCACTAACTAAATTCAAAGGACTTTGACAAATATAAAACACTTTGACGTTACATAAAAACATAACCTAGAAATTTGACGGTTGGGCTTTGCTTACATTTTGAGGTCACAACATAAACCTTTAAATTTAACATTTTCCTTTGGGGATATGTGCACTGCTTGAAACAACTAAAATTACAGAGAGATTATCACTAAATTGCCTGATGTATTTATATCTTTTCAAAAACAAATATGGTTAGTTTTCTAGGGTGAAACAAATGCAAAAATAGAACTAAATTAACATAACCATATAAGCTTATAATTATTAATAATTGTTTAAACAAATTCTACCCAATAAACATCGTATTTGTACAATAGTAACAACAAACTTAATACCACTTAATCTTGAGCACCCTAAGTTTGCGGTTACTATTATATAAATAAAAATGTTTATTGGCTATGTTTTAATAGAAAGAAAATCCTCTTTTCAAAGTTACCCAACACTTTTACTAAAACGTCAATAATAAGATGTCTGTTAAATGTCAACCGACTTCATTTTCAAATACATTCAAGTATGCATTAAAAATTGAATTTATTATGTAAAACCATCTAGTTACTTCCTTTTCTGATTACAAAATCCTTTCTTACATCCTACTGAACAATATTTACACAATTTTAGATATCCAATTAGTAAATTAACAAGTTAATGACATAATTTCAGATTATCAACGTTGAACGCAGAAATTTGTATATTCAAATCCATAGATCTTCTATAAGAAATCATCCCCTCGTTTACCTTTATGTCTCAGGTGTGTCCAAGGAACTACTTGACAACAACATAATGAAATATTTGAGCCCACAAACTTTTTAATCTTTAAAAACAGCAAATCTATAATAAAACTACCAAATCATATTCTTGTAATAAATTTTCTAATTAATTAAACCTGCAGGTAAGGTAATTAATATTTTCATACATCCTCACAATCATGCACTTTGTCTATTTTAGGTCAAAACAAGCATTGAAATAGCTTCAAATTGGTATTTGCTTATAGAATTATGCAACGATTCCATATTATAAATAAACATTGCGTTTTAGTTAAGATAGAAAGAAAAATCAACAATTATAAAATGTTTCTTTAACAAAATAAAACATTTTTCGTTGGTTTCTTTAATAATTAAATTAAATTAATTATTTGCCCTTGAAGTTATGCAACCCAACCAGCATGTTTGTAAATATGGATGCATCCTTTTCAAAAGTATGTTATATATCATGACAGTGTGTAACTACTCAAACAGCCCAGTGCATGAATGTTTAGTAAGCTTTATGTAATATCGTCAGTGAACCTTGCGATGATTCTAATTAAACTCGTCGAATAGTTATATGTCGTTCATATAGACTGCACTGAGAAAAATGATCAGATTAAAGTAACCAAAAATAAGTTGCAGCAACCTATGTGATATGTACAAAAAGTGAGAACAATACTTGTGTGTAAAACGAACTATATAATTTTAGTTTTGGTTAAATTGACGCAATAAGGTTGAATCATTTACACTCCCATATGGTAGAAGCAACCAGTAAATAGTTGAATTTACCATACCAGTTGTGTCATTTCAAGCTACCTGGTTTGACACAATTCGTGTATTGTTGTTTGAGTCTTACATATGTAAACGAAACTTGTTAAAAAGCAAATACTACCCCTTCGAAGGGTAGAAGTTCTAACTATAACGTTTGGTTCACGTGATTTATTTATATAGTAGCTTGAATCAATAAGTTAAGCTATTTTAGACTTGTAAGCTAAATTCACTTTTTTAAATTTCCAGTAATTCATTTTATATTAGAGGACATTGAATGAATGTTGTTACTAAGTAAAAATGTGGGTTAAATTTTTTCAAACAATACTACTATAAAATAGGTCCAAGTATTATTTCCACCTTTTTAAATTTTCACGAATTCATTTTAATATTCAAGGACAATGAATGAAGGTTAGTAAGTAAAAATGTGGTTTAAATTCTTTCAAAGAATATTACTATAAAATAGTTTCAAGAATTAGTTCACCTTTTTAAATTTCCAGAAGTTCATTTTAATATTAGAGGACAATGAATGAAGGTTACTAAGCAAAAATGTGGGTTAAATTTTTTCAAAGAATACTACTATTAAATAGTTCCAAGAAATATTTTCCCCTATTTAAATTTCCACGAATTCATTTTAATATTCAGGGTCAATTAATAAAGGTTAGTAAGTAAAAATGTGGGTTAAATTCTTTCAAAGAATACTACTATAAAATAGTTCCAAAAATTATTTCCGCTTTTTAAATTTGCACGAATTCCTTTTAATATTCGAGGACAATAAATAAAAGTTAGTAAGTAAAAATGTGGATAAAATTTTTTCAAAGAATACTACTTTAAAATAGCTCCATGAACTATTTCACCTTTTTTAAATTTCGACGAATTCATTCTAATATTCCAGAATGTAATATTCTAATTCGATATTTTATGTACATAAAATATGAAATTAATATTTAATTTCATAACTTTATTACACACGTAAGTATAATGTATGCAAAAGGCAAAACTTACCTAACGTTAAAAATAAGAGTTTCCAAAAGTCACTAATCCAGCGAAAGTAAAATTACGTACAACTGAGATAACTGAACAAAAATTAGCAAACGAATGAAGGAATTATCGAAAAAGTTGAAAAGATTTTGCACTTCCACAGTAAATACGTGTTTGTTTTACTGAAATAATCGCAATTTGTTCTTCGGTTCTATTGATACCCTTGACGTCTATCCAGATGTGTACATATTTAACATTTGTTGGAATTTATTTGGTTAGTTTTAGATCAAAGCCCTTTGTGAAGAACGAATATTGACACTTTCCAATAATTATAAAATTTCGATAAATCTCATGCAATTTTTTATTTAAACACCCAACGGGCGATCGCTCCGAAGTTTGTTGTCCTACAAAATTTGCTGTCCTATGCCCGATCCTCTCGGGCCTACTGGGTAATCCGGCGCTTAGCAATAATTTTCCATTTAATTTATTGCTTGGAATTGCTTGATTTGCTTCTTAGTAATCTAGTTGTTCTTGTCTTTGGTTTTTATTTTTTTATTGTTTCATCTAGCACTGTTTGTGTCAGATTCCTACAGATCTCGATGATTTAGTTTGTTATTTTTTTCGATAGCACCATATAAGTTCTCTCTGATCTGCTGTGTGCCATAGAACCCTCTCTATGAGTTATTGATTTGTATTTCGTCTGTGAACACATGCGTTTAGTACATTTTGAAGAGTACTTTTAGCAGATTGGATATCTGATTAACGTATAGGTCCTTCTTGTTACTGTTGGGTTAATTGGATCTAGGTCTTACTCATGGACGATTTAAAGTCTGCATATATATATATATATATATATATATATATATATATATATATATATATATATATATATATATATCTATATATATATATATATATATATATATATATATATATATATATATATCTTGCTATACATGCGGCGTCCGATAATTGCCCAGTTGCATTAGATATGGTGTCCGGATCTATACGGCCTCCATATATGGACGCCATATAGGAGATCATTGCTATTGCCTTTTTCTGGCCATATTATAACCGTTGACAAAATTATAGCAGGACTTTATATCGTCTCTAATTTGAAAAAAAGTGTATATTATAGTTCGGGGACTTGCCGTCACATCTGAGAGGGTGTCTCAGAGGGTGTGAATATACTCCGTGGTGTATACTTACATTTTATATGCTTACATTTTGTCGATAATACAGCGTCCGAAAAGTGGCAACGCTGTTATTGAAGCACGTATTATTTCTATTTAAACGCAAATCGCAGAGAAAAAAACTATTTAGAGTACTAGTGTATATTTTTAAAATTGATGACATCCATCAAAATAATGATATCAGAAAGCGCACGAAAAACTATGAACGTGGCTCTTTAAAATAGCATTATACATCTGCTCACTATCTTAGCTGTAATTACTTAAAGCTATTTTATAAGAACTCATCTAAAGAAAACCCTACCTTTTATAAGATTCAGGAAACATTTAATTTTGAACGTTTATTCTTAATAATTAAAAGTTTTTAAAATAAAGATTTTGAGGATATATCAAAATACTCGCACAAAATACGTATCATTATAAAACACAAAAACTATTATAATTTACGTTATGGTTTAATTACATAACAAAGAATGTATGGTTAATTAAAAATAAATAAATGGTGGTAAGATTGTATTATAAAAACAAAAGGAAGAATATAATAAGAAATTAATGTTTAGAATACGTTTACAACATTGTTAAAGTTGCTGTTTTCTGTATGATTACTATGCGAAATCCATAGGTGGAATTTATATTGATAAAATATTATTTGAATTTTTTCCTTTTGATAATGAGCAGTCCGCTCATATACAGTCCGTATATTGTGCACAAAAGATCAAACTATAAAATGAGTACTTACCCATAAAACGGTGATTTTCTCTTCTTATGTAGTTGGCGGCGGGAAAATAGGATATAGAGAGAAAGGAAACCACCTTAAAATAATGTTAGACTTCTCATCACCATTTCATGAGTTTGAGTCTAAAATATTATTTGAACTTCTGTTTTGAAGTTAATTGGAGAATAGCATAACACTATATGAAAAATAACTATAAAACGAAGCACGATGTGCACTATAAGAATATTTTTACTATTCTCAAAATCCTTTTGAATTTTCTTCAAATGTTTTATCTGAACACCTGCGTGAATTTGTTACAATACGCAGTGCTATCTATCTCAGTGACTCCATATAAAACTTTAAAAACTACATATACATTATACATATACAGTGTGATTATATGCACAAACTAAATTAATTATTTTTTCTATTAATTAGATTAATTATTAAAGAGGGCAGAGGCCCGAACATATCCCTCCTGCTGAAAAACATAATTTTCAGAAAATGCTTTAGCGACAAAAAATTAGCTACAAAAAAATAAAAGATTTTTTTTATTATTCTGTTCCCGTTGGTGAACAAAACGTTTAGAAAAACTAAAATAGAAAAGTCTAACCAATGTAACTATACCAATTGAAAGAAACTATACCAGAACATAAATAAATTTTGACCAGGGAAAATCATCTGATCTAGAAAAAATAAAATAAAATAAGAAAAATTATTGGGTAGGAAGAGGACATACCTTAACTACTGGTCTCTTCCAAATTCCGTGTCTAGTGCGCACGGACACTACTCTAACCGAACCATCAGAGCCGGAAATACTTCCTGTACAATACCAAGGGGCCACTGCAAAGGTTGCGCATTGTCTTGTTTGATGATAACAACCTTGCCTGGAACTATATTTGGGGATTTAGTATTCCATTTTTCTCTCACCTGTGAGAGGAGAGAAACTCTAAGTGCCAACGGCGCCAGAATTCCTGGATCATCTGATCGATCAATTGATACCTATCCAGATGGTTAATCGGGACTTCATGAAAATCTTGAACAGGCAAGAACTTCAGAGACGTCAAGTTAAGAAAATGTGCGGGTGTCAGTGCTTGGGGTTCACTCGGGTCGTTGCTTAAAATACAAAGTGACCGAGAGTTTAAGATTGCTTCTACAGAATACAAAATGGTTTGTAATTCTTCAAAGATAAGAGTTTGGGTACCAACAACTTTATATATATATATATATATATATATATATATATATATATATATATATATATATATATATATATATATATAAGAATAGAAATATTAATGCGCGTAAAAATATAAGTACATAACAAAGGGATAATAATGGGCATTCGCGCAATAGAGTAACAAGAGAAAGTGAGTTGCAGCCGTATACACGTGTTTCGCACTTATTAGTGCTCATCAGTACGGCATAGCAGATAGAAAGCAATAAAATAAAAGCAACAAACTAGAAACGATGTACAATACAAAGTTTCACGGATAGCAGCCAACCACACATTTGCAGTATCGGCTCGAAGACACTGAGTTTTCAGTGCAACAACAAACGTCACTACGGAGGTGGCTATAGCCACTACCGTGAGACAACCTAATCCCAAGAAATATCAATAAGAATAGAAATATTAATGCGCGTAAAAATATAAGTACATAACAAAGGGATAATAATGGGCATTCGCTCAATAGATTTTTCGAGCCGATACTGCAAATGTGTGGTTGGCTGCTATCCGTGAAACTTTGTATTGTACATCGTTTCTAGTTTGTTGCTTTTATTTTATTGCTTTCTATCTGCTATGCCGTACTGATGAGCACTAATAAGTGCGAAACACGTGTATACGGCTGCAACTCACTTTCTCTTGTTACTCTATTGCGCGAATGCCCATTATTATCCCTTTGTTATGTACTTATATTTTTACGCGCATTAATATTTCTATTCTTATTGATATTTCTTGGGATTAGGTTGTCTCACGGTAGTGGCTATAGCCACCTCCGTAGTGACGTTTGTTGTTGCACTGAAAACTCAGTGTCTTCGAGCCGATACTGCAAATGTGTGGTTGGCTGCTATCCGTGAAACTTTGTATTGTACATCGTTTCTAGTTTGTTGCTTTTATTTTATTGCTTTCTATCTGCTATGCCGTACTGATGAGCACTAATAAGTGCGAAACACGTGTATACGGCTGCAACTCACTTTCTCTTGTTACTCTATTGCGCGAATGCCCATTATTATCCCTTTGTTATGTATATATATATATATATATATATATATATATATATATATATATATATATATATATATATATATATGTGTGTGTGTGTGTGTGTGTGTTTTAACGGCTTTTATACTAGCCTCCCATATACCCCCAAAATGCGGGCTGGGAGGAGGATTAACATTCCATTCGATTTTCCTTTCTGAAATTTCACTATGAAAACGAGCTAAATATTCATTGGAAGTAACTAATGTATAAAGATCATCTAGGGAAGATTTCGCTCCTATATAATTAGTTCCACAGTCAGAATACAGTGCTGAACATGGTCCACGTCGACCTAAAAATCGTTTCAGTGCCATCATAAATGAGTTAGTAGTAAGATCGGACACTAGTTCTAGATGAAGAGCTTTTGTTACCAGGTATACAAAAATGCATATATACGCCTTCTGTGTCTTTGTCCCTCTGCGACGACTAATCGAAATGCGTATAGGACCACCATAATCTGTACCAGTATGAAGAAATTGTTTGGCTTCTCTCACTCGGTAAGCTGGTAGATCAGCCATAAGAGGAAATGTAGGTTTTGGGCGGAACTTAAAACAAACATTACAAGACTGAATCCGCTTTCTGACTAAATCTCTGGTTTCTAAAATCCAATAATGTTGTCTTAACAAGGCCAAAAAAAGGCTAGGGCCTGGATGAAGATTTTTAATGTGGGTGTAATCTACCAAAAGCTCCACTAAATGATCCCTTTTGGGAAGCAGTAAAGGATGTTGTTGACTAAATTCTAGATCGGAATTGGATAGTCTGCCACCTACGCGTAACATATTTCCATCTAGAAATGATCTAAGTTTCCGCAAATTTGGAAAAATTCCCTCCAGTAAAAAATGGGTTCTCTGAACTAATGCTATCAAAGTGTGCTCAGCCTTTTGTAAATCAGAAGCAACTACTATATGTAATCGAGTTTTCAGGATTCTACAAAATCTAAGTATGCATACTGTAGTTCGAAGTAACTTAAGCCAACTTGAACATCTTTCTATCAATGTGTGAAATGAATTAGGCTCAGCGTCTTCGACTGCTACCAAGGAAACTACTTTCTCTTCAAGACAAGTAGTACTATCTAATTGCGAGAAAGACTGAACTTATATATATATATATATATATATATATATATATATATATATATATATATATATATATATATATATATATATTATCTCAGAATTTTACATGCATCTTCCAGAAATGCGAATAGGGGTATATTTTGTGCCCAGAATATTTTATCTCATGATAACTAACTTGCATTTAAGACAGTTAGGATCCGTTGTGGTGATTATCACCAGTGGAAATGCTTCTACATGAAAAGAGTTTCCGCATTTATTTTATACAACTATTTATAAAGTTAATTATACAGGGTGTTCTGAGACTTTTGGAAAGTAGTTCTACCTACATATAAGTAAGAAATACACTACAGTAGGCTAAAGAATAAAGTAAAAATGACGTTAGCAGACTACCAGTGACATACAGCAATCAATCATTGGTCAGATTTAAATTAACAAACCCTTTGTTGTGTATTTTTAATTTTTACTTCAAATCAGAGAATCTAGAGAGAAAGAAGGAGATTTAAAGCTAGCACTTATCATATTTAAGCTAAATCGTAAATATAAACCTATAACATGCTCGGCAATAAAAAATTAAGCAATAAATAACACATTACTTTAATCAGTGATGTCCACGCAGCCATCAAACTTAGGTTTATAGAGTTCATGCGCATTAGAGTTTACATTTTACCGAAATAGATGGGTTTTACGTTTTTATAGCTTTTACCGAACAGTTTTAACTGAAACGTTTAATTAGTTTTATTTGGTAATTAAGTATATATAATCAGACTCAGCACATTTTTCTAAGTCAGGTTTGAAAAATATATATATATTCGAGTTAAGAATGCATTTAAATCTTCTCCAACTAATATTTAAATGTTCTAGATTCCAAACACTATATAGGTGTTCATCCATTTGTTAGTGGTCGTCGGAAGGGATACATTCACATCTCATCATTAAACGGTAGTAATGGACATAGCAGTAGTTAACTGTGTAATTAAACTTTCGAATTGTTATGCTAACCAAGATAACGCTCAGCAATTCAATTCGAACATTTCAGTTTATGATCGAATACAATTTATAGGAATTTTTAGTTGTGTTGCACACTTTAATTAAAATGTGTCAGTTAGCTGAATAACTGCCATTTTAGAAAAAATGGGTTGAAGAAAAATTGAAATATTATTTATTCATTTAATTAGAAAAATAATGGACAATCTCAGATATAAAGAGTACGCCATCAACTCAGCCATTAAAAAAAGCAATTACGGAACTGATTCCACGATAACATAGGATGTTACAAGCCATGTTACAACTAAAAATTGCAACATTGTCTTTTAAGTGCTGGTATTTTGTAAAACATGCAAATAAATTTTTATTAGGGTTCTAAATTTCAAATTTCCGCACATTCGATCCTGTATATTTACTAAATATTTTATAGAATTTAAATCGTTAACTTTAACATCTACTTTATGTACCTATACTTACTAAATTTTATAGTTTCTAACATTTTAAGGTTATAAATTGCTTATACTGCTCTAAGCAAGAATTTTTTTTCCAATTCAGTTTAATAACCCAAAACAAGTAGCCAGCATGAATGCTCAATTACGAGATAATTTTGAAAAGTATTAAAATAATCTGATCTTTTAGAACGGGTTAAGTATAATGAAAATGGGGTGAACTATCAGGCTGTCCACTGTCAATGGACATAGGGGCCCTTCTTTATTCGCCGGACACATTTACATGTATTTGCATTGGGTGATCGCAGGCCATTTATTAACGATGTTGGCCCATGCCACTGAAAGATTACCCTGTCACTCAGATAGACCCACATTTCTCATACCATTCTTTTAATGCACGAACCGTATAATACAAGTTTCATGTTTTTATCGTAGGATCATATTGTTCGAAAACAACTACCTTGTAAGTTATAGCTTTAATATATAACTTCAATAACTATCATTCTCTGCATGGAAATTATTATTTGGTTATTCAAACCACGTTTTTTCATTTTAAATCAATACACTTTTTTAGGTGTCTTTATTTTTTTATTGTGATACACTGAGATCTTTTCATATGCATAATTATGATGCACTGGCTATGTAAGTAGTATTTTTAAACCATATGTTCTGCCCGGAGGTGACCTGGAGTAGTGAGTCCAATCTGAGTGAAGTAGCACATCACTCATATATGGCTGCTCTCTTCTATTATCTATGCCATACTTATCTATTGTGTGCCATTCTTAACTTAAGATGGACATGAAGCCTATACATACCTTATTACATTCTTTTAATGTTTCTATTAATCGTTTTATGTTCAGTTTTTTGTGATACTGCAGTAGTATCTTTCGTTCACGAGTTATTTTTTGCACAGTTTTAACCAATGAGATTTCTTACTAATTGGTTAACATCAAGTGGTAGGGGAGAGTGTTGTACCCTGGACCAATTGTACCTTGGTCCAGTTGCGATATTTCCTATATTATATAGGAACTAGGGAAACCTCGTCAAGACATGACGGTCAAAAGGTTAATTTATTGAAGGGTTTCCTTAACAACGTTCGTTGTGGATTACAATCCTTCGGGTTTCCAAGAGTGATTATTGAATAGTAACATTTATTAAATAAACGCAATCGAACGAAAACAGTTGCAAATACTAAGCTTACCATTCTCAACCGAACTTTAAAACTCGTTATTTAACAAACACCCCCTTACCCCTCCTCCATCAATCCCCATATAGAATTTTCCAAACGGACCAATATTGGCTCACCATTGGCACCGTTATTGCCAATATTGGGACAGTGTCGAAATGATAACACTGACAAGTACTTGGGCCATTTTACATACCCAATATTGGTTGATATGCTGATATAACTCTGGTCTCATACTGGCACAATATTGGCAGTATATCGGTTGCACACCGATGTATAATAATGATCATTATTATATTTTTTAATTATATTATATTATACACTGACAAAACATACTACGAAAAATCTATTAGTTTAAAATTATAGATCAAGAGCGTTAATATGACGACGCGGACATAATCTTTACGAACCATTTTTCTCAGTGTATAATACAATATAATTAAAAAATATGATCATTAATATACACCGGTGTGCAAACGATATCCATCCATATTGTGCCAGTATGAGACCGGTTATACCAACATATTAAAATTGTTAAGTAAATATTGGCTAATTACACACAAAAAATAATACCTTGATTCAACACACCTGTGTCAAATAATAAACAGAATCGTACAACAATTTTGTTGATTTAAGAAAATTATTGTGTTTAATAAACAAAGTTCTTGTAACAATTAATAATATAATAATACATTATAATGTCCGCAGTCATATAATTATATACAGAGAATGGTTCGTAAAAGCTATCTCCACGGCGTCATATTAACGCTCTTGATCTACAATTTTTAAAATAATAGATTTTTCGAATTATGTTTCTCAGTGTACAATATAATATAATTAAAAAATATAATATAATGATCATTAGTATACACCGGTGTGCTATCGATATACAGCCAATATTGTGCCAGTATGAGACCAGAGTTATACCAACATATCAACAACATTGGGGCCCAATCTTGGTTATTTAAAATGGTCCAAGTACTTGCCAGTGTTATTATTTCGACATTGGCCCAATATTGGTCAGTTTGTTCAACATCGGCAAATTCTATATGGGTCACGACTTATCCTATCTTCCTCCTTTAGTTACCTCCGTCTTACTGCTTTTTCTGTCTTGCCCCTCCGACTTATCACTTCCTCAACTTATCCCCCAAACTTATCTCCCACTCGGACTCATCCCCCCGCAGTGATGTCAGAATCAAGCCGCTGTCGTTCCTTCCCCTGATCAGCTGTAGCTCCTACCATGCTGTCGGGGGGCTGCATTCGGATGCACTCGACCGACAGCGACAACGTTGGTTGAAGTACTTGCATTATCTTATCTCTCGCACGGAATTTTAAAAATCATTATAAACTCAGCGAATTACTTATGTTATAAAATTGAAAAAGAAGTAGAAAAATGAAATGAAATAAAAAATTTAAAAACTATTTACATTAAATATTAATTGTTATTTTCTATTTTGTATATTTAAAAATTATTAAGAACATTAATGAACGCTGTCGCCGTTGGCCGAAGGGAGCGTAGTGAGAGCTCCGACTGGTCAGCGGAAGCAACGACAGCGGCTTGATTCTGACATCACTGTCCTCCCGACTTATTCTTATCATAAAATTATGCATTGAATTCATATATCATACATGTATGCTTAATATGCCAGCTTTCGAAACGTTGTCTATTATTTTGTCCATACTCCTAAAGAGATAAAACATTAGATCTTAGACATTCGTATTCTACTTTTTTACAAATATCCCAATCTGCAAAATTTAAAGATTTCAAAAGAACGAAAGCACAGAGACAAGAAGAAATATCAAATTTTGTGAAAATGTTAACGTGTACGTTAAACCAATAAAATGTTTGTACCTTGGACCGGTCCAAACTGCACTTACCACAGAAAAACTTGTCATATATTTCTTTTTAGAACATGCCACGAAGTAAGAGTGGCAAAACTCGTCCACCAGTAGATAAAGATATAATTTGAAAAAAGCCGTAGATATTCTTTTGCGACAACTTTTGCAACCTTGCTCAGGCATTTTAGATCCAAAGGAGAATAAAGTGACACTACTAATCATACATCCTCATACATCTCACAAACTGCAGCCGCTCGACCGAACTGTATTCGGGCACTACAACACTTTTTATAACCAAGCTTCAAACCAATCACTCAGAAATAGCCCAGGAAAGCCCATCAGTACGACATATCGGAAATAATTGCAATAGCATAGTAGCATACTTAAAGACCTTTAATGTAGGTGCTATTGTAAAAAGTTTTTCAGTTACCGGAATTTAGCCCATTAACGAAAATATCGAAAAGGATTTTCTCTCCTCTTATGTGACCAACCGCATGAGGAAAATCAACCTCCAAATAATATTAGTGTTAGTAATCTTTCAAGTAACAATATTAGGGAATATGAACAAATGGTGTCAGCAGGGCCGTGCCGTCCATATGGGCAAAGTCGTGCGGTGAACGACGGCGCCAGGGTCCAAAAGGGCGCCACAAGGCACCGACACATTATAATTTGAGGAAATGAAAAATATTTAAAACGTTCTACTTGTAAAAGCACGCTAAGAATTTACGAAATTTTAAATTTAAGGTATTTAAGGAGGCATTCATAAAAATAAAAATTAAATTCTGACTCTTTTCTAAATTAAAGATAGGTTACCCATGGGAATTACAATCGTTTTCTTTTAATTGTTTGTCGGGTAGCTTTTATAGTTACATTGCATTACATTGCATAACATTTACATTGCAAGACCGTTACTGAGTACTTTACGTGCGAGCAGGGTACCTAACAAGCGAGCGATCAACGAGCTTGTTATCCGTGCAAGCACGTAGGGTTCATGTAACGGCCGAGAATTCTACTACGTTTTATGGTATACTGACTCGTAAATCTTTAATGAATAATGCTTTCATTTACTGAAGCAGTACAGCACAATACGTAAGATATTGTAACAAAAGAGAAAAAGAAAGAACTTCTTCTCGAACAACAAATGGAAAATTCTACAGCGATCGAGAGCATTACTCATCGCACGAAGCCTGTGAAATAGACGCGGTTATTCTAGCAATATACCGGTATGTTCGAGCGATTTCTAGAAGATTTGTATGGTGGTATAAAAGCGACTTTGCGGACAAAAAGGAGCAGTCAACAGCAAGTCATTAACTGTGTATCACAAAATAAATAGTGAATGTAAAGATAAATGTTGTATGAGAAATTCATAGTCTGTAAATAATAGTTTTTAATGGTTTATAATCATACCGTTAATTTATAGTGTATTCATTAGTGTTTGTAAATAAATATTTCTTATTAATAGACGATTTAACCTTCACTTTTGTTATTATTTTAAAAAGAACGCTACAGTGATGTCAGGTGTGGAGTTTTAAAATAAATAAAATCGCGTAATAATTAATTAAAGTGCTGTGAGAATAAAATTTTTGGTGTTAAAACATAATATCAACAAACAATTAAAATGGTGATGAAACTGTTAAAAGATCTCAAAGTAATAGACTTGAAACATGAACTTGAAGAACGAGATTTAGACACAACGGGCCTTAAAAGTGTGTTAATAAATCGGCTAAGAGAATGGCTTTTGGAGCAGCAAGAAGACCCTGAAAGTTTCCTCTTCGAAATACCTGGACCCGCAATTGATACTAATTTGTTATTAAGTAAAATAGAAGAGAATTCTAGAATGTTAAAAGAGGAATTACTGGAAAAGTCGGAAGAGAATTCTAGAATGCTTAAAGAAGAATTATTGGAAAAGTCCGAAGAGAATTCTAGAAAGTCTGAAGAGAATTCTAGAATGTTAAAAGAGGAATTACTGGAAAAGTCGGAAGAGAATTCCAGAATGTTAAAAGAGGAACTATTGGAAAAGTCTGAAGAAAATTCTAAAATGCTTAAACAAGAATTACTTGAAAATACTAAAGCGCTGGAAGAAAAAGTACTAGAAAAACACGAAGAGAATTCTAGAAGGTTTGCAGAATTACTAGAAAAGGCCGAAGAAAATGTTAGAATGCTAAAGGAAGAAATACTGGAGAATTCCAGGAAATCCGAAGACAGTTCTAGAAGGCTTAAAGGAGAATTGTTGGAAAATGTCAAAGCGTTGGAAGATAAAGTTTTCGAAGAATTTTTGGAGAATGCCAGCGCGTTAGGACTATTGGAAGGTAGATTGGCGGAACAAGATAGGGTAATAAAGATGGTAGAAGAGAAAATAGCCCAAATGCAATTACCATCAACAGCTAAGAAAGACGACATAACCGATATGTTGGAAGATAGAATGAGGCAACTACGGTTTCCCTCAACTTCTGAGTTTAATGAAGTAAAGAAGCAAATTAAAGAAGAAAAGGGTCCTGCCGTAGGGATAAAAGTAAAACCACCCACGTTCGATGGAAAGATACCTTGGTCCACCTACTACAAACAATTTGAGGCGGCCGCTGGGGCCAACGGATGGACAGGCAAGGAAAAGGCCGTTTCTTTAACTGTGGCTTTGCGTGGAGACGCGTTGGACGTCCTGCAAACAATCCCAGCAGGACAGGAAAATGATTATCAATTGTTAGTGTCTAGATTGGAGATGAGATATGGAGATGCGCATCTTCAGCAAGTTTATCACGCGCAAGTGAAGAATCGTATCCAGAAGAATGGAGAAAGCCTGCAGGAGTTTGAAGCCGATGTTGCGCGGCTTGTCCGATTGGCGTATCCTACGGCACCCGATTCATTTCTGGGACAGCTCGCTGTGCAGACCTTCATTGATGGGTTAAGAGACGGGGAAACACAACAATCATTGAGGCTGGTACGACCAAGAACAACTGATGATGCGCTTGCTCACGCTTTAGAGTTTGAAGCCGCAAAACAAGCGTCCCGAGGCAACGGGCGAGTTCGAACCGTTGCGGAAGAAGAGGAAGGTTCCAGTTCCAAAGATCGCCTAGAAGAATTATTAATGAGAGTTCTTCAGAAGGAAGATAGTCGTAAGAGGAATCATCAAGAAGTTCCAGGGCCCCGTTGCTGGAACTGCGGCGAACAAGGACATGTAGAACGGCGTTGTCCCAAAATAACAAAAGTACAACCGTCGGAAAAGTTAAAAGGGGTTGGCAAGAGAGGGCGAACGTTGACTGTTAGTAAAGATGCCCCAGAGATCATCGTCTATGCTGTAACATCAGGGAATAGTACCAGCAGTTTGTTCATAGATGGGAAAATTGCGAATCGAATTGTTCCACTGCTCATTGATACGTGGGCGACAAAATCCATCATACGCCCTAACGTTCTACGAACAAGTATGAAGCTGTTACCAACAACTACTCAACTCCGTACAGCAACAGGTGAAGTGATACCAACACGCGGAGTGGTGAAGATGAAGATTGGCATTGGAAGTGAAGAACGTGATCATGAGGTGCTGGTAGCCGATATCACAGATGACTTCATCTTGGGAATGGACCTCCTGAGAAAATTTGGTTTTACGTTGGATTTGAAAGAGGGTGTTTTGAAGGTCGGTAACGAAGAACTTCCGTTGCACCCACGAGAAGATCCGGTTGTAAGGGTTTTGCTGACTGAAGATGTGATATTGCCGGGTCAAAGCGAGATGGTTGTCGAGGCAGGTTTAGATGGAGATCTTCGGGTAGGATGTGTGCGAATGATGGAGCCTGTTTGTTATAAGAAGATCCATAGTGGCATACTGGTGGGCAAAGCGCTGATCAAGGTTGGAAATACAGTACCGGTGAGGCTTATGAACGTTAATGTGGATCCGGTGACATTGAAGAAGAGTACCCTTGTGGGACAGTGTGTGCCAGTATTCCGAGTAGCCAGGTGTATGGCTGATGTTCCAAAACCAGCGCCCAAAGACCATGGTGGAAAATTAGTGGGTATAGTTACTAGTTCGTGCGAAGACCTTAACAGAACAGAAGTGAAAGAGGTACAGGGTTTGGTTCACCGATACCAAGATATCTTCGCTCTTGACGATAGCCAGAAGGGACGAACAAATATAGTAAAACATAAAATCAATACAGGCAACTCTATGCCTGTCCGTCAGCAGCCGAGGCGTCTACCTCTAGCAAGGCGAGCAGAAGCCGAAAAGATTATTACTGATATGGAAGAACAAGGGGTCATCGAGCCATCCAGCAGTCCATGGGCATCACCGGTGGTCCTGGTCAGTAAGAAGGACGGGTCAACGAGATTTTGTGTGGACTATCGGCAGCTCAATGACGTGACCAAGAAAGACAGCTATCCCTTACCACGCATCGACGACACGTTAGATACCCTGTCTGGTTCGCGATGGTTTTCGACTTTGGACTTGAAGAGCGGTTATTGGCAAGTTGAAATGGAACCTGAAGACCGGGAGAAGACCGCGTTCACTATTGGTTCCGGACTATGGCAGTTTACAGTTATGCCTTTCGGTCTATGTAACGCTCCGGCCACCTTTGAGCGTCTAATGGAGACCATCCTGAGAGGGCTGTCGTGGAAGACCTGCCTGGTATACCTAGATGATGTGATTGTAGTCGGAAAATCATTCAACGAACATTTGAAAAATCTAGAGGAAGTGTTCCGAAGACTACGTGGAACCAATCTGAAACTGAGTCCGAAAAAGTGCCACATATTCAGAAAGGAAGTGAAATATCTCGGGCACATCGTATCACAAAATGGAGTGGCAGCCGACCCCGATAAGATTCATGCAGTCCAAGAGTGGCCAACACCGAGAGATAAACACCAAGTTCGTAGTTTTCTTGGGTTATGTACCTACTACAGGCGTTTCGTTCCTGGGTTTGCCAATATAGCGAAGCCCCTGACAAGGTTAACTGAAGATGGGCGCGAGTATGTTTGGAGCGGAGAGTGCGAAACAGCTTTCCAACAGTTGAAGCGTGCCCTGACAACCGCACCAATATTGAGCTATCCACGGACGGAAGGGAAATTCATACTTGACACAGGTGCAAGTAATCTGGCCATTGGGGGTGTACTTTCTCAGATACAAGATGGACAAGAAAAGGTCATCGGCTATTTCAGTAAGGTTTTGTCGAAAGCCGAAAGGAATTATTGTGTGACCAGAAAAGAATTATTGGCCGTCGTGAAGTCCGTTGAGCACTTCTACAAATACTTGTACGGACGAAAGTTTTTATTGAGGACGGACCATGCAGCGTTGAAATGACTTCTACAATTCCGTAATCCTGAAGGCCAGGTCGCAAGGTGGATCGAGCGATTACAAGGATACGACTTTGACACAGAACATCGAGCGGGTACTAGTCATCGAAATGCCGATGCTCTTTCAAGAAGACCCTGTCCAACGGATTGCCGTCATTGCTCTCGCTTGGAAGAGAGGGTTTGCCAGGTATTAAGAACCACCATCGTCAACGACAATTGGTTGCCGGAAGAATTGCAACGACAGCAGAAGGCTGATCCCGAACTAAAAATGGTACTGGAATGGAAGCGCGTGGGAGAAAGGCCTGCCTGGGAGGCCGTCAGCCCTTTCAACAGAACGCTCAAAGCATATTGGGCCCAATGGGAGTCCTTGAAGGTGGAAGACGATCTCCTGAAGCGAGTACTGGAGAGTGAAGATGGCACCACCATTAGGTCACAGTTCGTGGTTCCAAGAAGCCGAGTGGCTACAGTATTGCGACATCTTCATGACGGTGCCTCAGGAGGACACTTCGGTGTGGAAAAGACTTTGGAGAAAGTTAGGGAGCGTTTTTATTGGGTCAACTGTAAAGAAGACGTGAAGGAGTGGTGCCGGAAATGTGAACTATGTGCCACTGGTAACGGACCCTTGGGGAAACGAAGAGCACCTATGAGGCAGTACAATGTGGGTAGTCCTCTGGAAAGAATAGCTATAGATATTGCCGGACCATTTCCCGAAACCGACGATGGGAATAAATACATGTTAGTGGCAATGGACTATTTTACCAAATGGCCAGAAGCATATGCCCTACCAAACCAGGAAGCTGCGACTGTTGCTGACGTACTAGTCAAAGAGTTTTTCAGTCGCTTCGGAGTGCCCATGGAGCTGCATTCGGATCAAGGCCGCAACTTTGAGTCTGTACTATTTGGAGAAGTCTGTCGATTGTTGGGCATTCGCAAGACTCGGACCACACCGTTACATCCGCAGTCCGATGGAATGGTAGAACGCATGAATCGGACAATGGGCAAATATTTGGCCAAGGTCGTCTCCGATCATCAACGAGACTGTGACCAATACCTGCATCTGTTCCTGATGGCTTATCGTGCATCGGTCCACGAAACAACCGGTCAGTCACCAGCGTCTGTGATGTTTGGACGCGAGTTACGGTTACCGTGTGATCTGGAATTTGGGTCTCCACCTATAGAGCAGGAGGTAGCCGGGAATGATTATGTCATCAACTTAAAGAAGAAGTTGGAGGATATTCACGACCGAACCCGAAATAATAGTCGAATCGCGAGTGACCGGAGGAAGGCTACGTACGATGTGAGAGCCCAAGAAGGAGGGTTTCAACCTGGAGAGCTTGTCTGGTTATACAACCCGCAAAGACGTCGTGGCTATTCTCCAACGTTACAGCGGAATTGGGAGGGCCCATACCAGGTGAAGAAACGAATAAATGACTTGATTTATCGCATCCAGAAATTGCCAAGAGGGAAACCAAAGGTGGTACACTCCAATCGTCTGGCGCACTATGAGGGAAATAATGACGCAGTCCCGGATTGGGAAGATGAGGCTGAGGTGGCTATCAATACCGTAAGGCTTGAAGATGATCAGCCAACCTTTAGAGAATTTATGGCTGCGTTCTCTGGAACTAGAAAAGCGCGATTCGGAGTCACGACTGAGATGCAACAAGATCTCTTCCGGGTCCCTGGTGATTATTCCATTGCCCACTGTGTCTCCGAGGATCTCCGTATGTACAGGGGGATCGCAGTAGTGTTTAGAAATAAATTTGGACGGCTGAATGAACTTCGAGAACAAAATCCCTCTGTTGGTAAATCCTTACACTTGCCTGATCATGACCGATCCATTTACTACTTGGTAACCAAGCAGTTTTACTACCAGAAACCGAGTTACGCCGACTTGTGGAGGACATTATGGAATTTGAGGATCGAGTTGCTTACCAGGGGTATTAACAAATTGGCAGTTCCCAAACTCGGCTGTGGGCGGGACCAGCTGGATTGGAGAATCGTTAGAAACATGCTGGAAGTCGTCTTTAGAGGTACGGACGTCAAGATCTTCGTCTGCAGTTTTGACCCACAGCCCGCATCAAGGCCAACGAAGAGTGTAGACTGTTACTTCTACCGTAATGGAACGTGTAGTCGAGGTGAAGACTGTCGATATCGTCATGACCCGTTCTACAGGAACCAGAGCATAAAACTTGTTCTGGGACAGAACAGACTTGAAGAGGGGGGCAGTGTAACAAAAGAGAAAAAGAAAGAACTTCTTCTCGAACAACAAATGGAAAATTCTACAGCGATCGAGAGCATTACTCATCGCACGAAGCCTGTGAAATAGACGCGGTTATTCTAGCAATATACCGGTATGTTCGAGCGATTTCTAGAAGATTTGTATGGTGGTATAAAAGCGACTTTGCGGACAAAAAGGAGCAGTCAACAGCAAGTCATTAACTGTGTATCACAAAATAAATAGTGAATGTAAAGATAAATGTTGTATTAGAAATTCATAGTCTGTAAATAATAGTTTTTAATGGTTTATAATCATAGCGTTAATTTATAGTGTATTCATTAGTGTTTGTAAATAAATATTTCTTATTAATAGACGATTTAACCAGCACTTTTGTTATTATTTTAAAAAGAACGCTACAATATATATGAACATTTTAAATATGTATGTTGCTATGGTATTGATGATAACGAGCCCGTAATAATTTTTACGGGCTTTATAACGGACTAGCCCATAAAAAGGATCTTTACCCATAGAGACAAAGCTCAATAAACAGATATTTACGAGTCAGCATACCATAAAGTTATTTAATTTTAAAAATTCAGATTTTACATAGTACCTATATGGCAGTTATAGCTGTCGATTTTTTACGTTTTTTTACCATTTTATGTTTAGTATATTCAAAGATCTATTCTTCAACATGAAAAAAGAATTTTAATTTTTCGCCTTTAGTTAACTATTACAATTAATATTTTTTTATAGCAATGTGACGAAAAAAGCATCGTTTTTGTCAGAATGTAACTGTAGTAGGTATTGGAAGTTATGGAAGAACTGAACTACATAAATAACTTATTTATTAATTATTTGATAAATATAAACTTTTAATTATAGAATAATAATATAATATAATAATAATAACCTTTATTGTAATAACAAGAAAATATACTAGAAAAAATACATTTTAAAAACTTGCAACAAGTGTATAATATAACAATAATACTCATAATATAATACTAATAATACAAAATACATACACTATTTAATAAATACATAGAATATCACAATAAAGGACACAGAGTGAATGTGAGGTGGCGCTATTTAATTTTATTTGTTCATTCACCATACTACTAAAGAAAAACTTGAAAGTAGTACTGTGAAACAACATGATATAAAGTGCAGTGCATAAATACATTGTTTTTTTATATTAGAGTATCGGCAAATTATATGTAGTAAGTATTGTTAACATCAATATACTGGTGTAAGAGAAGTCTTAGCAAGGTAAGAATATGTTTACATCCTCTTGTTATGATCGTGTCGACTTATGTTTTGAAAATTTTGGATTTATGGATTTATGTGGTCCTTACAGCTAGCGCTACTGATGGTGTTAATTGTAAGTTTAAGCGAAGAAAAACCTGACATAAATTCAGTTTTCTTTAATTTCTTAATTTCAAGGTTCGTACCCACATTATAAATACTAATTATATTAGTAAAGGCAATGAAGTGGTCAAGGTTAGAAGAATACCTTTTTATGAGCCTATCATAAAATTAAGAAAATGAACTGAAAAAAATTACAAAAAATCAAACAACGCGAAGTAATTATTATAACTATTTTTTTTAATTTCACGTTTACACTACGGGGGAACCAACGGCTAAGGTCATCTGTCCCCCATCTAACATGCAACACGAATACAAACATCCATAGTTGAGGTGGCGGAATTTTCCAATTAGAAAAATCCGGTCGCCCCAAGTGGGATCCGAACCCACGACCCTTAGAGCATGAGTGATGCACTGACACCACTCGTCCACCGCCGACCCTATATTATTATAACTACTATTATTATAACGCGACGATGCAACCTGTCCATTATTTCAGCCCAAATTATCTTTACAGTTTTTACCTCTCTAAAGTCTCTAATGCTACTGGAATCCGTTGTCCGATGCGAGATGTGACAGTTAACGACAAACGCATGGATCAGATCGGCTATCGAGGGATTCTCTTTAGTAGATGCATTCTATAATGTACACGATAAAAGTGGAATGTAATTCGCATTCGTGCGTAAAGCGCGTTTGGCGTGATACTAAATTTATGTAAAAATTTAGGAGTTAATTTTTTCATAATTTTTTTGTAGGTTGTAAACACGAAATTAAGGTAAGAAATGTATTACAAAATTTTTGGTAAATTATTTAGATCTTGTTCTAAATCTGCGTAAAATTGTGCGTAAATGTGCGCACAGCACCATGTCTAACTTCAGATTGCATACATTTTTCGCTTATTTTAATTTTTCTCTTCTTTATTAACAGCATGTTCAGTAACGTACTCACAGCTGCCGCTGCAGACATTTCATTTTCACTAGTATCAGACATTTTTCAAATAACAATAATAAGTAAACAGAACTAAATCCAAAGATAACCTCAAAAGTCAACTCTTGGTTATATCAAGAATACAAACACTGCAACCACAAAAATAGGGTGGACAAGATGTCTTTAATGTCGAATTTGTGTCGCACGACGTCTACGCGACTATCATCCCTATATAGTACTGTTTCTGCAATTGTTCTCCTTTAATCTCCTTAACAACTATAATGTTTATTAAAATTCAAAAACCATCAAAAATTTAAACACATATGCTACAACTTTTATATCTCGCACTTTTCTGATAAATGCTTACCTTTTACCGTTTACCGTTTACCGTTTACCGTTTACCGTTTACCTTGTACCTTGTACCTTGTACCTTCTACCTTCTACCTTCCACCTTCCAGCTTCCACCTTCCACCTTCCACCTTCCACCTTCCTCCTTTCATCTTTCACCTTTCACCTTTCACCTGTCACCTTTCACCTTTCACCTTTGACCTTTCACCTTTCACCTTTCACCTTTCACCTTTCACCTTTTACCTTTTACCTTTATTGTCATCTTTAATCATCTTATACCAATTTATTGGACATTTACAATTGGAATATTAAATATAACATAGAATTCTTCAATAGTCAATGCATCAATGCATAAATCCCTAAATAAGAAAGTACATCGGTGCTATAAAGAATCTTGCGACTGGTTGGATTTTAATGAAACTTGCTTGAGTTGTAACTAAGGTCAATAGATACCACTTTCGTTTAAACACTTTGTCATTGATAGGTCCTGTAGCCCCTAAGTCACTCCAAAGGTGTGAAGTACTCAAAATAGGGAGGAGTGGGGTATCAGTCGAAAGCAGGGGTATCAGATAAAAGAAAAGCGAGTGCTACTAACCTCTTTGAAATAATTCGTTCAAGGTGATCTCTAAGTCTAAAGGGAAATTATTTATTTAAAGTTTTTATATTTTAAATGATTTTTAAGAGTTTAACACAAACATTACACAAGTCATTTACGAAAACTGCCACTACCAACAAAGAATTGTATGTGGCCACTTAATTATTGTATGAATTGTAACAATTAGGAAAGTTGCTACTTTTAGTTCTGTTTTTGAATGGCTAGGGAGGGCAAATACTTTTTTGCCCCATTGCGAGCATCTATAATGGAATACCTTAAATAAATGTCATTTAAGAACAGGCATCTCTAACGTCTTCTTTACATTGTTAGCTGAAGCCTTTTCTTCTGTAGTTTTGTTACTCTTTTGATTATGGAAGCAGAATGCTTTTATTCTTAGCATATTTATATAGTCATTTTTAGTCGTAGTCGTAGATTCAGATCTATTACAACAACTTAAACCTCTTGATGTATTTGTTAACTTTCTTTTTTGTATAAATTTTTGGAAAATTGAGACGAAAGAGTTGTCCTAATATAGAATGAAGCCTTGTATTACGTTGAAAGAGTACTTTGAATATATACCGTATCCACCAATAAGTCATTTTAAAATTTACCTCATAATAATAATAATAATAATTGCTACAACCCATCACCTGTGACCCAGGCCACAGAAGCTATGAAGCTTGTGCGAGAGGGAGGGACCAATTATTATTATTACGCAAACCCAACGTGCGTCTGCAGCCGACTTACAGTTGGAACAGCGCAAATTCCACATTTGTGTCACGGTTAAGGAAAAGCTGCAAAAAAACCTTAACCAGATCTGCCGGCACCAGGAGTTGAACTGGGCCGCTTGGGTGAAAGTTCAACACGCTAATCAATACACTACCAAGGCTGTTAAATCATTCTTGTATCTTTTAATATTTGTCCAAAAAAAAGTTTATTTCAGTCCTTCACTTGTAGGAGTCTTAGTCGTTGTTTTTGGAGTCAAATTCTTTGTTCTTATGGTTATAATGGACAATCAAATAAAATCTTTAAGTTTTTTTTATTTAATATATACTTTAGAACATACCTTAAAGCATACAGAAGAACTAAAAAGCTTAGCTAAGTTTTTTCTGTGTGGTATGGTGGGTGGGTAGTGTTGTGACATAGTCACATCATATTTAAACAAGGTCCGTAAATGTTTAAGCAAGCTTAGAAAAATAGGTCATCTCATGCATTATAGTGGTAATGTATGAGTAGCTAGCGTAAAAATGGCGGAACATAGCGGGAAATTGAAAATAGTGTAATATGTTAATAAAGTAACAATATCGTTTTATAGGTAGGTATCCACTGTTTGCTCTTACAATTTTGTTTCTAAATTATCCGCCTTTGTTAATTAACAGGAAACAGAAATAATTGACACTCGGCATTCTTGCAGGCGTGTATTTCTAAATACTACGTGTTAATACTACGTATTAGATCGCCTATATGACAACCGAGTCGGCTTCGGTAGCAGTCATAGGTGCTTTACATTGGACTGATCTACTGACCTAGTATTACTAAGGATCATCTGGTTCACTTATTTGTTGTTCCATTGAACCTGATGCTTGATGATCCAATCTGATCTGTATTACCTCCCCCTTGCCCTTCAAGCACCTAGTTTTTGAAGTGTGTTTAATGATCAGGGGGAAAATAATATCAGCTGGTTGTACCGGTTAGAAAAATTTAGATTTTCTTGTAAAAAACCTTTAATGTATTTTTCGCCTTGTTTATTTACGTTGACGTAACTGACGTTAATTTAGGGACGATCCTAGCAGGTGAGCAACGCGTGCCCCGCACGCGGGCGGCCAATATTAGAGGCGGAGTCCTTTTTGTATTTCATTCTTCTTTTTTTAAATATTTCTTAGCGTTTATGAGTCGGCAACTAGGAAACTTTAATGCTTCATCTCATTACGACACAGTGCACATGTCAGCTAAACTTGGGAATCCAAAGTATAATCTTTTCGTATAGGTAGCCTATAAGTTATGGAAATGATCGTTTTTAACCTTAATTTAAAAATGTGTGATATAATATTTAAAAATCCTCATCTTGGTTTTGCATATGTTTCACATTTCAGTGTTTTCACTTAAAAAAAATAAAATTTGACGCTTTGAGCATTGGAAGAGTTTATAGCTCTCTCAATTACACCAGTTTCTAATACTATACTACCTATATTTTTACAAATCTCCTACCATTCCCGTCGGGGGTCAGTTTGTATTTTCCAAATAAAATTACTTGAACATGAGTTTGGTGTAGAGATAAGCCAATTACAGTTTAATTTGTTTGATAGAAAAAAGGCAATCTTTAGCAATTGATCCGAGTAAAGGCACTGCTGCCTTAAGAATCGAAATACCCCTTATACTGTGTACGAAAGAGATCGAATTAGAGAGAGATGAACAACGATTAGGCCAATATAAAAGCTTTAAAATTGTTTTGGAAACATGCTTGTAAATTTATTGTTATTCATTTTATGCCTCATGTAATTTTTTTGCCTGCAAGTCCTACAACGTAAATTCATAATTCATATTCTTCAGAGAAAAACTCAAACTTTAAATAAATCAAAATGGTTTTTATATAAAATACATACTGATACAAAAACCACCAATCTATCAGTTTTTATTTAGTATTGTATTATTTTTATATTAATTTATTTGTTTTCATCTTTGTAAGGAATAAATGGTAAATCATTCTATCGTGCTTTTTATAGTAATTGTTGATTATTTATTATCTTTACAATAAAAACTGATTACTAAAAATTTTGTTTTTAGTGTTAAAATATAATTAAACTTTCTAAATAAACAAATCAGACCCGCTGTACATAAATTAATAGATTTTATAATAAAGTAGAAAAAAGCTTAAGATATTTATTTCTTAAAATAGAAGAAACGATAGTAAAAGTAAAACGGCAGTTTAATAACATTTTGTGCTTCAGTAAAATAAGAAACTCACTTGAAAATAGGAGTTTTTGTTACTCTATTGTTGTCATACAAAGCTACTATGGTAGCATTACCTTTAAAACTGGTTATATCTGCTGTGTTGTTTGTAAACAATGGAGAAAGAAACTATGCTCAGAAGCGTACGTCGTTTCTTTTACCTGATTTGTTAAATGCGTTGTCTACTCGAATCATGTAATCTGCTAAAGGCGCCGCGCCGCTCCGGTATTGATAGACCATTGATTGTTTTTTTTGTCTTCTCTACATCTTTCATTAACTGTTGCAAGTTTAGTTATTAATGTGATTGTGTGAACGAGACTTTAAAAATTATTGTTTAAATGCATTATTTATCTTTTTTCTTTATTAATAGTATATATATAATCGGAAACCTTTCTACCCTAAGGTGTAAGGTGTTTGTATCTTAATCTTGATATACAAATTTCTTCCACTTTTTCTTATCCATTGCTAATGTTTTGGCTTCACTCCACTTCTTATTTCTTCTTTTTAATATTGTAGCTATTTCATCATTCCATGTTTTCTTCGGCCTTCCTCGTTTTTTGGTTTTATGTACTCCGGCTTCCCATATACTTTTTACTTGTCTATCTTTATTCATTCTGCACATGTGTCCAAACCATCTCATCTGCTGTTTCTCTATGATATTCATAATTGGTTCAATTTCTAGTTCTTCTCGTACTGTGTCGTTTCTTATTCTGTCCCTTCTTGTTATACCCTTGACTCTTCTTAAATATTTCATGTTGATTGCTTGTATTTTACTTTTCAGTGTGTTCGTTAATATCCAGCTCTCACTACCATAGGTTAAAATCGGTCTAAAGACTGTTTTATACACTGTCATCTTTGTTCCTTTACTTACTTCTTTCTTTCCTATAAAAGAGTTACTTAGGCTGTGGTATAATTTTGTTGCATTATTGATTCTTTCCTTCACTTCCGTTTCAATGTTTCCTTCTCTTTGTATTGACACCCCTAAATACTTGAAAATCTCTACTTGCTCTATTGGTTCATGATTTATTTCTATATTTATATTTTTATTTTCTTTACTCACTACCATCGCTTTCGTTTTACTCGTATTTATTTTCATTTTCCTTTTTTCTAGCTCTGCTTCCCATGTCTGTATGTTATCTTGTAGATCTTTCTCTCTAGCAGCGCATATCATCAGATCGTCCGCGAATGCACACTCTGATACATATACTGGTCTTAAATTGTTGTACCCGACATGTAGTTTTTTTGTCTTGTTTCTCGTCGCTTTAATTACGTCATCCATTAATAGTGTAAATAATGTTGGGCTCATCACTCCACCTTGCCTTAATCCATCCCTGATTTCGAAAAAGTCTGATTTCGTGTTGTCTTTCCTAATATAATTTTTGTTGTTTTTATACAAACTCTTTATTGCTGTTCTCAATTTTACACTGACCTTTCTACTTTTCAAACTTTCCCATACATCTTTTTGTTTGACTCTGTCAAATGCATTTTGTAGATCTAAAAATATTATGTAAATCTCGGTATCTGTCATTCTCGCTTTCTCTATCATTTGTTTTATACTAAAAATATGGTCTTGTACACTACGCCCTTTTCTAAAACCGCTTTGTGCTTCTTCTAACTGATCTTCTACAATATTTCTTAGTCTTCGCTCTAATATTCTTTCATATACTTTAGATACTGTACTTAACAACGTGATCCCTCTGTAGTTTGCGCATTCTCTACTGTCTCCTTTCTTAAACAATGGTATCGTTATTCCAATCGTCCAATCTTCTGGTATTCTCCCTGCGTTCCAAGCCTTGTTAAAAATCTGTGCTAACATTTCCGTACTTCTTTTTCCTAGGTTTTTCATCATTTCTCCTGTTATTCTATCGTGTCCGGCTGATTTTCCTCTCTTTATAACTTTTAATGCTGCTTGCACTTCTTCTATTTGTATAGGGTTTTCATCTCTCACTTGTATATTCTCCGTTCTTTCTTCATATATCGTCTCATTTACATCGTTTGTGTTGTAAAGTTCTTGAAAATATTCCTTCCACCTTTCCATAATCTCTTTTTCTTCTGTTAATATTCTGTTATCTTTTGTTTTCACCTGACTTAAGCTGTATTGTTTACCTTTCCTTAAACTCTTTAATACAGCTAAACCTCTTATTGTGGACACTCCTCTAGTATGGACACCTCTGACAGTGGACACTTTTTTACAGTCCCGGCGTTTTCTCATATAAATATAAAGCAAGAAACCCCCTCTAGTGTGGACACTCTCTATAGTGGACATGGACATCAATTTCTGGTTCCAAGCATTCAGTTTAACCCCTCATTGTGGACACCTCTTGGGAATTTTTAAGTGTAATGGCATTTGTAAAAATATTTTTATGGAGGGCAGTAAATATTCCCAGAAGTTCTAAGTTTAAAATCTTATGTTGAATGAATATTCTTTAATCCTTTACACATGTTCATTTTAAACCTGCTAATCTCAATAAATACCTACCCTCCTATTAAAAAAATTCTTAGAAGGAAGAAAATATTTTGCAGAGGTAAGAAATGCGGCATTTTAACAACCAAATAACAATTTTTAATTCCTTTGTAACAAATCCTTTTCTTCAATGAATATCTACCTGCCCATTCTGTATTAAAAGTTGGAAATACCAAAGGGTAAGTTTTACTTATTTATGTAAATAGCGCACATTTAAATTTTATTTCTTTTTTTCTCTTAGTAGTCTTACAACAATGAAAGATAAAAGTTGTAAAAATGGCACCTATCAGAAATGCGTTGAGTTTAAAAGAAAAAGTTGAATTAATTAATTTTGTCACAAAAATAAGTGCAGTGTTCGAAAGGCTAGTGAAAATTTTAAAATTTCCAAAAGTTAGGGGGCAAAAATTTTAAAGGAAGAATGCAGTATCGTTAATAAATGGTCAGAGAATGGAAATGATAATCGAATTAGAAAATTTCCTTCTGGTGGTGGACAGATTATCGACAAAATTGTGTTTGAATGGTTTTGTCGAGTGCGAGCGAACAATATCCCAGTTTCCGGGCCTCTAATTCAACAAAAAGCTAAAGAAGCAGCCCAGGAGTGCAAAATTGAGAATTTCCAGGCATCCAATGGTAGGTTGGAACGATTCCATTTAAAATTTCATTTAAATCTATTTGCGGCGAATCCGCCCACGTTGATGAAACAATAGTTCAAGATTGGATGGCGAAACTCTCGAGTATAACTTCCGGTTTTTTACCAGAAGACATCTTTAATGCTGATGAGACCGGTTTGTTCTTCCGTGCTCTTCCCGATAAAACAATGTGTTTAAAATCAGAAAAATGTGCAGGGGGTAAAAGTGCAAAAGAGCGACTGACATTGTTGTTATGTGCTAGTGCTTCTAGTGAAAAATTAAAACCATTACTTATTGAGAAATATTTTAAACCTCGTTGTTTTAAAAACCTCGCCATAGAAAAGCTTCCTGTCGAGTGGAAAGCTAATAAGAAATATCTTGGATGGCCCGCGAAATGATGACGGAATGGTTATTTCAACTGGACAGGCAGATGAAAAGAAACAAAAGAAAGATTTTATTGTTTTTAGACAACGCAACTTCACACCCCTCCTTAGAGCTGGAGAATATTAAATTGGTGTTTTTTCCCAGCAACTGCACTTCTGTTTGTTAGCCACTTGACCAAGGAGTCATTTAAAATTTTAAAATCAAATATCGCCAGTTTATTTTAAAACGTCTGATTTCTGAAATGGATCGAGCAGAAAACACATCCATTATTTTAAAATCTATTAATGTGTTACAAGCCATTGCATGGATTTCACAAGCTTGGGAAGAAGTGGCACCTACGACCATTTCCAATTGTTTTAAAAAAGCAGAGTTTAACTGCAGTACAGATCTGATTAATGCGAATGATGATGATGATGAAGAAAACTTAGATCTACTGACTTTGCAAGCATTACTGAAATCATCACGCGCTGACAATGAGTATGCGTCAATCGACAATGTTTTAGTTACCGAAGACAACACTTGTAATATTGCAGAAATTGCTGTGGATTATCTAAATCCACCATCATCGGCTTCAAACCCAGATGAAAGCACACACGAAGATGACGATGACACAGACAATAATCTGCCCAAAATTGGATCATGTACAGAAGCTTTGAATGAAATTCGACGATTACAAGATTTTTGTTTAAGTAGTGGAGACAATTATGGTTTAAATTTAATAAATCGGTTAGAAACCCACATGGAAGGTATTCGTTGTATGCAGATAAGAAATAGTAAACAAACTAAAATTACGAATTATTTAATTGAAAAATAATTCCTAATAATTTATAAAATAACAATTAGGTATAAATAGATATGTAATATTCTAGGTAAATGTGTGAGTGTCTAAATGAGCTAAATGAAGCTGTTTTGTAACTGATTTTTATAAGTACCTACATAATTATATCAATATATTGATTGTATATACGTTGTATTATTGTATAACATCATATCCTCTCCATTGTGGACACCCCTCTATAGTGGACACATTATTTGGTCCGGAGAGTGTCCACTATAGAGAGGTTTCACTGTACTTTATAAAATAATTTTTGATTTCCTTTACTATCTTCTTCCATTTTCTTCCCAAATTCTTCCCACGTTCGTTGTTTGGCTTGTAATACCATCTCTTTTACTTTTGTTCGTTGCCTTTTGTATTCTGTGTAGTTCTCTTCAGATTTATTAGTAAGATATAACTTCCATAATAGTACATTAATAGTACATTTGTTAAATATTTTTGTAAATAAAAAAATATTTTTTGTATTTTTTATAGTTTATAAGTTCAAATATTTATAAAATGTAACTTTAATTAATTAAAGCTGTTTGAACAACAAAAAAAGAGTAAAATTTCGAAGGACCTTGAAGAGTGATTAAACTGATGGGTTTCTTCACCTACCTGAATAATTAAATGTACTGTTTCCATAGGATGTGGTTCGGGGGATTTATGAATCTCTTTGACTTGGGTCTTTAGTTCTTATAGGGGACACTTCCACTAACACTTGTCGTCCAAATAACACTCAGAGTTCTGTTTTTCTTAGATATTTTAAGAGTAGGGTTTTTACCCGTCAGTTTTCAAATTTTGTTTTGTATCTCTCTATTTTTAATAATTTTTCCAAAGGCGACTTCGTAGAAATAATAACGATCATTGCATACATAGCAACTATAAAGAGGGTACCTTTCGGTAATGAACAATAATGAAAGAACAAATAAAATACATAAATTAGGCTGTAACATTAACAACAATAATGAAAGAAAAATAGAATACATAAATTATGCTGTAACATTAACCGCCCACCTGAAATATGCAATATTTCAAGCTATTCTGTTTCTATTGGTAAAGGATAAAGCTTTACCATGGGTCTCTTAAGTAATCCTATCGCTGTTCTTACCGTAGCGACTCTAGCCACGCCGTCATGTCCAGTATGAAATTCTACTATTCTAGCAAGTTTCCAATTTAATGATTGAATAAGTTCATTTTTAATTGGAACTAAAGAACCTATTTTAATATTACTATTAGCCGGATTTACACACCATTTAAGTCTTTGCTGTAAAGTAGTTAGATAAGTATTATGCCCTCTCTTCCAGAAATCTTGCTGACTCTTTTTAATTAATTGCCACCTATTTAAACGATTGCTAGGAACATTAGAAGAATCTGTGGCAGGAAAAAATGTAGGAGGTTCAAGGTTCAAAAAATGACCCGGAGTAAGAGATGAAATGTCATTAGGATCGTTACTGAGTGGACACAGTGGTCGAGAATTCACAACGGATTCTATTTTACACATCAATGTGTACATTTCTTCGTACGTAAGAATCTGTGATCCAATGACACGAACGAGTGAAGATTTTGCAGACTTAACTGCAGCTTCGAAAAGACCACCGAAATGGGGAGCCGAAGGGGGTTAAATAACCACTCTATTTTCTTCTGAGTAGAGGCTTCTTGAAAACTTTTAAAAATCTCTTTAGAGGCTCCTACAAAGTTGGTGCCTCTGTCACTAAAAATCTTTGAAACACTTCCTCTGCGAGCCATGAGCCGCTCTAAAGCAGCGATAAATGCTTCAGTGGTTAAATCAGAAGATAATTCTAACTGAATCGCTTTAGTTGCTGCGCAGACAAAAACACAAAAATAAGCCTTTTGAGATCTTGTTCCACGGGCCCTTGAAAGGTTAATGCGTACCGGTCCAGAATAGTCAATTCCAACAATAGAAGATGGTTTATCCTGATTGACACGGAACGAAGGTAAATCACCCATTATAGGTTGAATGGTTTTAGGAGCTACTCGAAAGCACTTAAGACATTTACTTAAAACATGGTGAATAGCTCTTCGCGCTGAGAGTATCCAGAAATTCTGGGAGATTACAAATTGAACCGTTTGTAATCCTGGATGGAGATTATTTGCATGAACTTCTTCAATAATAAGCTCCGTCAAGCGATTCTTTCTTGGAAGAAGACCGGGATGTTTACAATCATAAGACAAATTGGACAAAGCAAGACGACCGCCCACCCTGAGAATACCATCAGAACAAATAAAAGGATTTAACATCCGAAGAGGCTTAGAGATGGGTTTATTGTTCTCGAGATTATTAATATCATTTTCAAATGACTGATGTTGAACTCGTTTAACTAAAACAAGAAGAGCTGCATGGAGTTCATTATCACTGAAATGCCCAGATTTGCGATCAGATGGATTTTCTAAGTTATGAACAAACCTAAGACAATAAGCTATAATACACTTAATCTTTGGTAAACTTGAGTATTTTTCCAGAAGAGAATCTACCGAAGAAAGTGAGACCAATACAATTAGAGAAACATTCTTTTCCTCATTAGAAATGTCAGAGAGATTTGAAGAGTTAGAAGATGGTTCTGTGTTTGTGGGCCAATCTTCCTGAGGTAATTTGAGCCATAACGGACCTTCCCACCAAAGGGAATGATTTACCAGATCAAGTGGCAATAAACCTCGGCTGGCACAATCTGCTGGATTATCAGATGATGATACATGATTCCAGCTTGATGGTGCAATCCTATCTTGAATATAGCTTACTCTGTTAGAGACAAATGTCTTCCAACGATGAGGTGAAGACTTTACCCAGGAAAGAACGACTGTAGAATCAGTCCAAGCATAAATCTTATCTATTTTGAGTTTTTCAGAGTATACTTTGAGAACATAATTAAGGAGTTTAGAGAGAAGGACTGCTCCTGAGAGTTCCAATCGAGGAATTGACAACTTTTTTAAAGGAGCAACCTTAGACTTTGCAGTCAATAAAAAGACATTTATACCATCTTTTGATAGAGTCCGAAGAAATACCACTGTAGAATAACCCTTCTCAGAACTATCAGAAAATCCGTGAATCTCTAGAGAACAGGATTTCTGAATGTTAACGAACCGAGGGATTTGAATTTGAGAAATATTTGAAAGTTCTTCTTTATATCGAAACCACTTTTCTTGAACGTATGCTGGTGGACTAGAGTCCCAGCCAAGATCTAGTACCCAAAAATGTTGAATTAAATGTTTAACAAAGAATGTCAACGGCAAAAGAAAACCTATAGGGTCGTAAAATCTAGCAAGTTCGCTTAGAATTGTACGTTTTGTACAGGGACGCTCGAACACATCTACAGAGTATGAGAAAGTGTCTGAAGAGGGATTCCATTTAAGACCTAGGATCTTAAGTGTTGCATTCGCAGAGTCAAAATTGAGTGTATGTTGATGATGATGAGCAATAGGTATAGGTTCCAAAAAGGCTGGATCATTTGTAGCCCATTTTCTTAATTCAAACCCACCTTTACTCAGTAACCCAAAGAGTTCCTGTTGTAATTGAAGAGCTTTCTGGAGAGACTCAGCTCCAGAACATATGTCGTCAATATATACATCATTTGAAAGAGCTTAAGCTGCTAGAGGAAAATTTTGCCCTTCATCTTCAACTAACTGAATTATGGTCCTAAGAGCTAAATATGGAGCACACGCGGTGCCATATGTTACAATGCATAGAGAATACTCTTCTACAGGCTGCGATGGCGAGGAACGCCATAATATATTTTGATATTTTCTTTGTGAGTCAGCTACAAGGATCTGTCTATACATCTGGCGAATGTCAGAGCAAAACGCAACCAAATGACAACGGAAATTTAACAAAGTACCAAGTATATATTTCTGTAGCTTAGGACCTATCATTAAAATATCATTAAGTGATTGGTCATTTCTGTCTTTAGCTGAAGCATCGAACACTGCTCTAACTGGAGTAGTGGGACTATCAGGTTTGTATATTTCAAAGTAAGGTAAATAACAACCGTCTTCGTTATGTATTTCCGAGCTTTTGCGCATATGACCTGAACACAAATAATCGTTGATAAATTCACAAAGAAGTATATGAACTTGTGGAGTTCGTAAAATCCGTCGTTCCATCGAAAAGAACCGTCGAAGAGCAATGTCAAATGAACCTGAAAATATGGGATCTTTAACCGTAAATGGTACAGACACTTCATAACGTCCTGAAGAAGTACGATTGACAGTTTCTTTATAATACTTTTCAACTTGAAGGTTTTCAGGTGATATAACTTGAACTTCTGGGACTGCCTCTATTTCCCAAAATGTTTTAATATCAAAAGGTTCTTCCTTAGATACAAAGAAAGAATTAGAAGACTCAATATTAGTAGGGTTACATAAAACTCTACCTAATAGTACCCATCCAAATGCTGTTTCGAGAGCAGAAGGGACAATGCCATCACCAACTATTCTACCGCTTCTTAAAACAGCTGTGAAGATTTCACAACCTAACAACATATCTATACGACCCGGAATGTAAAAGGTCGGATCGGCTAAAGCCAAGCTTGAGAAATCTTTCCAATTTTTTCTTGGAATAGTGACACTAGGTAGATCTGAACTGATCTTTGGCAACACCATGGCTTCAAATTCAAAGTTAATGCATGGTTGATTGCTAGAACGAATTTGACAATTCACAACTCCTAAAACCTCAGACGGAACTTTACCCAGACGAAAAATTGAGGAACTTCGTTTAAAATACCGAAGGCCTAAACGTTGTGCACATTTTTTAGTAATTATATTAGTTTGAGATCCGTTATCTAAAAGAACGCGAACTAATTGTATTTCTCCTTGAGAATCGAAAACTTCCACAACCGCTGTTGACAGAAGAATAGTAGTTTGATTTTGTACTTGATTTGCTTCTAAGGAGACCTGAGCATTGCTAGAACCGACATACGCCGCGTATGTCCCAGTAGATTGATCCATTGTAGAATTCGCAGGAGATAGCGTAGTTTTAGCTGCCGAGTTGCAGTTTAAAAAAGAGGATTGTAAATCTGAGTTATCTTGCGTATTACATGAATCAGAAGAAGTGTGAGCATCGGAGTTTTGAGATAAATGTTTTGCAAAGCTATTATGAGGAATAGGTTTACGAGATTCTTGAGAAAAGTGTAAAAGAGAATGATACTTACCACCACATGATCGACAAACTACCTTCGATCGACATTGATTAATACTGTGTGCTGAATGTAAACAATTCAAGCACCATTTTTTCCCTTTAGCAATTTGATATCGCTCTAACTGCGACTTTGCAATAAATGATTGACATTTATAAATTAAATGAGAGGAACCATAAAATATGCAACGATGTGATTCTTGGTTGGTTTTGTTGTTATTTGAATTAATGACAAAACTACTATGTTTAGCTTTTACATTTTTGTCATTGTGACAACTAGGATATTGAACCTTTAAAGGATGTCAGAGCTACAGATTCTAGAGCCGTGCATTGTTTTTCAAGAAAATATTTTAATTTTTGATAAGTAGGAATCTCAGTAGTAGCATCTTGCAGCTCATATCGCTTGATTGTAGAACTACCTAGTTTTTGAATTAAAATATTAAATAAAACAAAGTCCCATTGATCTACGGGTAACTTGTAAGTTTTTAGAGCTGCTAGATTTTCACTGAAAATGTCTAATATTTTTCTTAAACCAACAACTGATTCATGTGTCAGTTTTGGAGCATTTATGATTTGAGCCCAATAGGTGTTTGTTAAAACACGTGGATTTTCATACCTGTCAATGAGGGCTTGATACGCTATTGCGTAATTTTGACTTGTGAGAGGTATTGTTTTAACGAGAACCAAACGTTCTTTATCAAGAGAGGAAACAAGATATTGAAACTTTACAATTTCAGAAATATTGTTATTTTTGTGGACAAGACTGTTGAATAAATCTCTGAAGGACGGCCAATCTTTATATAAACCACTAAATGTTGGCAAAGTAATCTTTGGAAGTTTCGCATTTGAATCCCAGTGTACATTTCCAGACTGCAATTCCTCACTTTGATTTCTATAGATGGAAATAAATCAGCATATGGACCTTGTATTGTATAATATTTCTCCAGAATCATCCAAATCATCTCGAATAAGCTTTTCTTCATTGTAGTTAGGGTTTTCTGAAGATGAAATTGTATTAATTATAAGTGTATGCTGCTTTTCAGTCAGCATAAGATTCTTCTAACCTAACATAACTGGCTTTAAAACGAGACACAAAAACCTTGTCTTCTAAAGCTTTTTGAGAAAAAGAAAATATTGAATAAAGCGAATCAACAGCAAGCTGTCTAAAAGCACGATACTTTTTTAGGTTTTTGTCGGCCATTTTTTATGAAAAGAACTGATTTATTTATATTTATCAATTACTATTAAACTTTTCTTATATAAGAGCAAGTGTATTTGCTTGTACATGAACTATACACACAAATTATACTACATATAATTATATCACAAATAAACAAATTACATGGATTATTTTGCCAAGACCTTTTATAGAAAGAGAACACCTTGTTAATACGAGAGTTTGTACAGATTGAACACTGTAAATACAAGAATAACTTAAATACTTTGAACAATATTTAAGTAGTATTAACTATTTTTCTTTAGAAATCGATATAATAATCGATCAAAACTGACGTGAGAGAAAACGGCAAATGACAGATCTAAAATGTCACCCCCAAAAGCACCCAAATATAGACTTATTTGCTATGTATGTTATATTACACGCAAATTATAACAAAATCCGGACTCGAAGCGCCAAAAATATGTTTGAACAACAAAAAAAGAGTAAAATTTCGAAGGACCTTGAAGAGTAATTAAACTGATGGGTTTCTTCACCTACCTGAATAATTAAATGTACTGTTTCCATAGGATGTGGTCCGGGGGATTTATGAATCTCTTTGACTTGGGTCTTTAGTTCTTATAGGGGACACTTCCACTAACACTTGTCGTCCAAATAACACTCAGAGTTCTGTTTTTCTTAGATATTTTAAGAGTAGGGTTTTTACCCGTCAGTTTTCAAATTTTGTTTTGTATCTCTCTATTTTTAATAATTTTTCCAAAGGCGACTTCGTAGAAATAATAACGATCATTGCATACATAGCAAGTATAAAGAGGGTACCTTTCGGTAATGAACAATAATGAAAGAACAAATAAAATACATAAATTAGGCTGTAACATTAACAACAATAATGAAAGAAAAATAGAATACATAAATTATGCTGTAACAAAAGCTTTAATCATATTTCATAAAATATATTAGGATTACTATATTTTCTACTTCTAAAATTGTCTATCTATCTTTTTATTTTAAAATGGAGATCGTACCATTTGTACATGTTTTTTATGTTATTATGTTTCTATATTCGTATATTATGTCGCTTATTACTTGCATGTTGTTTTTGTTATAAGTGTCGATTAAAAGTCTTTTGTGAGTTTAATCATTTTTCCAAATAATACATTAAAAATAATTTAATGATTTTTGATGTTTTAATAACAACACATTTCAGCCGTTTCGTTAAAAATGAGCTGCAATAAATATCCAGGGGAGGGGGCAGCACACTTGGCTTTTGCACGTGGGCGGCTAACACCTTAGGATCGGTTGGCATTATTCGTCATTGCATCAAAATGTCACTCCCAGCAATGAAAAAGTTGTTTGTTTTGTTGAACTTATAGACTTATAGGTTAACTTTTGTGATTTGTCAGAATTGTGATCCAAAGTTGTTCTATTGGAAATTATTATTTTTTGTTATGAACTGATCCAGTGGCGTGCGGTGAGAATTTAGGCTAGGGAAGCAACCACGATTTTAATTAAAATACACCTAGGTACAGGCGCGGGTTAACGGGGAGGGAATAACCCCCTCCCCATTTAGAAATAAGTTTACATAGAATAGAAACAAATAATGTTTGTTTAATTATTATTTATTAAAACAATTATTTTTCCAAAGATTTCCCCCTCAAAATACTTCTCTGGATCCGACCCTGCTAGGTACAATAAAAAACAGTGTTATCATTATTAAGCTTAAAAGTTTTTCAAAGAAGCACTTTTACACTTTATACTTATGGAATTTGTCAACTATTTATTTATTTTAAAAAAAACGACTACTATGTATCAATTTTCCGGTCTTTCTTAGCAAAATACCGGTACAGGTTTTAATCTTTGTTGTTAAATTTGAAAGTTCTGGTTTTGATCTGCCTTTCTTAATAATTTGTAATTTCTCTCCAAAACTGTATGCGAAAAATTCTTTATTAATAATTTACAAACTGAACAAAAAATCGTCCTTTCCTTTCACTGAAGCAGCTGAATTTGCAGAGGTGACGATAATGAATTATTTGTCTTTCAAAAAATCCAACTTATAAATTGAAATAATAAAATGCGAGAAAGTACAGTCTCATTCGCAGATTTGCAAACAATGCTCACCAGCCAAACAGCATCGTCTACTAGTTATATCATCCCACACCCGCTGATTCACGCCAAGGCTAAGAGAATAGCAGTTATAAGTAGTGCTTATATGCAATGTATGTAACACATTTGAATCGGTATTACCTTTCTATGCAAGTTTAATGAGCCTAATTTAAAATAGTACTCTTAATAATTATACTTTTTGCTGTACGGAATTGATATTGAGCTTTAAGTTGATTAAATATTACAAATTTAAATAAACGATTACCATAATTTTATAAAAATATTTTTGTTAGCATTGGTTTTTATTTTTAATAGATTCTCAAGGGAAGCATTGCTTCCCTGTCTTCCATGGACCGCACGCCACTGAACTGATCTTAAGCTGATCTGATCCGTAAAACTGATCAGAAGATCAGTCCAATGGAACGCACCTCATATAGCAACTGTTATTGAACACGAAAATGGCGGCATTGCGATTTATAATGTTTCTATTTTCGTATTTTTTAAATTTGTTCAAGCATTTATTTCATCGTTTTTATGTTCATATTAGTTTTTAATTTTGATGAAATAAACACTTGTTACAAATTGTGAATTTTTATACGTATTTCTAACTTAATAAGGTGTTGTGTTTCTCAAGTTGTCTTTTTGAATTAAATACGCTTGTACTTGATTATTACTATTAATTTATTATTAGAAGTTATATTGAAGAACAGAACTTAATTTAAACTATTTACGACTTGTTCGAATATATCATATCGGCGAGGATTGAGCATATATACCCCAGCCAGCACACTGAGGTTATAATGACGTTATTTTTAAGTCATTATTGGTCGACGAGGTCATATGACTAATAAATGATGTTCATAAGACGTCATATAATGGGACGTACGTAGACGTCATCAAAACGACGTCTTTTGAACGTACAATTCAATACGTACAAGTTTCATTAAAACGATATTATTTTAACAGGGGCTAAGGAATACTGGTCATATTAAGCAGGTGGTCACAATATAGAGATGTTTTGACTGTAGTATATAATAACTGTTATTTCCAATATTCAACTATTTATTTATAATTCCTGTCTTAGTCCTAGTATAGGACGTTATAATGACGTCTTATATTGACGTCTTTGGGCTGTGACATAATGATGTCAGTTTTACGACAATTTGCCGTCATTACTGCCGAAAAAACGGCGACATTATGACGTCAGTGTGCTGGCTGGGACTAACTGCTCATCCGTTGTGAACTAATGATTTAAGCAAATGTAAAAATGAACAATCTCAAAGGTTCGTTACAAAACATTTCCGACAAAAACAAAACTGTTCTGGAAATTTAAACTGATCTTAATTCATATTTGATATTTGTTCTGAATAAGGAATCATTAATCGACATCAAAGCCTATTTGCATTTATTAAATGACCTAATAATCGTATGATAATTATACATAATCTTATGGAAAAAATTAACATAGTACCGTAGAGTGAGGTCACTTTGCTTCACTCCACTATGTAAGAAATAAGAAAAACGCTCTGAAAGAATATGAATTTAAATCAGTAAATATTTCATATTTTGACTAGGATTACATAAAGGATGAAATATGCGCATCGTATTATTATTTAAACTAAAAACAATGTTTAACTTTTTTTTTAAATTAATTCTTTGTGGAGCAAAGTAAACTCGGTCGTTGGTGGTATACCACAATCCAATAGTTATATTGATTTGTAAAAAGTTTGTTTATTATTTCATTTCAGAACAGTAATAATAATAATAATAATAACAGTAACAATAACTTCATTCAATAAAGATTTTACGGGTCGAAAATATCGTGACTTTGAACAGAAATGTAATTTAAGGTTATGCAAACCACAGCCAATATAGGCCACTTTCAATACGCGGCTGTTAGTTTAGTGGAATATACTACTCCTATGCCGGCCTGATAAAATTAAACCATTTCGGCTTGTGGGAAAACAACGCCGAGCTTAATTCTCCTTCCGCGCGTGAGGTGCTTCCTCTTCCAACTACTGATTCAGACTGACTACCGCGTCTCTCTGTTCGCACAGAACACCTCCTCCTCGACGGATTCGACCAACCGCGCTACGCTATAATAGTTAAAAAGATTAATCAATTTTTAAAAGTGTGGTTTGTAAACTTTTAAGTCGAACAAAAACGTTTCAACGATAACTGTTATCTTCTACTGTTTATTTTTTTAAAATTCCGCAGTAAAAATCAGCTATCCTGAAAAAAGTTAAATTGTTCTTTGGTTTTGACGTAGGTGGTTCGTTTAATTATTGATTATTTGAACGTAGCGATTGTAGCATCGTAGATCATCTTTATACGCATGCTCAGAATCCAATCATTTGAAAAGTAGTCGAATTTCTTCAACCCTCTAACAAGTGCTTTGCTACGCCATTGCTGTCTTTTCAACGTTAAGTGGTTTTCTTAATTGAAGGAGATTTTTGGTAAGTTAATTTATTTTATTATTTATTTATATATTTATTGATTTTTAAATAGTAGTATTAGTGATAATTTATATCATCTTATTCTATTGGCTTTTACTTTGAAACAAAAAAAATCTTGGATCGCCATTTTTCTCGGTTTTAGTTGGCGTCGTTTTCAAGACGTTCATTAATGTAAAAAAACAGTTTAAATTTGTTGAAGTGACTACAACAAAATACAATTTTATAGCATGTCTCCATAATTCTTAAAAGAAATTAAAACCCTGATAAGTAGAATAACGACAAAACATCAAAAATGCCGGGTAGTTGTCAGCCGCCATAGTAAGAAATCTGGTCAGAAATAATTTGGGGTTATGTTGAGTCGATTTGGCGCCATAATTATTTTTTAGGATAACGTGGACGTTAAATGTGTGTGAAATACCATATAATTCTATTTTTTTCGAAAATAATAATCGATCAAATTATATTTCTGCATCGTAATAATAATAATAGCACATTTTATGGTGTATTAGTGTATATACATGCAATTTGATCAAAGCGTCATTTTTGAGTTTTTACAGATGGGGTGGGATAGGGAATAGGGCACTTAGAATTTATTGTTCTTCTGGACTTTCGTGATGATTCGGAGTTGAATGATATATCACGTTAAGGGATTTTGGATGATTATTTCAATGGGGCTAAAGGAGCAGGATGGTAGAGGTACGCGATTGCAAGCAAAGTATTTAAATTATTTTATTGGATTTCTGTTGTCCGTTGGAGTCGAATGAAGGGGTGGATGACTATTTCTTGGAGCCTCGGGAGGCAAGGGGGGCGGGTAGCGGGGATGTCTTAGGTCATGAGGAATCTAATGGAACTTGGCGAGTTTTTTAATTGGTTTAACCGCATTTTCTATAATATTGTATTTTTTTATTTTGTGGTTATTTTAAACATCTTTTTTATCATTATTTCCCTCTTTATTTTTCATTGATTGATTTTTTTCCCTTATCATTGGCCTTGTTTTGATTGAAAGCTGCAGAGAATAAATACGTATGTAAGTTAAAATTGTAATGTTAACCATTCATGTCACAGCATTCTACCTGTGATTTTTGCAATAAAATTGTTGTCAGAAAAGATAAATAAAAATGTCAAAATTAGAAATGAATCACTGGCACTGGTTAAATTTTTAAGTTGAGTTTTGACAAAAAGTAACATTTTTAAAATGTATTCTAAGCTTCTAAAAGAGTAGGGGTACTACGGGGAATTTGATTATTTTTCTTAGGTTTTAATTTAGGCATCTAAAGATCAGCAAACTATCGCAAATATATTTTTAACACAGTATAACATTGCCATTTTTTAAAGTTTAATGTATTTATGTTTGTTTTATAATCATAATAAGAGTTTTTAAATAAGTCATTACATGACTTAAAGAAAAATTAAAAACGAAATTTATCACCCCATTCCCCCTCTTACTATTCCTATAATTTCAGAGTATTAATTAAGTATTAATCTGGAAAGAAGAAATTTCCCAAATGTATGGATACCCTGTATATTCTTTTACACAAATTTTCTATTGTTTGGAAGGAACATAATAAGAATGGATGGTTATCAATAAATTTATTGAGATACCTACGCATTGTCGTATTCTTTCTTTCAGTTGTTCCCGTTACCATTGGTGATAATAACTACAACGAAATAAGTTTAAAAGATTTATATCAATCGATGGATGTGTAAATACCGTTCAATGTATTTAGAAAATTTATACCTAAAAGATTTTTATTAATTTTCGTATTATGAAGGGGCGCCATGTACTAACTCGGATTGTCAAATGACATTCCATTGTTATTCTTATTATATTTATTTGGTAGGGTCAATTTGAGAAAGTGTTAATTCGTTTTTTGGCAAAATTATTATTTAAACACTTTAAATTTTTATACCAATTAGTAGAAGAAGGAATTCTGTTAAAAAAGAACAGGAAAAATATTTTTGATATCAAAAAAATAAATGAATTGAATGATATCCATAAAAACAATCTATTATATCAACAGCTTATTGTCCCATTCAAACTTTTCAAAATGTGCATTTTCTCTACTATCCATTTTTTGTCTAGAGTCCTCTGAGTTTGAAATCGTATTGCTCGTGAACCAAATTAAATACTTTAAAAATTAGCAAATAGTAAATTTATTTCTACATATAACAGTAAAATATTATATTTTTAAGTGCTATAATTTTGTTTTTATCGCACGATACGTAATAAAAGGTACCCATTTTTAGAGACAATCTCATTAAAAGTAAGTTAATTTTTTATTTTCGGAAAGTATAATGTCATATATCTATGAGTTTTTTTTTTAGAGGTTAGAAAGAAACCTTGTGGTTCTTGTGCTATTAATTTTCAGACAAAAAAGCGTTTTATTTAAGATTAAATATTTAAATAAAAAAATGTTTCTAATCTTAACAATAAAAGTGCAATAACAAAAAAAATTTTTTGAAGATAATAATATCTACATATAAAAAGTGTTAATTTAGCGGAAAAATATTGACGCTATCTCTATTAATAAACAAGAAAACAATTCGCTATTTTTTCATATAAATCTTTAATAAAAAGCTATTTTGTCTAAAAATTAATAGCATAAGAACCGTAAGGTTTCTTTCTAACCACTACAAAAATCTCACCGATATATGGCATATACTTTCTGAGAACAAAAAACTTACTTTTAATGAAATTATCCCTAAAAATAAAAAAGATAAAAACAAAAGTATAGCACTTAGAAATATAATATTTTACTGTTACATGTTGAAATAAATTTACTATTTGCTTGTTTTATTTGTTTAAAATGTTTTATTTGGTTAAGTACTTTTAAAGTCAGAGGACTCTAGAAAAAACAGATAGTAGATGATTTAAATAATTTAATAACATTTTTTTTTTGAAGATAGGATCAAAAAAGACTTAAAATCCAGAAATTTGTTTTTTAGAAATCTTTAAATTTGGAATTTTCAAGAAAAAAAGGCAATGTAAATTGTTTAAATGTAAATTAATTTAAAATCTAATAACATTAACACTTTCAAATAATCAGAAATTCATGAAAACATCTCTTTGTTTGAAAAGTGTTTAAATAATCTTAGAATGATGTTGAAAATTTCAAAGATTGAAATAATAAATTAAATTAATAAATCAAATTGTAATAAGAAAAGGAACAAATGAAAATTAATATAATCATTAGAATAAAATTCCATAAAAGTTTTTTTAATAAATCCACCTAAATATTAAAAAATTTCTAAAAAAGAAATTAACAGAACAATATTGCAAAATTTAAAAATACATATAAATTAATTGATGACGCTTGTATTAGTCAACAAAAACACGTTTAGAATGACAACCAGACCACCCTTCTTTTTTAAGCATGTCAATAAAAAGTGTTAACCCGGCAAGAACTTTAAAAATTTAAATTTGTATTTCTTAAATATTCCCGCGTGAAATGGACCAATAGTAACAAAAAGACGCAGACGCAACGGTTATTTATTATTGATGCGTCTGCGTGTTTGGAGAAAAATAGAGAAAACGTTTAGTTACCGTTTTGATGTTATCCTTTCGTCTCACGTTTTATGTTCTGATAATTTTTACAAATTGTTTTTTGTAGTTTTGTTAATATTCGGTGTTAGTGGTATATTTGTAGGTGGTTGTTACTTTAATGGGACGTAGAAAGAGGTCTAGGGTAAACGGGAAAAAACCCAAAGAAGTTCGCAAACATAAAATGTTCACTAAAAAGGTTAGGTTACGTCTGTGTTGATCTGTTAGAGAGTATGTTGATTATAAAACGCTTTGTATATAACAATTGTGTGATTGTTCTAGCAATTAGCAGCGATGTCTCAGCCTTCTTGGTATTTAAGACCAGACATTTCAGTGAAAGTTCGTCGCAGTCTTGCTCGTCGTGCAGCCGATGCGGCAAGAAACCCAGGTGCACGCCCCATTTTCTTCAGTAAGAAGAGTATCCTTTTTTATTACAACTGTGTTTTATTAATATTTATAAATAATTAAATTATTTGTAACAAAAAAAAACCATTTTAGTGTTTAACGCTTTTATTTTTCATGTACGTTAAAATTTCTTATTAGATTCCTTAATTAACGACAGCTGCCTTGAGCCCTTTATACAATAAAGGATCACCTGACCAATACATTGATCAAGTATTTACCTCGATTAATAAAGTTGGCCAAGGTTGTTTTGGCGATGTTTTTTCGGCCATTTCTCTGGAAGATTCCAGATCCTACGCGATAAAAGTAACCAATGATACGCACTCATTTATTGATGTTACCGAAGTACGACGTTTTGAAAAGATCCCTGAAAATGAAAATTGTGTTAAGTTTATTAGAGCCTGGCAAGAATCTTACCGTCTTTATATTCAAATGGAGCTCTGCATCACCAGCTTAGATAAGTTATTAATGGTTGAACATCATATTAAAGAGCCGCAATGTTGGGATATTTTGACGGATATTAGTTTAGGATTAAAGTTCCTGCATGACAAGCAATTGATTCATCTTGATATCAAACCAGCGAACATAATGATTAACTCGAATGGAATTTGCAAGTTGGGTGATTTCGGACTATTAATCGATTTGAATGAGGTATGTTTTTTTTTTTACTTATCATACGTACATTGCTTAATGATTGTGCTTATTATATCAGCTGCATCCCGATAACATGAAAAGGAAGAGGACTGGGGTAAGTGTCTCGGAAGGTGACGGCAAGTACGTTGCCCTAGAAGTGCTGCGAGAGAACACTTACACTACTGCAGGAGACGTTTTCAGCTTGGGATTGATGATGTTGGAAGTTGCATCCGATGCAGCTTTACCCACATCAGGTGATGAATGGCAGGACATTCGCGTTGGAATTCTACCTGATTGCTACTTAGAGCGTGGTAAGTATATTTTAATTGTTAGATTTATCATTTTGTTAATTTTGATCAAACTAACTATTTCACAATTATGTTGTGGCCATTGCAAATGTGTTGGCTGGAGAAAGCTTCTAAATTCCTAGAACTGGTTGTACGAAGCTCTTTTGTTTGGTATATACATTCGGTTGTCACTTCTCGCCCGTGTGTTCAACTACATAGCTGGCAACCAAATGCCTTGCTTTGGTTATTACAAACGAATTATCTAAATTAGATTTCAACTAGAGATGCACCGAAGCTTCGGTATTCGGCCAATTTTTAACAGATTCGGTTATGACTGAAGCAGCATGAAAGATTAGATATTCGGCCGGCCGAAGCGGATTTTTATTTGAGTGCATTTTAACTGAAAAATTCATTATTCAGAGTTTAACCAAAAAAATTCTAAATTTTTAAAATATGTATCGGCACTGTCCTGTCTATTGATCGTCTCACATTGAGACTACAGTGTGTGTTTTTATGGACAACGGGGTTGCCAAACATCTTGCAAGCAACTTTTAAAAACACTTTCTAAATATTGTAGTTGTAACTGCATAAACCTTTATAATCCCTATTGTTCGAACAAGTTATATTGCAGGTAGTCACTTCTTCTGACAGCGGTAGTAAAACAAAATTTCAGAATTTTGTTGCTGTTCATGTAGTGCTCATATAAAGTCTGGAACTATGGAAATAAATCTTTTATTAAATATTTTTGAGAAAAATCCTCGAACACGTCGATTTTTATCTTAAAGGAGACATATTTTAGTGTAATCGTTATTTGTAGATCATCTTTTGTTTCCGAGTTATGACGATAACGAAAATTTTTTTAATGGAAACCCTCATTTTTTATGATGGATTTGGAAAGATAATGCAATACTAAGATCAAATATGCTAAAAAAGTATGATACTGTATTAAGAAATTTCCGAGATAATTGCTTTTAAAGTTTTAAAACAAAAATTAACAATCAAGAGTTCCAAGTTTTAATAAAAAAAAGAATTCTTTGAAGAACCGTTAACATAACTTTAACGCTAAGTTACATGGATACGTGATTTTTTTATTAAGAAAATTAAACTCTTGATTGTTATTCAATCAAAGTTCAAATCAAGAGTTCAAATTTTTTGATAAAAAATCAATTATGGCAGTTCTTATAAGAACTTTTAATTTTTTTATTAAAACTTGGAACTCTTGATTGTTTTTTAATTTTTGTTTTAAAATCATAAAAAATTAGGGTTTCCATTTAAAAATATGTTCGCTATCGCCATAACTCGGAAACTAAAGATGATCTGCAAATAACAATTACACTAAAATATGTCTCATTTAAGATAAAAATCGACGTGTTCAAGGATTTTTCTCAAAAATATTTAATAAAAGATTTATTTCGATAGTTCCATACTTTATGAGTTAACGCCAGTACTATTACAAAACTAATAATTTTGAGTATAATTAAAAGTCAAACGTTTTATTTCGAGTTTTTGAATTTTAGGTAGATAAAAAAGTACAACTATAGTTATTTGGTTTTTATTAAATAAAGAAACATTAAAACTAATAAATTATTGTATACTATCAAACTACACTTTTTTAATTGTACAGCTTTTATATAAAGAAGTGATAAATTGAAAACAAATAATATGAGTATAAAAAGTGCAGCATTAGCACAAATCACTCGAAATCACTTTCATCTTCTACGTCACTCTATCACTTTTCAAATTTATAAGTATTGGCTCAATATCGTCCATCAATCCATCAATTTGCCACATGTTATCTTCTGTTTTAATTACATGGTTAACATAATTGTTCCATTTTTCCGCTGTCACTTGAACGTACGCTTCACTAATTAAATTTCGAATATCTCCTTTAAATGTAGTATTTTTTTAGCGATATACTATTTTACATCACCCCAAACTAATTCAATGCATTTATGGTACTGAGGTAATCTTACTATTGGAATGCCGTATTCTTTTGCACATTCTTCAAGAATGTATTTGTCGTAATTAGATTTGAAAGCCTTCACCACATCCAATAGATCCGCTTTCAAGTAATCATCGTCAAAATATATATCTTTTGACGAAAGCCATGATTTTATTTCTTCTTTTTTCCAAGACAGATTTGGTATTTTTTCAATTTTTCGCCAATGGTATGGTGCATTATCCATTACTACAACTGATTTTGCAGGTAAATTGGGCTACAAAGAATTTCTAAACCAAGTCTCAAAAGTAGCTCCATCCATTTCATCATGATAATCCGCACTGTTCTTCTTTGCTAGAAAGGTCAACTCTGCCCCATTTATAAAACCTTGTTTGCTTCCAGCAGTAAAAAAACGAGGGCCATGCTTTGTGAGAGCTTTCAAACCAGTAATCCTCGAATGAAGGCATCCCGATATGATTTAATTGACATATCCTCCATTGAGCTTTGACACTGTGGCCAAGATTGACCCATGCAATTATCTCTTCCCTTTCAATTAAATAAGATCGTCGTCCTCTCTTAACATGCTGGAAATTCATATCACGTAATAATCTATTCACCGTACTTCTACTAAAGTTGGGCAAGTTTTCATCGTCATTTACAGCTGCTACAATATTGTTCATCGTTGGTGGTATATTTTGCGAAAAAAACTCGTGCACCTTTCTTCTAATTTCACTCCTAATTCCATCACAGTAAGTTATATTGTGCGATTTTGAAGTATTTTTATTCTTTGCTCTTTTTCTTGGAGATTTTATTCCATCAAGTGAAATACTTTCTTGACGTACTGAGAACAAAGTTTTTTCGCTAATACCTGTTTCTTTAGAAACTTGTCGAATAATTACTGATAATGACTGCCGGGTCTCAGTAAGACGATATTTTATCAAATTTGAGAAAATCTGTTTATCACCAACCTTTAGTACACAACCCATTCTGTTTTTAACAATATCTGCCATACTTATGTATAATAATACTACAATACGAATAGTTACAACAAACAACACGACAATGTTAACAATAATTACAAACGATAAAACCCAAACAACTAAGCGAAGATCTATAGACGCACAAGCTATCAAAATTTGAAACCAAATAATTATTTCTGTATTAAGAAATTTGCTTATATGCGTTCGGTGACAAATAATAGTGCCGACAAAAAACGTTATACTATAATTTCAGTAAGTACAAACTGTATTATGTAATTTCGTGAAGTAAAAGTAGAAAAAAACCAGAAGGGTTTATTGTTTACTAAAATTCTTTGCATTTGCTGCTAATCCTAAATTTCCGTTTTTGCAAGTTTCTTTTGAAACAAGTTGAACAAATGAATGGTTTTATCATGATGAAATCATTTTACCGTTAAAATTACATTTGGGACTTCCTGTGTGTACCTGTGAATTAAAAGATTAAAAAGATCATACAGAAGTTAACCAGCCGTCATTTTTATGTTATAATAAAAATTGTAAAAAGTATAAGTAATAAAATATCGGATATTTAGATACATGTACGATGTAAAAATCCCAAGTAATGTTTAATAAAATAACAAATACATGTTAATAAGACTTTCTTTTAAATTCTCCTTGTGTATGGTTACGATTACACTTTTTCAGTTACTGTTTTCAAAGGTTTAGAACTTCTGGAATCTTAATCCACATTTATATAGATTCATACAGTGAAATAGGTGGTAACAACGAAGCACAAACTCACAAGAAATACACTTTCCTTTACTGTAGTCCCAATGTGAGACGGACAATAGATGATGACACAAAGGAAGCGTACATATATTTCCAACTCAAAATATAATACAAAATATTTGTATTATTAAATATTCAAAGTGGGGAAGTTATTTACAAAATAAGTCAAAGTGTGACAAAATTAAAAACTCACATTTATAAATGAGATGTGCATAAGTGATGGTAGAGTACACCACTTAATGCGGTGTATGACTCTACAGATGTCGCAACATTCATTTCTCGATATTAATGTTATTTCCGACTATGTATATAAGCCTGGATGATGTGTGTATAATTCACAGAAGACTATCTCTAGCTGATGAGACCAAAAAAGATCGAAACAGCTGTCCTAGAGTGTCTCCTGTGAATTACGCACATCTAATTTATAAATGTGGGTTTTAATTTTGTCACACTTTGACTCTTTATTCCAACTATTTTAGTTCAACAATAAATTGAAAAATCTGGGCTTTTTATCCACCACAATCTTCTTAAATTAAATTTTAAACACTGAAATGTTTTTTTAATGCCATTATACAAGGGTAAATCAAATATAAACGGTAATTTTCTTTTCATCATTTATTGAATAACGTTAACGCTGAAATCAATTCAGAAGCCTTTCAGCGATCTCCGACTTAACCTGTTTTTGGTTTCCAGTCAACAACCTCGGAACCCATCGAGCACTAATTTTTCGAAAACCAAGTTGATCAGTTATAATGAATTGAACACTTCCATAGCTGATACCCACTTCTGATGAAATTTCTTCCACGTTTAACCGGCGATCACGTTCAATAAGCTCTCGAACGGTACTGTGCCTTCAAACGAGTTAAAATTTCTGACGGTTAAACGCCTTCATTGGTTAAAAACTTTATGATAATCCGTTGCGCAACAGACGAATGCACCTCTTGCTCGGTCATGGCTGTACTGACAACAAAGCCAAGGATGTGCGCGAACCCGGCCGGCTCCCCACTCCTCATAAACCAAACATCTACTCCACACAACATCAGCTATCCATTCTAAGCGGAATAGCAAAATTACCGTTTATATTTGATTTACCCTCGTATTACATTGTATTTTTTTAATTTTTTGACATCGCGTTTTTTATAGTCAGATACTATTTTTTTTATTAATTTTGTTTAGTTATATTTTGTATTATTTTATTATAGCAAAATGCGTAGTAGGAAATTTATTTTTCGGGCACCAATGTTTTGTTTTTGTAACATAATTTTGATTTCAATAAAATTAAAGAAAACTCAGATTTCTATTGTGCTTCGGCCGAATATTCGGCGCTTCGGCAAATTTTAATGGCCGAATATTCGGTGATTTGGCCAAAAGCCACTTCGGTGCATCACTAATTTGTGTTCTTAATTGATGTTCCGTGAGAAAAAATAAGTTCGGTAGGCAAACTTAAGGAAATCGGTAGGTTCTGATAAAAATGGATAGATTTCTTTCTTCAGTAGTAATAAATACTATTTCCCTCTTCCTCCCATTGTATTTTGTTGATTGCCAAGATTTTTGTTTTCCCGAGATTTATCTTCATACTGTTCTCCTCAATCTCTTTGTTCCATTTTTCTATTAAGTTTACCTAGTGTTTCTGCCAATAGAATTATGTCATCGACATATACCAGAGAATGAATACCAAGTACTAATTAAATACCAGTTTGTACCATCAAAGTAATCTGACAAATCTTGTTTTGTCATCATCATTTTTTGTTGCTTAGCTAATCATCGTTTTATTGAGGCCAATGTATTATCCCTCCTTTTTTTGTAAAAATTCTTCAGTTATTTTGAGATGTCCATTTCAAGTAAAAGGTTTTCCGAGACGTCCACTGAGAAAACATCGGTACAACTTCGGAAAGCGAGTTAGAAATTGAATGTTATTCTAAAGCCACAAAGATCGGAAAGAGAAATCTTGTTGTGCAATGAAAAATACGATGCTGCTTTAAATATATACAGTGTCTGCCATATAGTTGGATCCATATGAGAAAATTATTTAATATTCTGATTAGAAAAGACTTTGTGGGGCAATCACCTCTGCTTTCAAAAATACTTGAAATACGTCAAAGTTGACAGGTTACTTTAGATATCTGTCAAATTCGCTATTTTAACAAAGAATCGACAAAAAGGACCTTATTTGTTAGAATATGTAAAAGTTTTATTAAGAAAAAATGTTTCTAATGACATTTTATGTTCACATACCGAGTTTGAACGAGATATCCCGACATAAGGAAAATCTCGTTTTTGACCATTTTTTGATACACCTCCGTAATTGGCTATTTTGAAATCATTAAAAACGCTTTAAATGGGTGGAAAAATGTTTTTTTATTAAGCCACGTTTGAATAATACAAGAATTGTTGTAATCATAATTTAAGCAATTGTAACACGAAACTGCGATTTAAAAAATAGTCAGGTAGTGTATATCACTTAGTGTAATCAAAAAAATGTTAAAAAACAAAGTTTTCCTTGTCAGGATACATCATTCAAACTCGATATGTGAAGGTAAAATGTCATTAGATTTTTTTCTTGATAAAGTTTTTTAAAAATGGCGGATTTTAGGCCACGAAACATATTTTGTACATTTGCGATTATCTTTAAAAGCAAATAGGTCTACCTCAGGAAACCCTAGTGTATTTCTGATCTGAGTAAAGGCATAGAATAGAACTTAATTAATACTTAATAATAATTAATATTAAATAGGTAATCCTAATATACAAATAAAAAAAAAATTTAAATATGAATATTGAAATATTTTGTTTATAGAGAATAAATAAAATAATAAATAGAATAATAAAATAAATACAGACCATTCTGTCTCTGGCTGCAGTGCCCGTGACTCCAAATCAGCCATCCAGTTATCTTTTGAACTAATATAAGACACGAAAATCCACAGATCACGTATGTTGCTCGCACCATTGCCTATTGCCTTTGCCAAATTATTAAAGTGAGTGTAATGAACATTACCCATACGATTAATACAGGCTACTGCAGTGATGTTGTTATCGCACCTTATCAGGATATTACAGTTTCTTAAATTTTTAGCGAAAAACATTTTAGACCCAGAAAAATAGCTTGGAATTCTATCTAAAAACTTAATGTGGTTTTGTTTATCTGCAACAGTCCACCATCCGTGTGTTTTTTCACCGTCACAACAAGCTCCCCAACCTAAAAGGGAAAAATCTGTAAAGATGAGTCTTGTTTTATGTCGTTCCAGGCTAAATAAATATTATCTAACCACCAGGAAAAATCTGTAGGAGATTGAAGTGACATCTTGGCATTATAATTCATATGATTTTTCTGAAGAGCGAGCAATTTTTCCCTCTCAAGAGATTTGGTGTACAGCCACCCGTATTTTATGGCTGAACATGGAAACCAAAAGTCCTAAAAACTGTGCAAACTCTCTTATTTTGAAAACTTTTTTGTTTTGAAAAATCTGATACATTTTACAATTCTATCCCTTTTCTCACCAGGGAGCTCTATTTTCATAGTATCAGTGTGAAAAATAAAGCCTAAGAATTTGCATGTTTTTGACGAGTTCAGAACGCTTTTCTCAAAATTAATTACAAACCCAAGAGATCCAACCATCTCTATGGCGACCTCTTGTGTTCTTTTTACAATCATTGAAAGTTTTACCAAGAATCAAAAAGTCGTCCAAATAATTAACGCACAGGATTCCTTTTTGTTTAAATTTCTGAACGACTGGTCTGAGAATTTTAGTAAAAGCATGAGGTGCAGAAGATAGCCCAAATGGAAGACACGTGAACCTGTACAGTTGATTATTATAAGAAAACTGTAAATATTTCCGATTATCGGTTGCAACTGCTACTAGTAAATATGCATCTTTTAAATCTATAAAAGTCAGATACCAATGAAGTAGCTTTTACAGTTCGTGTATCTTCCAATTTAAAGTGTGGAACATCCATGTATTCATTAAAATTCTTTAAATTAAGAATAAAACGGTTCTTACCATTGCCTTTAATTGCCAAGAAAAAACTATATAAGAAATGATCAGGTAGTGGCTTGCACAACACGACCACTCCCTGTGTCACCATTTCAAGGTATCTAGTAGCCTTTCAGCCATTTAAGTATCACACCACTTGAAGTTATGGTTATCCAGTTTTCATAAAACTTGAAACCTGAAAAAATTGATGAGCTTAACTGACTTACTTCTTCATTGGGGTTGATCTCCTTCGTGGTTCGTCCTATGTACGACCCTGTCTCCCTCGATTGACAGGCAACGAGATACCTGTTTAAAGCATTAAAGGGCTGTGCTTTTGCTTGCTCCCCCTCCCTTTTTTCCCATCTTAAAAATGCGAGGGGGAGAGAAATAAAAGCTGAAATAGAGCGTACAGGTTTCATATCCTTACTCGCAGCCTGTAAGGTTTTTACTACCTTGACCTTTGACTAAGATCGGGCCCAAAAAGGAGATTTTGACTGTGGACATAAATTCATTAATAATTCTTTAGAGTCTTTATTCATATAAGGGTAAATTAAACTACAACGTGCCATTGAAGTCATAGAATAAGCCTGTTAGGAGGCGACCAGCATCAGACAAATTTGAAAGTAGCACATTTTTATACATCCGAGGCAAGTTCTCTGTTTCCGTTAAAAACCAATCAATGCCTTTACTTGAACTGAAAATTCACATAGGCAAAATCTTTTTTCTTAATATAAACCGGAATAATGGATTTAGTTTCCGGGTTGATTGCCGGAGGAGCCAGCAGGAAACAGTTTGTCAGACTTTTATATTTTTGTAAAATGTTGTTACACTCACTTTCTGGAATACCATGAGTAAGAGAAAGTGTCCAGCAAGCTGAAAAAGCTGGGTGTAGATTAGTCTAGGGTTATCTTTAGGAGAAGGGTCATCTTCCCCTAATATGTGTAACATGTCGTCTGGCAGTTGGATGTCATTATGAATTATTAAAACGTCAGTAGCAGGGGCGAATTAGACGTAACGGGGGAACCATGCTGTGCGGGATGTGGGTGACCCTGTCTGCAGTGTCCGCCGAGTCACACGGAGCTTGGACTACACTAACATTATCAGGGTTGTCAGAGGCCAATGTAACAGAACGACAACGATTAAATTGTCCTTGAGAAAATTCTCCTAAGGAACGAGAAGACAGAATGGATCAAGAACGATGTTTGAGATCTACAGCAATCCCCGCTGGAACACGAACGAGACCTTGAATGGCTGCCATGTTTATTGTAAAAACTCTTCAATTTGCCTAACCTTTCTAACAATTCTTTGTTTGATTTCTTTCCCGAATGATCTGAATCACTATTAGAGGATTGGTGCTTCTCTTTTTCGACTTTCCTGTAGCTGAGAAAACGTTTTCTCTTATTAGAGTTTATCGAGAGTAGGCCCCTCCTAGGAGTGCATGTCTCCATCGGGCAAGGGATTCACACTCAAAAATGATATGAGTGGCAGTTTCATCCTCTTCATTGCAGAGTCTGCATATGGATTCCTCATTGTATATGCCCATTGTATGCATATGTTTTCTTAGGTTACAGTGACCGGTTATTAGCCTCTCGTCGTTTCTGATCCCTTTTTTGCAAGTGTGTCAGCTCTTTCATTCCCTTGTATTCCTTTATGTCCTGGCACCCACATAAGAGTAACTTTATTGTGGTTGGCCAATGTTATAAGGTTTTGAAGATAATCCCATACTAATTTTAAATGAATCTGGTGGCTCGCCAGAGCTTTTATAGCAGCCTGACAATCAGTCAGGATATGGATATCCTTGCCATGATAATTCCTTCTTATGGTCTCTTGCAGACAGATATCAATTGCATGAATCTCTACTTGCAATACTGTGGCATACTTCCCTTAAAACAGGGTAATTCCCGGTGTATTCCAGCCCCTGTTCCGCCATCAGTTTTGGATCCATCTGTGTACCAGACTAGATCAATGTTAACAAAGGCTTCGTGAGCACAATCGTCACATTTATAGCATTAGATTTAGTCTTCCTCAAATGTTTCCCTGCAAATGACACATTCGGTATCTTGATCACGATATTCATGAGAAAGACTTGACTATTTGGTTTTGTTTTTAGTTGCTTACATGTCATGCCTTTACTTTTCTCTTAAAGATCATTCCAATACGGAAAAGTTGTTAAAATCTGATTCTTCTGTGGTTTTTTGTGAATGCTTTTTAGTCGCATTAGGAAGAGGCAATAATTTTAGCATTTTTGTACTGATTCTCCGAATATAGAAATATATTTTAATCAAATACCTAGGATAAAATTACCCCTAATTACACAGAAACTACTTTTTTTTGTTAAATGCAAAGCTATTCACCGACTTACGTCCGGTACGAATTTTTGTAACCTTAAAATGAAATATGAGCTAATATGCTTCGATGTTAGATGTTAATGGCCTATTCTAATTCAGATTGCATTAGTTGTGCAAAGTTACATTTCTCTGCACTTCTGTCATTTTTTCTATGCAACTTGTGTTGTGACCCATTGCGACGTGAATTAGAATTAGGTCATGTATCTACAGTTCACATCACCATCTATATGTGTAATACAGAACCTCAAAGATTGACCAGTCGCCACACCTATCAAATTTTCTGAAAGCGTCATCCCTAGAAGATGTTAAAATCAAGCTCAGTACGCAGTGCCACCCAGCATTGTTTCCCAGTAAACAAAGGCCGTTATTTATCTTGATTTTAATCCGAGAAATTAATTTTCTTCAATAAATAAATAAAAAAACTGTATAAAGCTGGAAATAAACTTCGTATGCAACACGCTTTGTAAATTAATCTTTACTGGGCTCACTGGTGGGTTATGGAAGCTCACTACTTCAACACTCGCCCCACAGCTTTCCAGCTCGCCCGTGTAAAGATTACAAACTTAACAAACATTTGTCATTATTTAAAAAATTTAAATAAAAGATTCATATATAACTAGAACAAAACATAAAAGAAGTAGTATCCAAATTTCTTGTCAATGCTTTCAAACGCAAAAGTTGGGCAAACTATGCTTATTAAAGAAAAACAAAAAATGCTGCAACTACTGAAAAGCGGGAGCAGGCAAGGTTGTGTTTACTTTGCCTTTTGAAAACTTGACACCAACAGCAGCTGCAAGTAACACATGCACATTTTGTGTGGGTATGCTGTTTAAAATCGTTTAGTTTCGATTTTATTTTCAATTTGTGATGAATTTTCATGGTTTTATTATGCGCGAATGTTCTCATCAGTATTTTTAGAACGTTCTTTCATTTACAACACTAAGCTCTGCTAAAATAAATATATTTTCTCATCTCAAGACCTTGGTGCAAAAAAGGCCAAGTCCACTTTTGGGTGAAGTTTAGTTTGCTTATTTTAAAGGATCACTGATCAATTGGTGCCAAAACTGACTTGACTGAAATTGTATTATCTGCAAAGTTTTTCGTTCTCCCACAAATGCTGATTTAGAACTTGGTCGGTTTTTGCACCAAGGTCTTCAATTCAATTCAATGCTTGATGTTCAAGGAGCGTAGTAAAAATGTAGATAGAATGTAATTTAATAATGAGCAAATTAAAATTGCATTCCACGAATTTGTTTTGCGACTTTCGGAATAAAAATGTTGTGGAAAGATCTTTTAAACTAAATGTGGTACTAACTAAACTCAATACATCAATATACACAACAGTTCTTCTTCGTTTGCAATACTTTGAATTTTATGGTTCATTAGCAACATTTTGAACCAAATTCCTGGTTGCGCCACTGCCAGTAAACAAAGCAAAATTCCATTTGGGTGATTAAAGTAAGTTTTTTTAAGATGTTGAAATCAAAGTTGGCATGATCATAATTGCCAACGTATAGAAGAAGAATTCGAATCTTTTTTTTAGTGAAGGAAGTACTTGATAAATGAGTTGCCTGTTTCCAAAAAGTAGCCAAATCCATTTATAATGAATGAAATTTGAACATTTTTAGCAATGAAAATAGGCAACTCAAAACTTTTATGGTTGCAAAAATCAACACTTATTAACTGATTGCATTAATATTTGGACAAAGAACGACTTTCGAGTTTGGACACCATGTCATATTGAGAACAATGAACCCGTCTTTAAGCAAGGATACTACTGTGCTTGTGTTCTATCTGTTGGGCGAGGGCTTGGCCAACTTTGTCTTTGCAGTGATAGACCATGGTGCTCATAATCTTATGGTAGGATGTGATGGCTAAACTGTGGGGATAAGACATAGCTTAAATTTTAAGGGATCATTAACATTTTTACTGCGGAAAACTACATGAGTGTCCAGCATCGTCCATATTATGTATGGAAGACAGACTTAGTTTGCTGCCACCTTGTCAGTCGGGGTTTCGCTCAGCGCACAGTTGCACAACCACTTTGGTAATGATAACAGACGACATTCTCAAAGCACATGATGAAGGAAAAAGTACATTATTGGCTCTGTTAGATTTCAGCAAAGCTTTGATACAATAAATCATGAATTACTGCTTAGTATTTTGCACTACATAGGTCTTGGTAATAATGCAGTCGGTCTGATCCAAAATTATCTTTCCAACAGGACGCAACGAGTCAAAGCATCTAATGCTGTGTCTAGACCTGTTGATGTTACAAGAGGGGTGCCGCAAGGATCCATATTAGGTCCCTTGCTGTTTACCTTGTATACCAGAGGTCTTTGTGATTGTATGGGGGCCTGTAATATTCACATGTACGCAGATGACACACAAATCTACTACTCATTCAGTCCATATCGAAGATGCCGTTGATATACTAAATAAAGACTTGCAAGCTATAAATGAATTCTGCTCTAAGCATGCATTAATCTTAAACCCAACTAAGTCTTATATTCTACTTTTAGGCAAACCGATCAATAATTATCAATTATCACCCATAAGAATTGGAGATATCAATATTCCCATAGTTGAAAGTGCCAAGAATCTTGGAATCGTTTTTGACAAATCATTTAGATTCAAAAAACAAATCAATAAATATATACAAAAAGCTTATTATAATTTAAAACTTCTTTACCCGCATAAATACTACTTAAGCAAAAATGCAAAGATCTTATTGAGTGAATCTCTTGTACTATCTCAATTCAACTATTGTATACCTGTCTATGGCCCTTGTCGTGATTTCGAAACATCACAACGTATACAACGTGTCCAAAACTCTTGTTAAGTTGTATTTACGGAATACCCAAGTTTGAGCATATATCCTCAAAATTAGTAGAAACGGGCTGACTTGATATGAAACAACGGCGTTACGTACAGACAGCAACATTCTACCATAACATAATAATTAAAAGGCAGCCACCCTATTTATGCAATAAGGTAAGGTATAGGACAGATGTACACAATATAAATGTGCAACATAGAGAGGTCTGTTGACTATACCCAAGCATAACACTACATTCTACGAGCGCTTATTTACCTATAACATTGCAAAAATCTATAATGATGTACCCTTATCATTCAAGGCATTATCGGTTATACAATTCAAAAAATCCTTGATTAAGAGCTTCATTGCAGATAGTCATTAATGCACCAAATCGTAAACAGTCTATACTAGTTAAATTAGTTTAAGTTAAGTTGTTACATACATAGTTATGTACGTCCAATAGTCCCGCTATGATTTTATGTAACGTGTATACAAGGGGGAAATGGAAGAACAACTTTGTTGAATTATTATTATTACTTGTGCATCTTACACCAATCAGTTTTAATTCAGCAGTAGTTATTAAATGAAGATGAAGTTTAAGATAATTTATGTATAATTTATTTGTTATTCTTTACTTTATAGATTTAACGGATAACTACAGGACATTGATTGATAGCATGATTGTTAATGATCATACTCTCCGCCCTTCTGTTGACAGTGTGTTGTCAAACTCAACTATTCAGAATATACTGAACAAACGCAAGCAGGGAGTGCGCCCTAATTATATGGTAAGTTCATTATTCTGAATCTTTTGAAAAAAAATTATTAAGATATCTCATTTTGTGTTAAATAGGCCAATTGGCAAGTTACTTGGCGGAATTATGTAGCTACTCATGCTGAACCTGGATGGGATATACCACGTGTTCAAATGCAAGGACCATCACCTCCTCGTCGCACTTACCCAATTAATTACATTCCCCCAAGGAATCCTCGTCGTTTGCCTTTAGAAGAGATCGAATTAAAGTAAATATATTAAATGATATAAGTATATTATATATAATTTATTTATATATTTTTAGTTCCTCTGCAGAGTGTGAGACTGATAATAATAACGATGTCAATAAAAGTGTTGAGCCTCCTACTACACCGAGAACGGATCGTTACAAAAAAGTTTCACGTAGATTGTTTTCTTAAGTTTGACATGATGGTTGTCTAATGGTTTTTATTGATCTCAAAACTTTAATTTTGTGATATTTTAAATTTAAGATAGATCAAAAATATTTAACAAGAATTTTTTTGAATATTTGTACTAGGAATGGTGCCTATAGTCAATCAACATTTCAAGTTTTTTTTTTTCGTTTTGCTCGTTTGTGATTACTTTTTTTTAATGTAGATTTAGAGGACCGTACATGAAATAAGTATTATAAAAGCATTTATTTATTTATATTTTATAGAGGCTATGGCTTTTAATAGGTGGATTAATTATTCGCATAATATTCACCAAAAGAATTTAGATGAAAATAGAAAAACTAATGTATTAGAAATGTTATTTATATATTTTATAAATGTTATAATCATTTAATATTTTGTTATCATAAATCATACTTTTAGCATTAACAGAGCCGTATTTTAACAAAATAAAATATGGAATGTTTGAATTTTACAAATAGCACACATTAAGGTTTTTAGATCCTTTATTCTTTACTGTGCAACTCTTTGTCGTCAACTTTTACATGACCTAGTAAATGATTTTTGAGTTGGTCACATATTTAAAACAATTTTAAGTTTAGATTTTATTTCACAGACTGATGATTTTGACTGATTAGTAAGTTCAACATGGTATATCCGTTAAATCTTCAAATATCTCCCATGTTTTATCTTTTAGCAGAGCTTTTTGATTCAAATGAGAAATAAAACTTTCGCACAATTGTTACATGAAGTATTTTTTAAAATTATTCTTATCACCTACTCTACGAATTAAGAATTTGGCAAAGCATAACATTAAACGTAAATTCAAAATGTGACCAAAAATTAAATTATAAAACATTTTTCTTTCAATTGTTTTATTTCTAGCTCTTTTTGTAAATCCTCTGACTCTTAATAATGATTTCTTCTTTTTGTCTTAATTGCAATTCTAATGTTGTTCGAGCTTGTGAAGTGTTAAGTTGCAGGATTAAACTCTGCCTTCTCTTCAACTTGGCAATATTTTTTATAATGTAATAAACAGCATCTTCTTTTTATTTTAATAGTACTTCGTGTATATATGCATTTAACTGTGGTGAAAACTAACAGTTTTATTTCTCATTTGAAATGGCATGTCTATTTGCTGAGAGAATGTTGTAAGAAAACTTTGTTGATTTTCTAGTGGTTATCCCTAGTTTAGGATTTATGTTTTTGTTTGCGTCTTTGTTTACGTGTATATTTTATAATCTTTACTTAGATTTTCTAGTAGAATTTTGAGCTAATAATTCTACTTATTTGGTATTTCCTTTTGGCTAGAACTTAGGATTCCCAAAGTTCCGAAAGTGTCAACTAAAATCATGAAACTTTATATGGTTTTTAAAAAACAAACACCACATAACAGCACACTTGTAGATTGTAGGTAATATTTTCTGAATGTTTTTAATGTTTATTTTGAAAAAGTTTTCTTGTGTATGAAGTTAAAATGTATTTATAAGTGTTCTTTGAATCTCATTAACTATAAGTACATCTCTGTTAATGCTAAAGAATTAACACATTTAGTGCCAGAAAACATATGTAGAACCCAAAGAGTAGATCTATTGGCACGAGAGATGCCACGTTATGTACTTTTGTCTAGTTAAGTTTAAATGCATGAGAATTTCTTTGTTACTGCAGTAACTGATTGATATTAATAAGTATGTCAGTTGAGGCTAGGAAGCCTATTTTCATTCTTGGCTCAACTTTTTGTCGTGCTTTTTTTTGCAATGTGCATGCAACTTGTTGGGTTCATAGATGAACCCATACAATGATGCCCGGCACTGAATGTGTTAAATTGTGTTGAAACAGATAATATTGTGGTGTCTGATAAGAGCAATTTTTTATTATCTAATGTTTTATTTTTCGTACTCGAATTGTAAAATATAGAGGATTCTGTTGTTTATGTTTATATGTTAAAAGTCTCGCACATATACTGAACTAGAAAATATTGCAATAGAGCTTGATATCAATTAAGGTTGATATTGGTATATCAATACAGTAGTGTCAATATCAACTTATTACTAGAATTGATGTGTATTGGGTAAAGTTACATAAGTACAAGTTCATATATTACCATTCTGAATACGTCGATAAAATCTCCAATTTAAATCTTTTTTTTATTAGCTTTTTTTTAGGTTATGTATCTATTTTCTGCATATCTGTGGAATGATATATATTGATAGAGCGATACATATCGTCTTCTAATTTAAATAACTTCACATACATATTATGCTCTAACAAACAAATGAAGAATCTAGGTCGCCGCGTGACTACCACCTGGTAAACACATACAATATAAGATCAGATTTTAAGCAACACTGATATTATTTAAGCTGTTAAAAATGTCAGTGACGTACGTTGCCCGTGTGATTCGCGATGCGGTATGCAAGTTAGCCCTCGTGATTTTGGGGGTCTAGATTCTTCATTTGTTTGTTAGAGTATAGTATATCACATTTATGTCAATATAACATTTTATGACTCAACTCATCACATCTATGTAATTATTGGGAGAATTGTCATAAGTAGTTCAATTACTTTATAATTTTTAATTCATTTGCCATTTCCTGATTAGTTCCCTTGTTTGTTTTAAAATTTACATTTAAAAGACTGTTTTAGAGAATTCTTTTTTGTGCAAGTTTAATAAGTAATAATCTTATTTGTGTTACAAGCAGAAATATTATTTCATGATTATGGAGTTTCACGAAGTAAATCTTGAGGCAGTAAAGCATTGATTGTGCTTTTTTGTAACCTTACATGAACTTTTCATATGTGCGAGATTTGCAATTGGCAACATAATTCTTGTTATAAACATGAAGAATTGGATGGACTATATTGAACGATATTAATCTAAGAATTTTAGATAATGAAATCAGGTCAGGGTCTTCAGTAAGTGATTTGAGATTTACATTTATAAATAGCATGCTTATATAAAAAGTTGTGTGTGAGTAGTTTGTTATTTAAAATATTGTTAAATCAAATGCTAAGTCTATATCCGAGATTAAATGTTTGATTTATTGATGGTATATAGCTTGTGCAGATTATTTTACAAATAGAAAGTTTGGTTAAGTTTTTTTAATTTTTAAGATGAAAGGATTCAAAACGGGCCTTAAATGTTTTAATTATCTGCATGAACTATTATTTTCTTTTAAAAATGTATTATTGCATTAATTAATCCAGCAAAGCTAGGGTTATTCTGTAGCTTGCATAACATGAAAGATACTGCTTTCTTTATGTGAAGAATGGTAATGCTGTTAAGGAAATACCAAAAAAATTGAATCACGTTGTGTTGTATTTAGAGTATTGTTTTACTTTATTTGTTCTGATTCTTTGTATGCCTTGAAAATGCAAAATAAAAAGGGCAGCATTTGTAGTTAATTCTTTTTAGTTTCAGTATTAGCTTTATTTAATAGTTTTTTTGTCGAATAGTACAAAAAACTAAATTGTGGTTTCACTGACACTTGTGTGCATTATTTAGGTGCATTTGTAGTACCTATTTATTTCTAATGTTGAGAATTGTTGCAATAAATATATTGTAGTTCATTAAATTTTAAGCAAAGTTCCATTAGTTTTTAATCATAATTTACTTATGTTAAAACTCAAATTGAGGAGAGTTTATTTTTGTGTTAAAATTTTTAAAATAAATTTTGTATGTATTTGTATTCATGTCTTGTTTTATTTCTCTTATTTTAAATGAAAAACTGATCAATAGGTACAATGATCAAAATCAAAAAATGCATGATGCATGAAAAAAATTTACAAATTTATTATAAGCTACCTCACAATTGTTTCGACACCTCAGCTATCATTATCAAAGGTAATATAAATAAACATGTCGCTATAATAACTATTTAGAAATTACTGAGCTCAATCTGTTCATTCATTAAAGTTACCCTGAGTTTGTGTTTGTATTATCGGACCTTTTATGTAGAATGAGAAAACGCCTTGTACTCCATTTTGCCAGATTTTTATGAAGTTAAAGAAATTCACAAAATTGTAGACAACTTGTGCAGATTTTTATATTGTTTCAATAGCTGTTCATTCATGTTGGAGATTCTAGAAGTCTACATTCAAACAGCTCACTTGAAAGTTAGCCATCTTGTTAACTAACATAATATATTTACACTAACAGTAAGCCATCGCGTATAAGAGCAGTTTTGTCTAATGTATGTAAATTCATTTCTTGATTTGTTAAAGAAACCCCAACTGTATTTTTTACGATAACCGTGTTCTTAACCTGTAGAATGTTTAATAGCTTTATTTTATTTGCCCTAAAACACTGGTGGTTCTAGATAGTTTAGGGAGTGCACTTTATATCTTGAATATGTACAGTGGAATCTCTCTTGAGCGGACGACCTTGGTTCCATATATTTTGTTTGCTAACTATATTGTCATTTTATCGGTGCAGAGATGTCTTATAAGAGATTTCACCCATTTTCAACCTATACAAATCGCTCGAATCTCTGCTATCCTCACTCACACAGAATATCTTCCGACCAGGTAGTGCATCGAAGTAGTCTTGGCTCATCTCTCAAATACAAACATTGTGTGATCCACAGCGCTTCATTTTCTTTTGCACTGCTTAATTGCAAGATTTCATGCAATTTTACCTAATAACAAAATCAAATTAAAAAACTGCGTTGTTATTCTCAGTGACTAATCTAACGTATTATCTTTGTCAAATTCTAGATGTCAAACTGATGTGTAATACCTATCCTACATGTTACTATGTATATTTTATTCGTCCATATAACATCAAAATAATAAGGTCGCTTATATTTTTAGTGCCACATTTGGACTGCGTTTTATGTTTTTTCGTCTCTGTTACATTAATTTCTCCTAGTGATATTCTCGGCTGAAGCCAGGTTGATTTGAGTATTTTTTGTCCGATTAGGAAAAGGTATGATAAACAAAGAGAAATTTATTCTTTACTACAGATATTTTTTTTTGAGAAATAGAACGAAAAATATTTTAAGATCAATTTATTTAATAATAATAATATTTATTTACTCTGGTAATAACCAATAAACAGCACACATAAGATAAACAATAAATAATATACATAAGGTACTTAATTTTTTTCTAATTTAATTATTTATTTTTATTTAATTATCAGAATCGCAAGGAGATGATGCAGCATAAGCTGCTCTTCCATCATCTTCCTGGAGTTAACGAACGACTAACTGCAGGATTATTACACAAAAAAAAATTGAGTATACATTTATAACATATCAATTACAAAAGAATCAATTACATAAACTGTTTACGAACTGGTATATCAAGCGGTTAGTAGTAACTTTTTAAATAAAGCTTTTTTAAATTGTTTAATAACAAGCGTTTTGATGGAAAAGAGTATCTCATTATAAATTTTTGCGACATTATAGGTAAACAAACGTTGGTAAAAAGTAGTAATATATCTAGGGATAGTCAACAGACCTTTGAAATGTGGTCCCCTCTTATGTTCTTAAAAAGAAAGGTAAGTTATATATTTGTGTTTCATGTTCTCTACCTTGTTGTATGCATACACATTTTATTTGTTATCAAATCTTCAAATATCAGTTTAAAGTGAAATACAGCAGTTACTGTCATTGATTCCACAGTTAAATCTTTCAAGTTCTGAATCCTGTAATATAATTTCCTTAATGCCTATCTTTCTTTCTTATATTTACAGGAGCCGGCAAAACAGCAGGGTGGTTATAGTGGATTTTTATCGTGTAAGAGAGTTAAGTTGAGTTTACTCCGGAAAGTTCTCGGATGGGTAAACTACGAGCGCAGTGTACTTGCCTACATGGCTCTGCTGCCTCGTCTCACACCCACATATCCACTCTGCAGCTCGTTGCATTCCGGCACCTCGACACCAAAAGGTATAAGGGATTAAAGATTATGTATGTATTTACAGGAAGGGATAGGAAATTTAAAAAAGCATTGTGTTGATTATTCTTTAATGTTTAAAACTGAATTTTTTAATCTAATGAGTTTTTCTTCATAGGTTATACTTATAATGGCATCGATGATTTAAATTATGCATTTCTTACAATAGTAACTTATCTGTCATAAAAGATTCAAAACTTAACTATACTTTGAAATAGTTTGGCAAGTTGATCTAATCTATACTAAATTTATACTCAATATCGGAAAAGTTTTAAAACACTGATTTAGAGAATAAACTTTTTAATAAGACAATTTCTAAGTTTTAAATTATTAAGAATTGGAACATGCTAATAAACTCTGGTTTAGGCCCTGTTAATTCCATCACTCTTAAAATTGCTCCAATAATCAGTCAACTGGTTTCTGAAATACAAAATAATTTAATAATTTCTCACAAAACAACATGCAAAAGAGAGTGAATCAATGTCTTAATTGTTTTTCTACAATTTTATACCTAGTTAATTCTTGTTTCGCTAAACAATATTACTCTATTTTTTCTTGTCTCGAGACGCGGGACTTTTGTATACAAGGTGTTCAATTAAAATTTTTACTTTAGAATTAAGGTTTTATTTGTATCTTGAGCAAAATATTATTAGTTAAAAAAGATAATTCTGAACAAGAGTGTTGCTTTGTGCACGTATGTTTTTCTTAATCAGTTTTTTAAAAATGCTAAACTGTCTTTGCAAACACATACAAATTATTTACAACCTGTCTATAAACAATCAATAAAGGCAAAGGGATTAGTTTCAGTAAGAAAGTACAGTTAGGTATGGTGCCTCGTCAGAGCATTCTTTATAAATGAACTTGCAGTTTCTATTCAATTGTATTCAAAAAGGGTCTCCATGCGGAATTTCCTCTCTTATTTATAAACAGGTAAACCTGTTCCTGTTCTTAAAGCCTAAACAGAATGAATGTTTTTACTTAAAAATTCATATTGAAGTATGAACAGGTTGTTTTCAATAGGTAAAGGGTTTCAAGAAAATTTTAAAAGTTTTTGCAACGACAATAGTTCGCTTTCATAATTAATTGCGTATTTACTAGATTCTGAATTTGTTTCATCTGACTTTTATTTACTTTTACCTATTAAATTTAGAAATAAAATATTTTCAGTTTAGCTTCAAGATGAAAATAAACCAAATCGTAGTTTGAAATCTTTTAAAAATGTCTAAACGGCCCATGTATAAATATTACCTCAAACAGATTTCGTGTAAGGTTGGAATTCTAGAGGCCGCATGCACTATTTAGAATGCATGCACGGATCGCATTGAAAAAAAATAGTAAAGAAGATATTGTACCTTGTACCTCAAAAAATATTAAAAATTAACAATCAGTTTTAAAATTTTGCAAAACAAGGAATTTGAGTGAAATTGTATGTATCTCAATAGGTCACAGAAGATGGAATATCAATTCGAACTATTGCTAATAATATTTATCGTGTTCATATTTAGGAAAAAGATTCCTTAAAAAAGCTATGACTAACCTAAGACTTACCGATAAACAATACAACACTAAACAGGAAAGGTTTTGGTATAAAAGAGAGAGAAAAAATTATTTTATGATATAAGAATTTATTTATGTACGTGCTTTTCATTAAATACAGTTATTTTTCAATGAGAACTTCTAGAAGAAAGTGATTAGAGGATTAATTAAAGCAATTTTAAAAATGAATATTTGGATGTTTGTGTTAGATTCCGGGATTCCCGGGACTTGCGGAAAAACAAGTCTCGAGTCCCGGGAATAGCAAAATTGTCGAAACCCAGAAACCCTAGATGCTGCTAAGTATAGTTTGTTACAAATTTTAAACACGCTTGTTTGGCTTGCTATATAGCCCAAAATAAAACAACTCTGTATGTATTTAATGTATGCATAATCTATATATTTAAAATACAAAGCTTATTTTTGTTCCAGTTCGTTTGGAGTTCCACCTATTTACGTCATTCTTTTTGTATATTGAAGCTTTCGCCGTGTAGATTAGTCAACACTATTTAATTTTGATTTTTTAATGTTTATATTTTAATTTAAATAAATATAAAATGTTTAATTTGAGATGCGTGAATCGGACATTCACTTGGGGCACCCTCTCACTTTTTACGGTGTTAAGTTTTAGAACTATTCTCTATTACTAATCTAGGCATTAGTCACCACCACTTACTTTTCATTTTTACCTATTTAACTTTTTATTTTTAAAACCATCCTTTTTTTTAGTCTGTGGAATTTTAGTTTTGTGATTTTTTAATTATTTATATTTTTAAGCAATATTTGTAGTCGATGCATTTCAATATTCTGAAGGCCGATTGCTTCGTTACGTTTTGGCACTAAACATCCTCCCTATACTTATACCTGCTTACTATGCCACCAGCAGGCATAGACCCAGGAGGTCGCAGTGGAGGGGCGGACAGGACGCCACACTCACCTTTAACCTAACCTAACCTAACTATGCCACCAGCTGTTCTCAGTCGAATTTCACATGTTTGCTGTTCATATTCCAAAGTGATGCTCAATAGCATGTAATAATTACGTGGCCCACAGTATATCTTTACCTATAGTACCTATATTAAAAGATATAATAATGAATTATATTTCAGCAAAGAGAAATAAAACTTTAACAAAATACCTATGTATATATAGTAACTTCAACTTAGTAGCATGAACTATTATCTCATCAGATAGTACAGATAAAATAGTACAAATATTTAAAGCTCAGGTAATACTTTTATTTGTTACTCACTCGTAAACGTCATTTAACATAACCCAACAAAAACAACGAAACATTACGTTTACCAGCTACTGACTTGTAAAACTGACAGCTGACTTATAAAAGTTTTATAAGTTAGTAGAATATGACATTTATAGATCAATTGGCATAATAAGATCTACGTCTACGCACACTTCCACTTCTCATAAAATTATTAAAAAAGTGTCACATTTTGTTTGTCAAAAGTGTCACAAGACCAGGTTTTATAGATACAATAAATGTTGTGTGTTGTTTACGAATGAACAAATAAAATATTCTACATTATACGCAAGGTAACCGTTTTATTTTATTGGCTCAAGAAGGTGACAGGCTCGCCTATCGGCTCGCCGGTCATCTTCTATCGCCAATAAAAACAGGTTTACCTTGCTAATAATGTAAAATACTATTTTTTGTCCTTTGGAAATTCCTTAAAATTAAAAGTGCTAAGAATGGTCATGAATAAATTTTTAACTGTCATATAACAATATAAACATCTCTAGAACTGGAAAAAATATATTTTGAGAAAGGGACGTACAAATATTTTTAAATTATACCAATCAGAAAATATGTTAGATGGTAGGTATATTACGAAAAAAAAAGGATACATATTTGTTGTTTTATACTAATCGAAAAACTCACTATTGAAGTTCTTGAATATGCCAAAATTGAATTGGCAAAAGTAATTATTACATTAGTTCCAAAGTTACCAAACCCTTTTTCCAAAGATGGTTATGTACGTTTTCCGATATTATTTATTTGGCTAACATTCAAATTATTTTATTTTCAAGAGGCCTTGTAATACACACATAGAAACGGAGGTGAAGACTGCATTGTTTGTCGTCTTAGAACTGTCGCTAGAAGCAGCAAAGGTGAAAATGTCTTAAAATAATAAAAGGAAGAAAAATAAATCAAAACTCAGCAAGACCCTCATCAGGTATTGTGAATAAATTACCACTGTTTCAACAAATACAACAGATTAGATTAGACAGTGTCCCTGACAAAACGCTTGGTTTTATTTTTAGTGCAATGGAAAGAAGTAGAAAAATCTATACTTCTTGTCATTTAAAACGAATTAAAAAAGCAAAACTTTAGAAATTTTAAATTTGATAAATTCTAGTGCTCCAGTTCAGGATTTGGAACTAGAACATCCATTTATTTGATTATTATTAATATTAATCATCGTTCCTTTAAATTAATCAATAAAGTATTAATAATTAAGTGTTCTTTAAATCAATATTTCAGCATTGTAAATACATTTTTGTTAAATAAACTAATTTGAGTAATATTTGCATATTATTAGAAAATTCTAAATCATTTAGTTCACTTACAACAAACATGAACCCTACATCTGCCTTTGAAAATCCAAGTGTTGATTCTTATAGTTTGAAGTTATCCGAATTTGTTTATTAAAATGCACAATCTCATCGAGTTCATATAGATATCATGTAATATAGCGAAAAATAGTTAAATTCTTATAAAAAACACGGAAATCGTTAATTTTGAAAAACATTGCAATATGAAATGTCAAAAGCTGTTTAATTGCCATTGCATTACAAATATTTTCAAATACTAGTAAAATTATAAAAGATTTGTAACAAATACTAGTAAAAAATTTATTTTAATTTTATTGAAAAGAGATAAATCGGTATTAAGCATTCAAAATTATTATAATCATATAATAATAATACACAGAGCGTTCGGGCGTCCAGCAATTAAAGAGAGTCTGGTATTTAATATTATTATGTCCATCAAAATTAATGAATTGTGGTTATTAAAATGCATAAACTTGATTTTTTGCTATATTGGAATTTTTACACCATACTGTTATGCAGATGTATGCATTTGTATTGGCTATAAAAAGTCATTTTTAGTTGTTATATCTAAAACAATGGTGAAATTGCACTGGTAAATCAATTTGGATTCAGCATCAAAGAACTATTTATTGAAATCCATGCTTCATGATCTTCAAGGACAAATGTATGGTGCATTTTTGCTGTACATTGCTATTAATTCCAAAACGAGAAAAACACATAATGCAATTGCCATGATCGTTGGCACGTAAATTTCAAGTAATAAGTAGCATCTAATAAATACATCTTTTTCTGATGATCTTTATACATCACTTTGGCATGTAAAAAATGCAAAAAAGAGGGACATTTCGTCTGTATGGCACGCGAAACTTACATTTTTTTATGTACCTTTTTTTCTTGAAATTCTGAGTATGTACATACTCAGAATTTATACAAAGAATACAAATTACGTAATTTGTGGCATGCGAAATTTACGTAATTTTTATGTAATATACCTACTTGGGAAATCACTAATAGTGAGTTACTATGTAATATTGCATAATTTCGAAGTGGAATTATTGGAAGAGTGCAAAAAACGTTTTGTAATCGTAGAGATTAAATAAAATCTCCGAGATTTAGATATATGGATAGGATGCACTATACAGTATATTATAGTCATTGTGTTTCTTGCAGAGAAAAGCATATAGGAATGTAAATATTTATTTCTTTCTTCGAATATGGTTCTTATCAAATTGATAGAAAGTATTCCACAGTGTACAATTTAAACCTCCCGCTTCTGATATACAAATTTTGTTGCTATCAAAAATTCCCTAGTATCACATAACCTGAGTTCCATGAATGTATTAACTATTACTATTTATTAGTTATAGTTTAATGGTAACATGGCGTCTGTGTTGATAGAATTATAGAAAATGTGACAAGTGACAATGTAGTCTACATGATGTTCTAGTCTTCGAGGGGAAATTTTCAGGTATAAAGGAATCTTTCCCTTGCTACAGGGAATCTTTGATTTTTAGAGTTTGCAGCGTTGTCGACGCCGCCCTTTAGTTATGGTTTAAAAATAATAAACAATGATAAAGAAGCGTCAGCAAAACTAACAAAGCTTTAAAGTAATGGCGATGTGGTCTACATAATATACCGAAAGTTTCTATGATCGCAGACCGGTAAGATTTTAGTTTTATTGTTAGTTGAAAATTGCCATAATTCTAGATCCCTGCTGTTGTATATATTTTGTACGCATTTTAAATTTGTTTCGCAGTTTGAAATTGCGCAATATAGTCCAGAGACAATATATTTTCCAGTGTGGATTTTTTACTTTCTTCATTTGTTTACAATTAAAACAATTTACAAAAAGATTTCTGTACAATCTGAACAATACACAAGGCCATTTGTAAACAGCCAAGAAATTGTCTCAACGTTATTATGATGTGTGCCATAAATTTTACAAGTGTAGCAGGCCATAATATTGCAGTGGCGTTTTGTCTTACGACTAGGAAGCTTCTAGTATAATCAAATGGAGCTGTGTACATCTCCAACAATTCTATCGCTGTTGTTCGCTTGCTTCACACAGCCAGTAAATCTATCATTCCAAAGGTGACATACTTGCAATTTACAGCTCAGACTAGTTTTGAAACTACATAATGCTGTGCATATCTACGGTTTGATCGTGCAGTTTTATGTTGATTTATTCATGTATAATTTCTTTCGTTTACAATGTCATCAGCGAATGCCGAAAGAAGCGAGAAATTTATTGATAAAATTGAAAATAGACCTGCTCTCTATTACAGCAACCTGAAATATTTGGACAACAAGCGCAAGAATATTGTGTCTGTCTCCTATTACGTTCATGATGATAATGAATGTAGTTAGACGTTTCTGTAATTTTTGTTTTTGCTAACAACTAATTTTTGCCCTGTGAACATACACATCAAAACCCAATTATTTTATTTTTAATCGGTTGCTGTGCAGTTGTTGAGCAAAAAGTTAACGACAAAAAAGTGTAAACTATTTGTCGATTGTGTACACATGGCCTAGATTGATTTGTTTTATAATATAAAGGGCACAGCCAATACAATTCTATTCCAGATGGGGTTGACAAAAAAGGAAAATATGTTAAGAACATAAACTTTTCATAAACTTTTTTGCACAAAATTATTAAGTAGTTTACTTTTATTCAGTAGTTGTTTTGTCGTTTATTGTATAATCTCATCTGATGATAACATTCATTTAACTTTATTTCATGGCTAATGCTATCACGATGTTTTGTATTTCTGTTGTTTTTTTTCAGATTCTAGGTTTCAATTGTTGAAACATATATTTGTGATATTTATTTGACAAATAAATTCATATGTTGCTTGTTGCTATCAACTTCTGTGATATTCATGCCTCTCTGTGTTGAAGTTTGCTCAACAGCTTTAGCTGTCATGTAAGCTACATGAAGCTTGCGTTATGTAGGTAGTAAGATTTCTACTTGTTAGCCATAATAATAATAAGCCTACAAATCCCAGATTTGGGCAAAGGCTTCCTTCCCCCTTTTACATTTCCTTGTCCATAGCTTATTCTTTCCAGTAGGTACGGTCCTTCCCCTTCTATTATTTTACCTTCCCATCTGATTACTGGTCTTCATTTCTTTTGTTCTCCTTAGCTCCTGCTCAGTTAGCCATAAAGCAAGTCAAAAAATTGTGCAAAGATTCTGGGAAACTGAAACTGTAACATGGACTATTTTATGGTTTGATGAAAGTTAATAAAACACAATTTGATCCGAAATGGGCTTATACAGGTTTGTAGGATACATGTAAAAGTGTATAGAAAGAGCTTACCAGAAGTGGGATTGATTGAGTGGTCGAAATTACTTGGATTTGCTTGTGTTCACATAGGATGTAGCACTTTGGACCACTGAGTACTGTTTACGAATTTATCCAGATTACGTTTCTGTGGTTTCCTCCATCTGTCTTCCGTCAGTTTCATTGTATCAGAGTCATGCTACATGATCACGAGCAAATTCCAGCCTAGCCACGTGCTGACGTGATAGCAATTTTGGTCGGTGTGATAGCCTACAAGCATTTAGTTTCAGTTTTACTAATCTCCTTGAACTGTCTATACACTTATATCAATTCCACCATCACTCTAAGCATGTTTTAGCAGAGGTAGAATTGTAGTTTCTCAATATTTCTGAAGCCACAAAACAGTCATCAGTCTGAAGTCATCAATAACAGCTATCTTTCTTTTTCTATCAGATCTTGGCCTCTACATGTTTTATTGCTTTCCTGATTCTTTGCACTATTCTTTGATAAATATGCTATAGTATGGCTAACACAAAAAAAACTGATTGCTGACTATACTAATGCAAACTTAGTCCCTCTTGCACAATAATAAAGCGCTTACGAAAATCACAGAAATAGACAGCAACAAGGCAAACAATTAATAAGATTTGAACACAAGGTAATTTTAACAAACATACGACAGTTTTAAATAGTTTAATTTTAAAAAAGTTCTTATGACTAGTTTTAGATTGTATGATTAAATGATTAAATTGTATTCTGAAGTAATGCAACAAAGCCGTATGCCGAAAGGTATTTAAAATTTTGCCAAATCAACTAAACTCTTGGAGAAAATTAACGCATCACTACTATTTTGTAGTTAGCTATAATATTGAACTTTTACTATAAATCCTTATGGCAATATTAAACAATTGTATCAAATCTCTGGCAAATCTTTGTTTTACAACAAAGTGGGAGCAATTTTTGCTCCCACTAACCTTGCGTAAAATTACTCAAAAATGATAAGTTAAATTAAGTGAGGCATATTTTACTGTTAACGACAAGTTTTCTCATTGTGATTGAAAACGTTCTTCATTAACAATTTAGATTGGAAAACATGAATCGTCAAGGAGATTTAACAGAATATGAAGCATTTACATTACTTGATGAAGGATACAGTCAGCACTATATTGCTGAGTAAGCTATTTTTCGATAAGTCGCTTGGCTAGAATATACCTAGAAACCATATACCAGAAGCAAAGGGATGAGCATTTGGTGGTGGGTCAATAATATTTTGGGATGAAATTTCTTTTGATGTTTGCACAGACTTAATTCCTATCTATCACAGATCAATGAATGCTGAGTTTTACTCAGAAAACATTATTGTAGAGCGTGTGATGCCATTTGCCGCATATGTAGGTGCAAATTTCATTTTTCAACATGATGATGCTAAGCCTGACATTGTTAGAGAGATACTAATTTACCTAAATGGGATAAATCTTCCAGTAATGAACTGGTCACTTAAAATCCCGGACATGTATCCTATAGAGCATTTCTGGGATTTTTTACAGAAAATAATTCGCCATCGTCTGCTTGCGATTAGGAACCTTACAAAACTTGAACATCCAGCTTTTGTTGAATGGGTTTCTAAAGAAAGAATCTAAATTTTAATTCAATCTATGTTTAGACGAGTGCAGGTTGTAATTAGGGCCAGGGGAGGCAATAATCATTACACTATGGAACAAAAATAGCACTTGTTTCTGCATCGGAGACCAGACTAGGTGATTCTTATAGATTTTTGTGCGTAGAATTCGATGGTGTCAAGAAAATTACGTATCACGTCATGATTTTGAGATATTCGCACTTAAAAGTGCAAAAAACGCCTATCTTGACCATTTTCAGAAGGTTATTACGGAAAATATTTAATATAAGATTAGATTTTGTCATATGCATTTGAAAGTACCAACATTCAGCTACAATTTAAGATATTTTTCTTGTGCACAAATTTTTTGCAGAGATATTTGTATTTGAATGACAGCATATCAAGCTTTTTATGTATTGACGTTAATCTTTCTTTTAGTGAATCAATCGTTCTGAAAATTTACATTCAACTATTTTTCAAGTTATGCGAAATTAATAATTTATTTAAATTAAAGAGTGTATAAATATTTATATCATTATTTATTAAAAATAATTAATTTTCAAAAAATCTGCACCTATATTTTTGTTCGCCATATTGGATTGGCCATCTTGATTTTGGAAAGTCTTATCTATAAATTAATTTCACATAACTTGAAAAATATTTGAATGTAAATTTTCAGAACGATTGATTTACTAAAAGAAAGATTAACATCAATACATAAAAAGCTTGATATGCTGTCATTCAAATACAAATATCTCTGCGAAAAATTTGTGCACAAGAAAAGTAAATATCTTAACTTGTAGCTGAATGTTGGTACTTTCAAATGCATATGACAAAATTTAATAGTATATTCAGTATTTTGCGTTATAACCTTCTGAAAATGGTCAAGATAGGCCTTTTTTGCACTTTTAAGTGCGAATATCTCAAAATCATGACGTGATACGCAATTTTTTTGACGCCATCAAATTCTACGCACAAAAATTTATAATCACCTAGTCTGGTCTCCGATGCAAAATCGTGTTCCGTAGTGTTATTAATCAGTTGATTTTATTTGTATCTGATCTACATTAAGCATAAGTTTTTTGTTGTTGTGTAATTCCAGTGAAATTTAAATCTGGGCATCAAACATTCAAATTTAACAAACAAACGTGTAAAACATTCTAAAATTGGTAGCACTATACATATTCGCTGTTATTTGCTCAAATGACAACTAGGCAATCAATTTATCTGTATGAATAGAAATTTTGAAAAATTTAGATAAATTTTATTAAAAGTTTGATTGAATAAAATATAAATGTATCTGTTATGTTGGTTACATTGTGTTAGTCATATGCAGACTTGTAATGTAATTTTATGCAACTGTTATAGTACCACATCCACTTTTCAAAATAATTTCATAAGAATATATATTAGCAAATACAGGGTGTCTCTACGAGATAGTTGATGATGTATGTATAGAGAAAAATTTTCTTTTAACTTTTTTTTTCTAAAATGTTTACTTTCCAAGTTATTTAATGTTCAAGTTTCCAGTCCGGTCCTGCACGTTCTGCTAGACATTCTTCTTATGCCACATAATGCTGTGGATTGTAGTTTATTGAACTTGATATAATTTGTCGTAAAGCTAAAATTTGTCTATACCGCAGAATGAGACCATTGATCCTGAAATACATTGGTCAATAAAGCACATGTCCTTTTTAATTATGTTGCAGTTTGATTATTTTAAAAGAGATTCAAGGCCTAATAACAGCTTTAAAATACAAATATGTGATTTTTAAGAGAACATTTGGTTTCCTAATAAGGTAAGTTAATTAGATTAAAGGGCAATTTGAATTAGCGTGGGTGGTTTTGAATTTAATCTAAGAACCATAAAAACCATTCAGCTTTATAAGCAAATTACATTACCTATGAGTTCTAATCTGCGATATCAATAGATACTTTACAACCTGAATAATTACTCAATTCCAGTAAAACTTAAACCATCATGGAATAAATATACATTAAACGCTAGGTACAGCTTATGATCTGATAAGTAGTGAATATAACTTGGAAGCAATAAAAATAAAATTACTGTCATTTACATGGTCATTAAATTCTAGTAATGTGGATTTAATTCTTGATGAAATTCAGTTGAATTGTCATGAAGTAGTTAATAATATTTCTCCAATGATAAGTTATATATTTAAGAGTAATGTTCCTTGGTATACTTTAATAATTTTGTATCATTTCATCATAATGTTCATAACCATTATACTAGAGGTTCGGCTAACATTTATATTCCTCAATATAATTATCGTTCTACGATGAACTCATTATTTTGTAAAGGGGTCGATATGTACAATAATTTACCACTTGAAATTAAAGCTAGCAAATCAAGTAAAATTTTTAAAACAAAATTATTACTATACATTCAAGAGAAAGGTATTCTGTAATTTTTTTTGTGGTGTTATTTTGTAAAATTCTATTATTAATTATTTTGTAATATTCTATTATTAACCATTTTGAATGTACATATTATTACTATTATTTTGTTGGAGTATATAATGATTATATTATAATGAAAATTAAGATGTATTTAGTGATTTCTGTATATTAGGCATTGCCTATTAATAAATGTTATTATTATTATAACAGCAATTTGCATTAAACAACGTTTCTTTCATACTCTATACTTGTAAATAAAATATTTCATTCTTGCTTATGAATTATGATTTTTATGAAGAATACCTAATTTGGCTAATTCTTATTAATTAATAATAATTAAATAAAACATATCAGGATTGAGCTTTTTTATTTATTTAAAACTAAGAAAATATGTATTTACAAACTCGAATGGTCACTCCAACCATTTTCTCTTAAATTCCCTAACCAACTAACTAAAAACTTATTTTGAAAGTGTTCACTATTATTAAGCTCTATTTTAGACTTCCTGTCTCTAACAATCCAATAGTAAATAAAAGCATTAAACCATTTAGGTTACTGTTAAAAAAAAAAGTTTTCGTGATGTGTTAATTTTGTCCAGGAATTTAAGTGTAATTAAAATAAAAGTAGTAAATTTTTTAGACTATAGGCAACATCTAGGCCATATACAGTCATTCAAACTTGAAAATAAACATTCATTAATTGAACATTCCTTCTAGTTTATTAAACTTGGTTAACCAGGAAGACAATATTTTTATGATTATGTTGTGTGATGTTATTGTATATAATCTACATATGTGTTGGTTGAGGATGATTCCTCAATTTTTAATTGTTTCCATAGCTCAGAATTTCTTACTTATTTTAGTTGCCTTCATTGCTTGGAATATTCTTTAATATTTCCTTTTTTCTCATTTCAGGAAAACTATATTGTAAACATAGCAGCAATTTCAAGAAACATTTCAAGTTGGTGCACAACTACAAGAGTTGGTTTCAGTTTTTCATGTAACCAGTGAAAGTTCAGAACAACAAACAACCCTTTTAAGTTCCAAACTGGCTCTAGAAGCTTCAAAGGTTCTAAGGATGGTGTCATGCACAAACACAAGTGTACATACACAAATATTTTGATCTAACTCTAATCTATACTATGAATAATAAAAAACTGAATGGTCTTAAGGGGATTGAATTTACTTTTACATCAAATAAAAGTATCTGGACATGACAAAATCAACACATTAACAGATATCAAATAAAATTATAAATCACTTTTACAGACTTATGTTTTACATCACTTGAGCATGCGTTATACATGCAGCCAACTAATTAACAATGATGATTCTTGTGAGGTCATTGAAAATAAATGCCTGGATGACAATTATATATCTTGCAGTATGCTAGACAAAGATACTAAATAATTATAATATACTTTTATACGTTAATGACTAATTTTTACTGAAATTTATAAAATTCCACATCATTGAAGTATGATATGATTCCCAATCTTTGATGTAAAAAGTATAAATTACAACAATTCTGCTGAAGACATCTTTGTAGAACATAGAACAATTCTGTGTTGTATTTTTATAATGAAATGAAGTAGTCGCAGTCAATCCCCTTAAATGGATGTAATGATAAATTAAATCTTGTCTTAGAATTAAATATATCGAGAAATTGTACGGGGAATGCCTTAAAATAATTATAAGGTAATACATTACAGATCCTGATGTATTCAGTATGTACAGTCAGATTAAAAAAAAGGAAACGACTTGTATCAAATATGTAATTAATATTAATTAATTTCGATTACTATCAATTTTAACAATGATTAATCATTAAAAGGGCTTTATTTACATAATCTACAAATGTCGGAAAATATATAAAGTAATATTTTAATTAATAATTTATGTTCAAAGTACAAATGGAATGAAAATCGTTTCCTTTTTTATGAATTCGACTGTACATACAACGAGCGGCTTGTGTAAGCCACTCCCCGCCGGCCTGGCATTTCAACGGGTCACTTTGCTTGGATCTGCGGTATCATGTACATACTGAACGCTTCAGGATCTGTATATGTAAAATTTGTTCAAAACATGCAGGGATTCCTTTCAGACTTTGACATGTTTTATTTTAATCAAACCTCTATATCAGCAAATACCTATATTAAATACAAACCAGAAAAACGAAAAGCTAAGACTGATAGATTCTGTTAGACAAAAGTAGTTGTCATATCCAGACATTAGCTGTTGATTTTGATTTTACATTTGAGATAGTCTACCTTTCTATGCAGGAAACTAGCAATACTTAATTTACATAGTCAGTCATTTTCATTATGTGTGACACATAAGTTATGACTACTAGGAATGCTTAATTCCTAATGCGAAGGTCAACATGAGTGTCTTTAAGCGTAGTACTACTAAATTTTTAAATATCAAGTGCACACTGGGAGTACTAGGCCACTTGGAGCTTTTTGAAAACCTAAAAAGCAATTCAATTAACACTAGTAGCTTTTGATTTTTAGTAGTTTTAGTGCTTGGTTGGTTCACACACTTTTTTAAACATAAAATAAAAAGGTATAATAAAAATAATCTATCTACCATAATCAACTGTTATGTGACTACTTAACACTGCACATAAAGATTCATCTATATATTTAAAACACAAGGTTCATTTTTGTTCCAGTTTGTTTGAGAGCTCTACTGGGTTAATTTACGTGATTCTGTTTTTTATATTGAAAATTTCACTGTCTATATTACCCAACATTACTTAATATCTGTATTTCTGTTAAGTTTTATATTTTTAAATAAATAAATCTAAAACATTTATTTGGATACGCACGAGAACCACGATCGACTAGCAGCGCCCTCTCACTTCCCAGTGTTGTTAACTTCTGGAACTATTTGTTTGAGATAATATAGGTTTATGAAAATTGAAAATTTTCGTGGACTGTATATAGGAATTGAGCTTAACTTTTAAATAGTGTGATACCAATTTTATAAATGAACTTTTCTTGTTGTTTTTATCTTGCTATTCTTTCTGGTCTTCAGGTGGCCACCCCTGTACTCTCGAGCACAATTTATTTTAATGTTAATGTAAGGTTTCTATTCAGGCCAATTGGAATCATTGGAATCACACGTATTATACAAAAATTGACAACCACCCCACAATTTATTGTCAGTAGTGTCTTACAACAAAAAAAACAAATCAAACTACTTTGATTAGTAAATTAATCAGATAGGGACGGAACACTATTCTTGAAAACCACGGAAAACAGACAAATGATACAGATATTAGGTGGCAGTGGAATTTTAAATTTGGTTATTAGAAACTTTTGGACCTTTGTTTAAAGCATTTAATTGAAAACAAAATAAAACTAATCAATCCCTGGAAATTGACTGCTACGTTTCGTTTACAGTAAAAGTGTTAAACTTTGAAAACCTGGAAGCGATTTCTTAACCACTGCAGATAATTCTGCACAAATTGTGAAGATTAAATCTTAATATGTCTGGATCTAGAGATCAAGACATAAACTTTAATCCTTTAGAAGCTGCAACATATACATCGCAGAGCTTACGCTAAGAAGTCAAATGCCAGTTTTTCCTAATACTCTTATACGCAAACAAACCAGCAGTTTTTGGGATAATTTCTGATTAAAATTATTTTAGGTTCACTCGGTTAGTTTTATTCTCAGATGTTTCTATCTTCCTTAGAGATTGGTTCCATCAAACGACTAAACGTTTCTATTATTTTAGATAAATCCATACAGTTCTCTGTCACTAAATTTTTGATTTGATTTAATTGAATCCTGTAATTGCCAAAGATGAACATATTTGTTGCAAAAAGTGGAATGGAATTGTAAACCTGATTATTAGCAACTTTTGGACCTTTTTTTAAAACGCGTTTTTAAAAACAAAATATAAAAGCAAAATGAGCAAATCAATCCCTGGAAATTGACTGCTACGTTTCATTTATGGTAAAAGTGTTAAACTTAGAAAACTTGGAAGCGATTTCATAACCTCTACAGATAAATCGACACAAATTGTGAAGATTATATCTTAATATGTCTGGATCTAGAGATCCAGACATATAAGCTTTAATCCTTTAGAAGTTGTACTGTTGAACATATACATCGCAGAGCTTACGCTTAGAAATGCTAGTTTTTCCATGTTTGATACACTTACATGCAAACAAACCAGCAGTTTTTGAGATAATTTCTGATTAAAATTATTTTAGGTTCACCCAGTTAGTTTTATTCTCAAATGCTTCTATCTTCTTTAGAAATTGGTTCCATCAAAGGACTAACCGCTTCTATTAATTTTACATAAATGCATTAGTACTCTGCAGGTCCCCCACATGCCCGGTGCTACCGTTGCTACGGTTGCTACGGCAACGGGGCCCGCAAGGACGGGGAAAAAATTAAAAAGTAGAACATTTTTAATAAATCATAGAAAGAAAACAAAAATTAAATCACTAGGACTAGATTTATGTGTATCAATCAAATATTACATCAGAGTAATATAAATTGGTTCATTGGATATGCAGTGCGTTGCGTACAAAACGTGTCTGAATCTACAACAGCTGTGAGTAACTAAACACTGTCTAATCTCTTAAAACTAGTTTAAATGTGTGTTTGATGAAAATAATTGTAATAAAGGTTAAAAAATGTATATTGTAAAAAAAGGCCAAAATTTCTTTATTTGGTAGTAAGAGGGGGGCCCATCATGACTTTTAGCAACGGGGCCCAGGGAATAATGTGGGGGGCCTGGTACTCTGTCACTAAATTTTTGATTTGATTTAATTTAATTCTAAATTGCACAAGATAAACATTGCAAAAAGTGGAATGGAATTTTAAACTTGAGTATTAGTAACTTTTGGACTTGTTTTTAAAACACTTATTTGAAAACAAAATATAAAAGCAAAATGAAACTAATCAATCCCTGGAAATTGACTGCTACGTTTCGTTTACGGCAAAAGTGTTAAACTTAGAAAACCTGGAAGCGATTTCTTAACTGCTGCAGATAATTCTGCACAAATTGTGAAGATTAAATATTAATATGTCTGGATCTAGAGATCCAGACATATAATCTTTAATCTTTCAGAAGCCGCAAAATAGCCATTGCCGAAATGGCGTTAAGAAGTCAAAGCCAGTTTTTCCACGTTTAATACTCTTACACATAAACAAACCAGCATTTCTTCGATTACTTAGTTGATATTTAAAATCAGTTTCTGTTCATTCGGTTAGTTTATTTTTCGGATACTACTTTGGAGATTTTTGCCAGCAAAGGACTAGAAGCTACTAGTCCACTTTTAGACCATTACTTAGAATATTTCGTCACTCTCCAGTAATTGAATGCTATGTTTCGTTTACGGGTAAAAGTGTTAAACGTAGAAAACCTGGAAGCGATTTCTTAATGGCTGCAGATAAATTTGCGCAAACTTTGAAGAATAAATTTTAATATGTCTGGATCTAGAGATCCAGACATGTAATCTTTATTCTTTCAGAAGCCGCAAAATAGCCATTGCCGAAATGGCGTTAAGAAGTCAAAGCCAGTTTTTCCACGTTTAATACTTTTACACATAAACAAACCAGCATTTCTTCGATTAGTTGATATTTAAAATCAGTCTCTGTTCATTCGCTTACTTTGTTTTTCGGATACTACTTTGGAGATTTTTTCCAGCAAAGGACTAGAAGCTACTAGTCCACTTTTAGACCACTACTTAGAATATTTCGTCACTCTCCAGTAATTGAATGCTATGTTTCGTTTACGGGTGAAAGTGTTAAACGCAGAAAACCTGGAAGCGATTTCTTAACAGCTGCAGATAAATTTGCGCAAACTATGAAGAATAAATTTTAATATGTCTGGATCTAGAGATCCAGACATGTAATCTTTAATCTTTCAGAAGCCGCAAAATAGCCATTGCCGAAATGGCGTTAAGAAGTCAAAGCCAGTTTTTCCACGTTTAATACTTTTACACATAAACAAACCAGCATTTCTTCGATTAGTTTATGTTTAAAATCAGTCTCTGTTCATTTACTTAGTTTATTTTTCGGATACTAATTTGGAGATTGCTGCCAGCAAAAGACTAGAAGCTACTAGTTCACTTTTAGACCACTACTTAGAATATTTCGTCACTCTCCAGTAATTGAATGCTATGTTTCGTTTACGGGTGAAAGTGTTAAACGCAGAAAACCTGGAAGCGATTTCTTAACAGCTGCAGATAAATTTGCGCAAACTATGAAGAATAAATTTTAATATGTCTGGATCTAGAGATCCAGACATGTAATCTTTAATCTTTCAGAAGCCGCAAAATAGCCATTGCCGAAATGGCGTTAAGAAGTCAAAGCCAGTTTTTCCACGTTTAATACTTTTACACATAAACAAACCAGCATTTCTTCGATTAGTTTATGTTTAAAATCAGTCTCTGTTCATTTACTTAGTTTATTTTTCGGATACTAATTTGGAGATTGCTGCCAGCAAAAGACTAGAAGCTACTAGTTCACTTTTAGACCACTACTTAGAATATTTCGTCACTCTCCAGTAATTGAATGCTATGTTTCGTTTACGGGTAAAAGTGTTAAACGTAGAAAACCTGGAAGCGATTTCTTAACGGCTGCAGATAAATTTGCGCAAACTATGAAGAATAAATTTTAATATGTCTGGATCTAGAGATCCAGACATGTAATCTTTAATCTTTCAGAAGCCGCAAAATAGCCATTGCCGAAATGGCGTTAAGAAGTCAAAGCCAGTTTTTCCACGTTTAATACTTTTACACATAAACAAACCAGCATTTCTTCGATTAGTTGATATTTAAAATCAGTCTCTGTTCATTCGCTTACTTTGTTTTTCGGATACTACTTTGGAGATTTTTTCCAGCAAAGGACTAGAAGCTACTAGTCCACTTTTAGACCACTACTTAGAATATTTCGTCACTCTCCAGTAATTGAATGCTATGTTTCGTTTACGGGTAAAAGTGTTAAACGTAGAAAACCTGGAAGCGATTTCTTAACGGCTGCAGATAAATTTGCGCAAACTATGAAGAATAAACAAACCAGCATTTCTTCGATTAGTTGATATTTAAAATCAGTCTCTGTTCATTCGCTGACTTTGTTTTTCGGATACTACTTTGGAGATTTTTTCCAGCAAAGGACTAGAAGCTACTAGTCCACTTTTAGACCACTACTTAGAATATTTCGTCACTCTCCAGTAATTGAATGCTATGTTTCGTTTACGGGTGAAAGTGTTAAACGCAGAAAACCTGGAAGCGATTTCTTAACAGCTGCAGATAAATTTGCGCAAACTATGAAGAATAAATTTTAATATGTCTGGATCTAGAGATCCAGACATGTAATCTTTAATCTTTCAGAAGCCGCAAAATAGCCATTGCCGAAATGGCGTTAAGAAGTCAAAGCCAGTTTTTCCACGTTTAATACTTTTACACATAAACAAACCAGCATTTCTTCGATTAGTTTATGTTTAAAATCAGTCTCTGTTCATTTACTTAGTTTATTTTTCGGATACTAATTTGGAGATTGCTGCCAGCAAAAGACTAGAAGCTACTAGTTCACTTTTAGACCACTACTTAGAATATTTCGTCCACTCTCCAGTAATTGAATGCTATGTTTTGTTTACGGGTAAAAGTGTTAAACGTAGAAAACCTGGAAGCGATTTCTTAACGGCTGCAGATAAATTTGCGCAAACTATGAAGAATAAATTTTAATATGTCTGGATCTAGAGATCCAGACATGTAATCTTTAATCTTTCAGAAGCCGCAAAATAGCCATTGCCGAAATGGCGTTAAGAAGTCAAAGCCAGTTTTTCCACGTTTAATACTTTTACACATAAACAAACCAGCATTTCTTCGATTAGTTTATGTTTAAAATCAGTCTCTTTTCATTTACTTAGTTTATTTTTCGGATACTAATTTGGAGATGTTTTCCAGCAAAGGACTAGAAGCTACTAGTCCACTTTTAGACCACTACTTAGAATATTTCGTCACTCTCCAGTAATTGAATGCTATGTTTTGTTTACGGGTAAAAGTGTTAAACGTAGAAAACCTGGAAGCGATTTCTTAACGGCTGCAGATAAATTTGCGCAAACTATGAAGAATAAACAAACCAGCATTTCTTCGATTAGTTGATATTTAAAATCAGTCTCTGTTCATTCGCTTACTTTGTTTTTCGGATACTACTTTGGAGATTTTTTCCAGCAAAGGACTAGAAGCTACTAGTCCACTTTTAGACCACTACTTAGAATATTACTCTCCAGTAATTGAATGCTATGTTTCGTTTACGGGTAAAAGTGTTAAACGTAGAAAACCTGGAAGCGATTTCTTAACGGCTGCAGATAAATTTGCGCAAACTATGAAGAATAAACAAACCAGCATTTCTTCGATTAGTTGATATTTAAAATCAGTCTCTGTTCATTCGCTTACTTTGTTTTTCGGATACTACATTGGAGATTTTTTCCAGCAAAGGACTAGAAGCTACTAGTCCACTTTTAGACCACTACTTAGAATATTTCGTCACTCTCCAGTAATTGAATGCTATGTTTCGTTTACGGGTAAAAGTGTTAAACGTAGAAAACCTGGAAGCGATTTCTTAACGGCTGCAAATAAATTTGCGCAAACTATGAAGAATAAATTTTAATATGTCTGGATCTAGAGATCCAGACATATAATCTTTAATCTTTCAGAAGCCGCAAAATAGCCATTGCCGAAATGGCATTAAGTTTTTGGCCAGTTTTTCCACGTTTAATACTTTTACACATAAACAAACCAGCATTTCTTCGATTAGTTGATATTTAAAATCAGTCTCTGTTCATTCGCTTACTTTGTTTTTTGGATACTACTTTGGAGATTTTTTCCAGCAAAGGACTAGAAGCTACTAGTCCACTTTTAGACCACTACTTAAAATATTTCGTCGCTCTCCAGTAATTGAATGCTATGTTTCATTTACGGGTAAAAGTGTTGAACGTAGAAAACCTGGAAGCGATTTCTTAACTGCTGCAGATAAATTTGGACCAATTCTGAGGATTAAATCTTATGTCAGGATCTAGTGATCCAGACATATAACGTTTCATCTGTTAGTTGCAGAAGAAGCAAGTAAATATCCATTGCAGAGATCAAACTAAGAAGTCAAATGCCAGTTTTTCCACGTTTAATACTCTTACACTGTAAACAAATCAGCATCTCTGAGGATAAATCGAATTTAAAGAAGAAAGGTAGAGCTAAGTCAGTTATGTAAAATTTTGACAAACAGAAATATTTGACATTAGTCAAAAAGTTCATACCTATTGATATTGCTATTTGTAGTAGAATAGAGCGAATGAAGTAATATATTATTATACTCAAATGTCAACTTTTGTATTATTGTAATAAGAAACAAGTCAAACGTAATATTGAAAGGTAATTCCTGTTTCGTTTTGTAACTTTGTCTGTTTAGTTTTCTGAATATTGTTATGCAGGTTTTTGTAAATTGTATTGTTTTAGCAACTATTAATTATTTGATCATTTTCTTTTACAGTAAGTTACTATTGTAATGTTTCTATTATGAATATAATGTAGTATTAATAAAAACACATTTAATATCTAATTGTATTAATTTCCTAAAGATGAATTTAATATACTTATCACATATTAAGAATCTGTCAACACTGCTAACTCAGAAATGGTTAAAAAGTTTTTGGACTATAGTTCTGAACATTGCTTTTCAAAGTTTATTTGAACAAGCACAACGAAGTTTTGCAACTTTACTTCACTACATTCTTTACAAAACTGTGTTAGTTATTTTAGGTGTATGTGTGAGGTTGTATAAGGGTGAAATCATCCCATAAGACAACATAGTGATTGACCCAACTAGTATATCAATGAAAAAGTTGATTCCATGATTGAGTTCATACTTGTTAACAAGTGATTGATAACTGATTACCAATGCTAAAAGTAATTCAACTCTCAAGTAACTAGATTACTTTGCAATAAAGGTAATTGATTACTCTTTTGATTACTATCACAACTCTTACTCGACTCTTTTAATTGCTATCAATTGTATGTCTTATAAGAAGAATCTCTTCTCAGATAATAATGCAAATGCATTTTGCATAAAAAATAAAATTATTCATAAAGCACTAGTCGGAGTTTACACAATCAATTCCTAATTTATTTTTCAGGGTAGGTAAAATTGCAACTGCACAATTTATGATATAATCATCAAAATAGCAATTCGCAAAAAAATAAATACCATGATGGTGTTAAAACACCTACTACAGCAAAATAAAAACAATATTTTCCAAAATATAAATGTGTTATATGCATGAAGATAAAAAAATGTTGGAAAAAACGAAAGACAAACAAAATAAACGATATGAAAAATAAAATTTTAAAAAACCACTTGGATGGACTGACGGGCACACACATGGACTTATGGATTTCAATTCATTCATCTCTATTTTTTAATGGAGCACTTTCAGACATAATAACGGCAACAGTACCTTGAATTGAACCTTGCACCACGCTTATCTTCAACACAGGCATGTCGAGTCTGTGCAAATTATACCGATGCAATTCAACTTCAATAATAAAAACCATTTAATTATTTAATAACACATGGATTTTAAAGATCATGAAATTTTTAATTAATTCTTATTTTATTAGAAATCTAAAATAAAAAGTATTTTATTAAGGGCCTTTACCATGCAGGAGCATTTATCGTTTTTGACATAACCTCGAAAAAATTATCTGAAATATGGGTGGATTAGTTGCTAAAATTACACGCTCATATTGAGTAGTAAAAACCATGCATCTCTCTCCTACTCATTTCCATGAGTTCAAATCTCAGTTAATGCAAAATATTTTTTAATTATTGTTTAATATATTTTATAAATAAACTTTTTTTTTGTAAATACTATAACATTTACAAAAAAATAATTACATAAAATGCATAAAATTATCCCTTTTAGTCATTGTTCAACAAGGGGAGCTGACATGACATCGATTTCAATATACGATTAAAAATTTTATTGAATTAAATTTACAAAATAATGCAATTGTAAACAGGATGTAGTTTTATTAAAAATAATCTAAAAAAAAAGTTATGCAGCAGGCGGGAATAGAACCCGCGGAAATCTGTAAAAGCGGTTACTGTACTTTTCAGCCACCGCGCCGTACCAAGTTAATACCTTGCATCTTGTATGCGTTAATTTGTGTCGCATTATATTAAATGCAGAAACACATATTCCGATGTTTTGAATTTACTTTCATTTAAAAAAGAAATTTTTGAATTCGGCGTCACGTCATTTAATATTTAATTGTAAAGCATAAATAAATAAAATCTAATATTAACTCTAAAATAATGGTTTACAATGTACGTGAGCGCATTCAACAATTATCCCCTATGCTTCGAAGGTCGCAGGAGCGATTCCTGTCCGGTAGGTTTTTTTTTAAGAACAATAATAATAAAAAACAAATAACATTAAAAAATATAATTTAAATAATTAAATAAATAATAATTATTATTCTTTTTAAGAACTAACAAGTTCAAATTAAAAAAATAACTACCCGAGCAGGGATCGATCTTGCGATACATGAATTGCAATGCAAGCACCTTTGACATCAAGCCACAAGGATTAGTTGCTCGTGAAGCTAACGCGCATTTTATAGTACCATTAGAGCTGATGTTAGATTTTATTTATGCTTTACAGTTTACAATAAATATATCATAGCAGTGGCGTAACTACCGCCCCCGCAGACCCTGCGACGCGGGGGGGCGCAACCCTCCGAAGGGCGCTGCTTTCGTAAAATTTTATTTTGTTGGGAACAGAAATTTTAAAACAACCATTGGAGGTGAAAAACACATTCTATGGACTATTCTATGGCAATGAATTATTATTATGTATTGCATATTTTATTGCAATTGTAACAGAGTATAAAAAGTAGCATATAATGGTTGTAACTTTTTAATTTAGGGACCAACAAATGGTAAATATAACATTTTTTTCGTTTATCTCAATGCATATTGTGAGGTATTTGATTTGTTCGTATTTTCTTTTGTTTTGTTGTTATTTCAACAAAACTTAATTTTTAAAGCGGCATTCGTATGTTTTCTTTGCATTTTTTAAAAGTGTTTATTCTTCTCTATTTAGTAATGCTATTTTATAATAATGAAAAAAAGTTAAAATTAGAAAAAAAAATTTTGGAAAAAAACGAGAAAGATTACACTACACTACGTCTTGCTGGAAGATAATTCTGTTGTCACACCTCCATTTTCACGGAAAATATTACAGTAATTGTGGGTATGCCATGATTTTATACGCTTCGGCAGTCTCGGTGAATTAGCATTTTGTATATTTGTTCATAATCCAGGGGTTACAGGTTCGATCCCCTGTCGAGGTGGTAATTCTTCATAGCGGAGCAAAATTAAAACCGTGGGCCCCGTGTCAAAGCGATGTTTGGGACGATAACAATCTTTACTGAGCGTGGAGATTCCCCCAGATTCGGCTGGATATAGTATATGTACAGGGTGTAACTAATATAACCAAAACCTCGTAATGGGAGGTAACTGTAATGATTTAGAACATATTTTCCTTCTAAACGCTTCCAGCTAATTTTCCAGAAAATTAGCTGGAAAATTTTCTTTTGTTGTGTTGCTATATCAACCAAATTTAATTTTTGAAACTGCAGTTTTCTTTGTATTTTTGAAAAGTTTTTATTCTTCTCTATTTAGTAATCCTATTTTATCATAATTAAAAATAGTTAAAATTAGAAAAAAATGTTTTAGGAAAGAAACGAGAAAAATTAGTCAACAAAAAATAGGAATGGTCCCTATCAAATGGTTCTATCAAACCATCTGTTAGGACAAATGTTATCGAAGTACACTCAAACATGTGCTGCGAAATGTGGGGGCGGAGCCGTCTTGTTAGAAGATAATTATGTTGTCAACACCTCCATTTTCACCGGGAAATATAGCAGTAATTGTGGGTATTACATGATTTTGGAGTAACTCAAGGTATCCATTAGTGGTAAGAGTTTTATCAAGAAAAAACCTGTCCATGCATTGACTTTTTGCGGATATTGTATGTGTCCTTCTTCTGCCCAGCCTGATTTGCGACAAATACCGACAATTATGTCTATTTATCGTACCGTTCAGCATAAATGTTGCTTCATCGCAGAACACAATATTAAAAGCAAGATTGTCATCCATATTATATCTATATTATATCTTATATCATCTGCGCAAAATTCCAACCTTCTGACAAAACCCTCTTTATTTAGTTTCTTTAAAATTCGATAAACATAATGTATCGCTAATATCTAAATTTTCTGCTGTTTATAGCGTAATAATATTAATCGCCCCCTCCCTCCCGCACAAGCTTTAGTTTATGGGACCTGGTTACTGACTGGATATAATAAACCGTATGGACTCGTGTTGTTTATTTGCATTTGTTTACTTCTTACATTTTACTTTTGTGAAATCTCCATAGGATACTTAACCAAAACTGATAATCAAGTCTTACTAGATTAATTTTGCTACAAGCCTTACAAGTTTCTTTTCTAAAAATATTTTTTTAATTTTAACTTCTTTTGTAATGATAAATTAGCATTACTAAATAGAGAAAAAGAGACTCTTTCCAGAAATGCATAAAAAAGTATCAATGCTATTTAAAAAAACAAAATTAGTTGTTATAGCTTGGTTACACCCTGTATATGAGGGGCGCAAACGTATATCTCGCAGGGGCGCGCAATCTTACGTAGTTACGCCACTGTATCATAGTACTTTTACTTCTATGAATAAAGGATGAAACATACGATATTTAATTAGTAAAGCAGTAATAAAGTATAAGTATTTAATTAGCTACATATGTAATGAAAGCATTTGCTACATTTTGTTCATATGGTCTATTATCAATTATCACACACGTCTATAAAGTAGGCGGAACCACATTTAGTGTTTACAGTATTTAGCAAATGTAGTGGCCTCTTTTGACACCAATAATAACTAAGAACTCCAAAGAAAATTGATTTCCAATTATTCGTCTCCTGATCTTATTAATTGATCTATTAAAATAAAACAAAAAGTAAAGTGAAGTTGGTTAATATTTTAGGACTTTTTTAAACATCAATTAATTTTTCTGTGTTTTTCTTGTAAACTTTGTACAACAAAAAAAAATTTTTTCTTAAATCCGAAATAGCACCTCTGTAGAATGGACTTTCCTTTTTATTTTGGTTCAAGTAGGGTGTAAAAATTTTATGAAATAACTGAATGAGAAGTATAGAGCGAAAAGCATTTTAGCTATCATAAATTCCCACGTACTGTAGACCCTTAAGTCATTTATTAAGTTAATAACGTATTTAAGTACCTTGGTGACCAATTATAATTTTTTTCCACCTACAACAACAAGATAAAGCTATCTATATCTTTTTCTTGTTGATTTTAATTAGAACTCTAGTTAGAGACACCTTGGATCATGGTATGTGAATACGTCCCATTATATGTATTTAGATTAGAAGCTCAGTTATGCACTTTTACGCTACCGGATGCTTCGCCGACTCTTTAAATAAATTTTGCTACTGAACACTTCGCCGAACGCTGACCGCGGACACGGTCGGCAAACTTTCCACCGCTTGCGGTCGGTGTAGTGTCTACGGTCGGCAAAGTGTCCAAAACCGCCAGTCGGAATAATGTCCACGGACAGCGTCCAGTGTCCCAAAAGTGTGCACAAACAATACATTTTAAAAACTTTACAGAATTTAACATTTGTCACTTTTTGCATAAACAAAATATAAAAAATTAAATATAAAGTTCATATATACTAATCCAAATTTCTTGTCAATGCTTTAAAAGACATAAATTGTGCAAACTATGCTTATAGAAGTGTCTGTCTTTGGAACACCCAACGCCGACAGGAGCTGCAAGTAACACGTGTACATTTTATTCTCGATTTTTAATGTTCTTGTTTATGCTCGTTTGTGCTGTATTATTCTGAAAGTTCTCCAGAATTATTATGAGAACGTTCGCGAACGTGCTTGATTATGCTCCCCAAGAGAACGTTCTTTTGTTACGGTTTTATCATGTGCGAACGTTCTCATCAGCATTTTCAGAACGTTCTTTTATTTACAACACTATTCCTTTGCATATATTAATACTATAAATAAATCTTTATTTATTCTACTTTTAATTTATATATTATCATATACTCATAGTCAGCAATGACTGAACTAAATATGTTAAAAACGACAAAGGAAGATTTTTCCATTGATCTGATTCCAACTGATTGCAAAGAAATTTATAGTTTCTATTCAATTTGGGATTTTGTAAATTTTATTAATTCTTTTTGGTATTACGACATACGAGTATATGTCAGATTTTTTTTTCTTTTTATAAAATTTCTGAATCTTATCTTTATTTATTATTATTATTATTATCAGGTTATGGGTTGTAGTAATTATTATTATTATTTATTTGCCTAAAATGCTTATTTTCTTTCCTTCTTTCTTTTATACATTTAATTGAATTGTGTGATATTACATATCCATATTTAAGTATTATTTGTCTATCCCTAATAGCACACCGACGTCCGATGGACGTTTGAGCAATGTCCTCGGCGGACTTAATGAACGTCCAACGGACGATCGGTTATAGTCCGTGGGACGTTATATGAACGTCCATGGGAAGCCCAAATGTCACAAAGTTGGACATTATTAAAACGTTCCAGACGGACGTTTTGCGCACGTCTTCCAAGAACTTGACGAACGTTTTAAAAACGTCTATATTATGTCCAAGGGACGTAATAAACGTTCGATTTATACTACGTGGGACGTTATATGGACGTCCACGGGAAGTCCAAATGTCATGAACTTGCGACGTTCTTAAAATGTCCCGGGCGGACGTTTTGCGTACGTCTTTGTATGTCCTCGGAGGTCTTAATGAACGTCCAACGGACGATCGGTTATAGCCCGTGAGACGTTATATGAACGTCCATGGGAAGTCCAAATGTCACAAAGTTGGACATTATTAAAACTTTCCAGACGGACGTTTTGCGTACGTCTTCCAAGAAATTGACAAACGTTTTAAAAACGTCCAAGGGTGGTAATAGACGTTCGATTTATACAACGTGGGACGTTACATGGACGTCCACTAGAAGTCCAAATATGTCACGAACTTGCGACGTTTTTAAAATGTCCCGAGCGGACGTTTTAAAAGCCTCCATTATACGTCCAACAGACGTAATAGACTTTTGATTATACTGGGTCGGACGTTCTATGGATGTCCATGGGAAGTTAAATCGTCATAAACTTGGATGTTCTTAAAACGTTTCAGATAGACGTTCTGCATACGTCAGCCGAGGATTTGCTGGATATTTTAAGAGTGTTGAGTGTTAAGTCCAAAGGGGACCTAATGAATCCTCGACTCAATGCCCTACACCACATAGATATTTGCCGCCGACTTGACGAATATCCCAAAGATGTTTTACAGTCCTCCAGTGCACGGATCTAAAATAAACAAACCACACAAGAGGAAATAAAAGAAAGTTATTTTTAAACGTCATATCCTGTACACAAAAGTAATTTCGATTCCTATATAAGGTTTCTCTTTCAAGAACGAACTTTTAACTTGGGACTTCAGTCCCAAGTTCTTCCAGTCCAACTATTCATAGTTATTTCACTTTATTTAATAAATAATTACAGGTTGATTGGTATCAAAAATAAATTCTTTAGAAAATAAACTGGAATTAGACATTACAATTTTAATTCTAGTTTACTTACCATTCCATCCAGACTGATCTCTTGCACCACTCTGGTTCATGCCTTGAGCCATATGTGGTTTGGGGAGTGAGACCTACATGGGGCGACTTTATGAAGGGACAAACATACTGACAAACAAATTTTGGATTTCAGTATATAGATTTTAGGTTTAGGTAATAAATATTTTAAAAATTGAATAATTTTTCGATTTATCTAACTACGTTTTTTATCAGTATATATCCTTTTTTTTTAGCACAATATAAACTTATCTATGTTACAATATGTACTTGATAATAATAAAAAATTATAAAACTGTTAAAGGGATTTAAGGACGGCTTTCGTTGGAAAAATCAAGTTTTGTAATTTCATTTAGAACACCAAAATCTACAAACTCTCAAAGTTGCAAAACTTTCAGGTTGTTTCGAATTATATAGGAATCTAATTAATGGCAAGCTAATTATTGGTAAAAATCAATTTTTTAACAAATATAAATCCTTTTTCTACAATAATATAATTATTACAACATAGATTATATGATGTAAACATACAGCATAAAAACTTAAAATAAAAAGTAAATTCAACTGTTTGGAATCATTATCAAAATTTAAAAAATCCAAGTTCTTCTATCTTCACTTTTAGCCACTTCAGAGGTTCTTTTTAAGTATCTTTTGAAAGTGTCTTCTATTTTCTTTTCGGTGCAACTTTTCAGCAACGGTTTTAAAGCAGCACTTAAAAATAAATGCAAATATAATTAATATATTGTGCACATAGCTTTTATCAATGCAATACCAGCATTCAAGATTGAAAAATGCCATATGCCTAAACCAGTGACGGTTTGTACACTTTTGGATGTTCTGTTAGCAGACGGCAAGTATATATTAACTGGTTGCTTAGCAGCCGATTACACGGGTTGCATCCGTGATGCTAGCAGAATATCCAAAACAGTACATAGTAACCTCTGCTGGCATCGGGTCATACATGGATTTATTTAAAATCCAAAAATACAATATAAAACTCAGATGTTTTATTTGAAAAACATAAATCTTAGATCCGTAGCTTTTTTTGGCAACTTTGTTATTATTAAAAATGTGAAATCCATTAAATTAGCAAATACTTTTATTTTTTCATGCTAGATTACGATAATAAAAAAAGATTGAGCAGTGTGCTACTGTTATATCACAGAGACTTGCACTTTAATATTAATAAGTTACCCTGTATATTATTTTGTTTTTAAATTCCTACTTTACGATCTTTGAACGACCACAAAAGAAAACTGTTGAATCATAGGGAAATGAATGCCCCTCCCCTAGCTTTTCTAATCCTTTATCGGCAGGTGCCAATTTCCAGTCCGTCCAGAACTATAAATTTTCATACTATATTTAGTTAAATTGAAAGGAGCACAAGTGAATAGAAAATTGAGATAGGGAAGTAACATTCTCTTATCCCAGCAAACATGTGGACGTCAAATTGTCGTCAAATTTTAGTCATTTATTGACGTACAAGACGTCATATACGACGTCTTTCTAACGTACCCAAGACGGTAAAATGTCACATCATTATGACGTCATTTTAAGACGTCTTTAGGAGGTCTAGAAATGTTTTTGGCTGACGCCAGATGTACGTCGAAATACTTCAATAATGACTAATCACAGACGTCATATTGTAACTTTTAATCGACATATTTTTAATAGCCCAATAAAACACTTTTCCATTTTAAGAAATATATATATATATATATATATATATATATATATATATATATATATATATTTCTTAAAATGGAAAAGTGTTTTATTGGGCTATTAAAAATATGTCGATTAAAAGTTACAATATGACGTCTGTGATTAGTCATTATTGAAGCATTTCGACGTACATCTGGCGTCAGCCAAAAACATTTCTAGACCTCCTAAAGACGTCTTAAAATGACGTCATAATGATGTGACATTTTACCGTCTTGGGTACGTTAGAAAGACGTCGTATATGACGTTTTGTACGTCAATAAATGACTAAAATTTGACGACAATTTGACGTCCACATGTTTGCTGGGATAAGAGAATGTTACTTCCCTATCTCAAATTTCTATTCACTTGTGCTCCTTTCAATTTAACTAAATATAGTATGAAAATTTATAGTTCTGGACGGACTGGAAATTGGCACCTGCCGATAGAGGATTAGAAAAGCTAGGGGAGGGGCATTCATTTCCCTATGATTCAACAGTTTTCTTTTGTGGTCGTTCAAAGATCGTAAAGTAGGAATTTAAAAACAAAATAATATACAGGGTAACTTATTAATATTAAAGTGTATTTAACTATCCCTATTTATATAACAGAATTATATCTAACGCATAAATAAGACGATAAAACAAAAATAGATTTCAATTATCTCATTTAAGAAAATTGGATTTATAGTTACAGGTATTATTTTACGCTGAAAGAAATTTTGTGGTAGTATTAATAAGAAGGGTTTATTATGATTAATTATAATTTATTATTATAGAACCAACCAAATTTTTGTAACATTGATAACGTCTTCCTGTTGTCTGTTCATCGACAATAGTTAATATATTTGGTTAAATTAAATTATTTGTGTCGGTCCATATATTGTATGAAGTTGGTTAATGATTTTATATAAATAAAACTGCAGAGTAGTAAGAACTATAAGCAAGAACTGAAAACAAATGATTCATTTCCGCTTGTATTTATTCACGAATGGAATTTTTTTAAAAAGTTGATTTTGCATTCGTTCGCGAACGAATAAAACTGCCTTCCTTAAAATTTAATTCTTGAAAGAATAAATCATACATTTTTAAATATAAAATTCTTTCACAAATGATAAAATACGAAAAGAATCGAATCTTTTTCATTTACAAGTAATAATTTCCTTACCCTGTAATAACTAAATATTAAGAAAATTAAAATACATCGTTAAGATTTATTAGAAAGTATTAACTTATGAAATTCTATTTTACATATTAAGTATACAACTTGTCGTTGTCAGTCAAAAGAAAATTATGTACAATACGGCATAAAGTTTTGGAGTTTATAAAGCACAGTAGGGTAATATTGTAAGCTGATTTATTTATTGTAAATCTTTATCGAATTAACTTTCTTTGAATAAAAAATAATCAATATTAACTAGTAATATTAATAATGGATAATTTGAAGATTATTTGATATGGATTGTAGGTTTAAATTTAACACCAAAGTTTAGTTTACTATATATAGAAAACAATCTAAACTTATTGTTCTAATTAAGTTACATTAAAGATTAAAGGATCGACCGCACTAAACATAAAACATTCCTTTTCCGTGATGTCATTCCGACCTCTCGAAACTCAAACCCCTAAAATTGCATAAAAGGAGCATTGGCTTTGTCTAGAATTGTCATCTTCAATGTATCTTCAATTCCATCTGCTCTTTCGAATTTACAAGTGTTATAACTTATATGAAACAAGACTTGATATAAATTTGTTTTATAAGTAGCCACCATGCAAATTAAATATTTCTATTCTGAACCACTCGTGGAACATATAATGTCAATTAACAAATATATCAATGCCACCAGTTTATCAGAATAATATGACAAGCGATATCCGCTAATATGGCATTATATGAAACAAGACTTGATATAAATTTGTTTTATAAGTAGCCACCATGCAAATTAAATATTTCTATTCTGAACCACTCGTGGAACATATAATGTCAATTAACAAATATATCAATGCCACCAGTTTATCAGAATAATATGACAAGCGATACCCGCTAATATGGCATTATATGAAACAAGACTTGATATAAATTTGTTTTATAAGTAGCCACCATGCAAATTAAATATTTCTATTCTGAACCACTCGTGGAACATATAATGTCAATTAACAAATATATCAATGCCACCAGTTTATCAGAATAATATGACAAGCGACACCCGCTAATTTGGCACCGTTGGAGGGTGCCAAACTGGTAATTTATGATATAAAAAATATACACTTGGGTGCCATTTGCACTATATATATGCTGGTGTCATTATGCCCAGTTTTATATTGCAATTATATACACAGGGCGTCACTTTTACATTGATCGTGCAGGGTGCCACTTTCTACAAAACACATGTATATATATATATATATATATATATATATATATATATATATATATATATATATATATATATATATAAATATATATATATTATTAAGTTAAAAAGTAACAACACATTCATAAAACCTATCTATAAAAAAATAATACAATAATACATACAAAACTGCTAAAAATGATAATAATAAACATAAACTAATACATAATAATAAATTATACATTTGAAAGAGTTATTAGTTAATCGTATAACATTAAATGGTATGTAAAATTGCCTTGTTACGTTTGTTTTCTTCACTCGCCACTGTTTCTTTTGAATGTTTCAGCCAAACTTTGATGGCATTCTCAATGTCTTTCTCTTTTACGCCATTATAGTAGATACTGTAACAATTAACCACTTTGTATTTTAGAGTATACGAGGTACATAATAAATACTTCATGTTATTAGGCCGGTATGTGATAAGTAGTAAAGTCAAGATCATTCGTGATTTCTACAGTAAACATAACCTCAAACTCAGTTTACTAATTTTTCACTATATAATGTAGCTAATGTCAATAATACATATCTATATAGAAAAATCCAGGTAAAAAGAGAATTATACTTGTCCCTTAATTTATAGTAAGTTGAAAGCACCTCACCTCTTTAATTAGAAACTATTTTAATTACACCAAAACGGCACAACTACTTATGACCGTTAACACTACTGAACCGCCCTGGACCCGGAATGTGAAAGTCGCGAAACGATTTATTGCGCCGCGTCAAATGTAAAAAAAACTTCAAATTTCAAGCGCGAAATCTGAAATATGGAACTTCTTTATGCTCTGGCAAATTGAAAATACTCAGTCTGTTTTAAATAATCTCACCCAATATTTTAAACACAAATATTTTATTTAGAAAGTGCACTATTCGTGATTTTTAAGTTTTTGATACATTAAATCTTACAGTACTCGTTTATAATTATTACATAAAATGCCTATTAAAATTAGTAACGTAACTATTTCTTGATCTTCTTATTCGGGGTCAATAGAAGTCATCATTCTGACGTCTATTAGACGTCTTCTGTAGACGTCATTATTAGATAAAAATATTAACGTCATTTGTACGTTAATCAAAGGTCTGCGACGTTCCTGACCGAATCTGATTATATAATGACGTCTATTTGACGGTAGTATGTTTGCTGAGATTTTTGAGACCTTGGATTTCTGAGAAAACTGAAAATTTTAAAAATTTAAATCTTTTAGAAATTCATAATATGCATATTTCCTATGTTGACAACTGCTTAGCATCTACTCTGTACATTTATTTATCATCTTTGATCATAAACAGAGCGAGGCAGACCTTGCTAAAGGGCAGTTATCTACGCTATCCTGTGCAGCTGTGTCTATAAAATTATGATGTGATGGTCGCTCTTCAAGGTTTTATACGTGCGACTGCACAAAATTGAACATCAACTATACATTTGGCAAGGATACGCTTCCCTCTTATCATGATACATTAAAAAAGGTAATTACCCTTAATTAGCGTGGTCATAAAAAGAGCATAAAAGTTCTTATGTTTGAAGCCTATTCAGAAATATTTCATTTTTTATCATGATTTGTCAGCAATCTTTTCCAAGCTCTTTTTACAAATTCGTTTACATTGTCTCCTCCAACTTTGGAAAGCAGATCAGTCTAAAAAAATCAGACACTCAGTAGTGTTAAATAAATTTGTGCTAAAAAGAAGAAAGAATTATAGAAGAACTAAAAGGTCTGTATGTGCAGGATGTTATGACATGATATTGCGAACATAAAAAAAATATAAGACACCCTACAAATCAAACTCTCACTAATAATATCATTGTGCATTGATTTTTTGAGTAAGATTTCTGCAACGTTGCAGAAAGTAAAATTTACAAAAAGAATTAATCCTCGAAGGCAAATTCAGTATCATACGACATATACGGCAAAATAAGCATAAAACACTTGTTTTTACACCAATGAACGATTTCTGAAAAGATTTCCACTTTTTAATTGTTTTCAGGTAACATATATACATAGATTTTTAAAAAACTGCTGGTTGCCATAAATGCTATCCAAAGAGTTTTTTTATTGACTTTGTACAGTGATATTCTAAAAAGTATTACAGATTTTTGCATATTTAAGGGATCTCCCAAAAACTGTTCAACTTCCAGTAGAAGTTCATTATTTTCACATAGTAAAGGTAAATTCAAGTTTTCCCATATATATTTTCTGATTTCTTCATTATGTTGTGTTTTTTATATACCTTATATTTCATTTTTCAAGTGAAGAGATTATTATTTCAGTCATGTTCAACCTTCATATAACTTGCTTTAGATATTCTGAAAATAATAATAAATCCTTATTACTTAACAATCTAAAATACATAATACTGCAGGTTACCATGAATATTTTGCTGGTGAGTTACTCATTCAACTATTTATTACCGTTATTACTGCACAATAATAATAATAAACGAATGAAAGGAATGTGATAAAATATTAATAATCACCGTTGCACTTCACACTATTTACTAAAAACACATAACGTAAAAGACTGATGAAATAGATGTTAAAAAAGCATATATAAATAATTGGTTCAAACAGAAACTGCAAGACAAAAACGATGAGAACAAATACCGAACAGCCGAAAACCGAATGGCGGCTTATAATGGCTTTACGGGGATTTACTGTTGGCACTGAGTTTGCGTAGTACGTCTTTTATGACCCGTGCATACTGATGTCACACACATGCTATCTCGTTTTTATATTAGCGGAGAAATTTAAATAGCTGTATTAATTAAAAAGAAAATATTTTTAATGAGTTTATGATTGTATGAACGTATGAAATATATAATAATATAATAATAATTGCTACAACCCATAACCAGGAAACCAGGCCCCAGAAGCTATAAGCTTGTGCGGGAGGGAGGGGGCGATTATTATTATTATATTAAAATACTTTAGTATATTAAAGAGTATTCCATAAAGTACAGAAAATATAATTAATTTAAAACACTGGAGAAGCAATTTTCGGATATTTCATAATAGTTTTAATTCTTTGTTTAGAGAACTACATAATGTAGTATTTAATAACAATAAGAAAAATGTGTATTCATAGAGGTCCTTGTTAAGCTCTCAAAATTATATGTACATGTAACTGACTATTCTTAAAAAAATATCCTTATCTGAAGTTCAGACCGGCTTTTTTATGACTTTGAAGTCACGGGCCTACCATGATCTAAACTGAACGTCCAGTGGACATCTTTTGTTAAAATAGATTTCTAGAATAATTGTTAATCTTAATCTACAAATTGTTTGTAATCATTTTGTAATTCCTATTAGAACGTATTATGGACCCAAATCGAACGTCTGCCGGACATGTTTTGTTGTACTGCTGTAAAACGTTCCCCTATGAACGTCCTTTTATGGACCCAAACCAATCGTTCGCTGGACGTCTTATGCTGTACTTCTGAAAAACGTTCTCATGTGCACGTCCGCCAGACGTCTGTACCATGTCCTGGGACTCAAGGGCCTGTTATGGGCCCAAAACAAACGTCCGTTGGACGTCTCTTGTTGTACTTCTGAAAAACGTCTGCGTGTGAACGTCCGCCAAATGTCCGTATCTTGTCCTGGGATTAAGGGCTTAACTATGGACCCGAAACAAACGTCCGCTGGACAACTTATGCTGTACTTCTGAAGAACGCCCTCAAGTGAACGTCCGCCAGACGTCCGTATCATGTCCTGGGATTCAAGGACCTACTATGGGCCCAAAACGAACGTCCGCTGGACGTCTGTTGTTGTACTTCTGAAAAACGTCCGCGTGTGAACGTCCGCCAGACGTCCTTATTATGTCCTGGGATTTAAGGTTCTACTATGGACCCAAAACAAACCTCCGCTGGACGTATTTTATTGTACTTCTGAAAAACGTCCTCGTGCGAGTGTCCAGCAGACGTCCATTCTACATCCTCGGACCTACAGTACCTACAATGGACCTAAAAAGAACGTCCATCGTGCAATGTGTGCTATTAGGGATAGTTTCAAATGTTTCAATTAAAATTTAATTAATTATATGTAATGATTAATTACTTATATCTTAGCTTTTTCTTTATATTAAGTTAGCGAATTCACATTTGATTCATCTTTTGCCGTTTTATAATTATAATTACTTAAGTAAGTTTTTACTCTGTAGTTGGGATTTTTCCTGTTGAGTGAAAAAAGCATATTATTATTATTAATAAGATTTATTTTTTCGATTTATATATTAATTATCCATAAATATTCGACGCTCAAGGGAATTAAACCATGCCTCTATAAGGTCACTTGCCGATTTTACGAAATTATGGAATTTTGGACAAAATCGATTATCCGATAGAGAGTAGTAGGAGGATGGCTCATCAGAATTTTCAAAGTTTTTATGGTCAGAGCGTCAGACCACTACCTAAACTAACTTTACAAAAGAAAAGACTGCTTCGTTTGTTTTTTACGCTTTTTACATTTTTTACCATTTTACACTCAGGACGTTCTGATTTATTGAGGACCGCTGATTTATTAAACACTAATAATTTTGTATTTTATAATTTAAAAAACATAATAAAAAAATATTATTAATTTTAATCAATACAATCTTTGATTAAAAGATAATAATTATGCATAAATGATATAAATTATTTAATTTCTATTAAAGAAAATTGATAAATATTTTTTTGTTATAAATAATGAAATAAATTTCGAGGTTAGGTTAGCATATGGAAAGCCACTGGCGTCAATGTGCCTTTTCTCTTTCGCACGTACGTATGCTAGTTTGGTTGTAGAAATCGTTTTGCGTGCCAGTGGCGCGCCATATGCCAGATTTCATACTGAAGTTTTACGTAAATATGAGCATGGCAGCAGGTGAAAATCCTCCACCGTTTGACAAACGTAGATATATCAGGAAGGTGTAAGGTCATGAACCTTGTTCCGTGTGTTTTTAGTTTGAACTCAAGGAAAGGCCAACAAACCATTTATCTCCAATATTTCACACATAATTAAAACTTTTCATGTACCAAAACAAATGAAGTTAACGTTCATTGTTCTACCAAAATAGCATGGAGTTTGGTTAAGTTTCATATAAACATAGTTGTGGCATGGATATGGAGCAAAATATGAAGGTGGAGGTACATGGTACAGATAAAAATAGGGCTAATGCAAATAGTATGTGCCTCACTGTGGAATTATGTGTTGTGTGTGGAGATCGTGCTTCTGGTAGGCACTATGGAGCCATCAGTTGTGAAGGTTGTAAAGGATTTTTCAAGCGATCCATTAGGAAGCAATTAGGTTACCAGTGCCGTGGTACAAAAAACTGTGAAGTTACCAAACATCACAGAAATCGATGTCAATATTGTCGCCTTCAAAAATGTTTAGCTTGTGGGATGCGGAGTGATTGTATGTATAAAAATGTTTTGCAAAAATTTTGTTATACTTGACAAAGTTTTTTTAGCTGTACAACATGAACGAAAACCGATTGTCGACAAAAAGGAGTATACAAACAATGCAACTGCGCCGCCGTTTAGTTCTGCTAGTATGAATAAAATTTTTATAAGAAAAGATTTGGCTACAGAATCATCGGCTATTATTCCAACAGCATTTAATCCCTGTGATCTTGCACTTCCTTTTCTTAATAAACGTTTAGGTAAGAAATAACAAAAGCAGGTTGCTGATATGTGACTAGCTGGCTTTTTAATAATAATAATAATATAATATACTTTATTTATAGCATATAACTAGATAAATTCCATATAATACATTATAATTTCCAGCTGGATAAAACTGGAACAACCAAATCAGCACAACCAAATGAAACCTACTTTATAGTGTTTTGCTATTTATTTGCTAATTAATTGCCACAATACCGATTCTATTGCCACTTATTTAAAAAAAAAAGTGGTTGTGCCAGCTTGATATCAAGCTAGCACAACCATACAGTATTTTTATACGCAAGTGACGGAAACTACATTGTTTTTTTGCTATTTATTGGCTAACTAATTGCCACAAAACTGATACTATTACCACTTGTTTTAAAAAAAACCATGGTTGTGCCAGCTTGATATCAAGCTGGCACAACCATAAGGTATTTTTATAAACAAGTGGCGGACACTACGTTATATTTTTTTTGCTATTTATTTGCTAACTAATTGCCACAATACTATACATTTTTCAATTTAATTATAATAATTAATTGCCACGGCACAACCAAGCTATTTAGGGTTTAGGAAGTAGCTTGGAAGCTTGGACTCTAACCTACCCATACATATAGGGAGCGTATTATGTTCCTACCGGCAGGTAACGAATTTCTGAAAAAAATGTTCCTACTGGTAGGTGCTTTGTGTTTCTTTAAAAATTCACCTTTCAGTAGGTGAATTCTTTTTAAATCATTTGTCACCTACCAAAACTTAACCTTCAACAACAAAACCTAATCACGAATACATTTTTGTAACGTAACTACATCCATGGGTCATTTTGACATATTTTTAAATTAATTAAATCATAACATGCTCATTTTAAAACTAGAATGCAGTAAAATTTGTCAGACAAAATCAGCAAAATGTAACAGTTGCTTACTTTGTTTCTTTTAACATGTGTTGTTATTGATCAGACTTCACTGAAAAAAATGGTTTTGTGTTAATTGTAAATGCTAATAGTCTAAGGTGGCCAGATTTCTAAATCGATAAGGCGGTACATTAGGGATACCCTCCCCCATAAATAATTTATTAAGCAAGCTTTTCGAACAATTTTTGATGTGCAATTCATTGACTGGAAACTCTGATTTTTATTAATAGTATGAAATTTAAACAGTCCTTCCGCTAACGCTAACTACTTTTCTTTTCCAAAATTACTTTTACGAAAAAATCTTGTAACTTAGAAGAAGAGGCAACAACATTTACATATATTTTATGCTTATCGGTAGCTAGATGCTTTTGCCCAAGTAGCGCTGGAATATAAATTTATATGAAAATTAGTGCCTCTAATCCTTTTTGCATGCCACAATTAATATTCCAAAGTGATTCTCAATGGAATGTAATAGTTACGTGCCTCTCGGTATATTTTTGGCACGTTAAAATTAATACATAAAAAATACATCTTTTTCTTGTCTTCCTTATTGCCAAAAACAGCTGTTAGTTGAGTGTGCTTCCCTATTTTACAGATTTGTGTGCAACTAGTGCGATTGGTATTATACAGGGTGTCTCAGAAATAACGAACAATAACGCAGAGGGTTAAAAAGCGTCCGAGGTAGAATCTAAAACTAAAGAAAAAAAAACTCTACCTTCAAAAAATTTTTTTTGTAAATTTGTTAAAAATTGTTTGCAATACTTTTTGCTAATACGGTCCTGTTATATTTTGCATCAATTTGATAATAAATAATAAGTCATCCAGCATTGGGATAGTCAAAACATTGTAAAGCGATATGTGTAGAGTTAAGCAAAAATTCGGAGAAGTCGATTTAAAAACACGTATATTGGTCAAGGTTACGTCTTTATACACACCATGACATATCACCGTAATAAGCGTTTTTGTTCTAAACTGCATAGTTGCAAAAAAGTCCCAAACGTTTGATGATAGTTCATCAAACTAATAATTTTTATTATCAAGAGTTTATTTGAAGGTGTTTTCCGTTTTAAATAAAATAGATTAATGGTAAAAATTGCTCTTATTTAATAAATTGCGTTTTTTGTAGTTTTTTGAGTAAACCACAATCGGGCCGCAAATTCAACCTGGCGGCTCCCTAATTATGAAAATGTTCTTTTTAAAAGGTTAATTTATCTTCTGTTTATTTTCGAATGTTATTACAGAACGTAAAAATATATTTATGTTTTGTATCCTTTGTTTAAATTGCGTTTTGTTTATTTTACATAGATCAAATTTCACTATGTGTATTTTTGCGGAATGTTTAGTCCAAAATTTTATTTACAAGCACAGAATACGAAAGAAAGAATTGCTATAAATAAGGAAAGTCTGCGAAAGGGGATGTTTATAACAAAGAGAGTTTTTGATTATTGACTTACGTTCATTGAGAAATTTCGAGCCCAAGATCATTTTTGTAAAATTTTATTTCAGTTTTAATGAAAAGGTTTACTATTAGTTTTAAATATTAATGCTTCAGATTCTAGTAAAATGTATTAGCATCGCATTTTTTAAATTACGTTCAACGCCGCCACACATAACGAATTCCCTTATTGAAATATGATATCAGATGCTCTCTTTAAAGTAAGATGTTTTAAGCTGTTATTAGACCTTGAATTTATTTTAAAATAAACAAACCATAACATGGCAACGAGTCTTATTTACGAGTGTTTTCAAGATCAACTCATTTGGGTATTTTGCGGCATTGACAAAATTGTGCTGTATTGACAAATGCTGTAAAGTTCAACAAACTACAGTCCTCAGCATTATGCGACATCAGCAGATTGTGGAGCAGAACGTGCAGGACCGGACTCAAAACTTGAACCTTAAATAACTCTGAAAGTAAATATTTTAGAAAAAAAAGTTATGGGAAAAACTTTCTCTACACATCATCAACTATCTCGTATTCACGTATTGTCCGTTATTTTTGAGACATGCTGTATAGATGCAACTACGGTTATTTCTTGTAATTAATGTTAACTCAGCGTTTGTATTTAAACCCAAGTAAAGTGTGTGATATTTATTTATATAATTGGCACGGTCAAATTAAATTAAGATAAATGATATCTAGTTTTTGAAAAGAAATATAAATCCGTTGGATACCAATATTAAATATAGTTTACTGCAATTTAGAAGTTAGAAGAAAATTAATTAAAAAGTTTACATTTACATTTATTGGTTGAAACAATAAAAATGAAATAATATAACTGTTTTGCTGTCTATGTTCGTCAAATCATGATTATCCATGAAAAGCAGGACATTTTGAAGATTTTGTGGGCACCGGAACAGGTGAAACAAAAGCGAGACTGTCCTGCCAAAAGCGAGACTGTCCCACCAAAAGCGGGACGTCTGGTCACCTTATAATAGTCATTTATTTTGGTTATACAGTGGTACCTTGGCTTACGAGCATAGTTCGTTTCAGACATGTGCTCGTAATTCAAAGCACTCGTTAATCAAAGCAAATTTCCCCATAAGAATAATAATAATAATAATTGCTACAATCCATAGCCTGGAAACCAGGCCCCAGAAGTTACATGCTTGTGCGGGTGGGAGGGGGCGATTATTATTATTACGTAGGCCCTAAGTGCGGCTGCAGCCGACTTACAGATGGAACAGCGCAAATCCCACATTTGTGTCACAGCTAAGGAAAACTGCAGAAAACCGTAACCAGATCTGCCGGCACCGGGAATCGACCTCGGGCCGCTTGGGTGAAAGTCCAGCACTCTAGACATTACACTACCAAGGCTGTAATGGAAATAATGGAAACTTGGATGATTCATTCCACAACTATTTATTATTCATATGAAAATGATACAAAATACATATATTATACATATATGTAAAAATAAAACAAACAGTCACGCGCTCGCCTCTGTAATTTAACTGATAAGATAAACAGCAGACGAGTTTGAAAGGTTCAGTAATCACAAATTGATTTTATTTAAGAAGAGCCAACATGATGCTTAACTTGTATATATTCGATTAAATTGATTTAATTTTCTCTATTTTGTACTTCTAACGGGTTATAACTAAAAATTTGCATAATTACTTTTCTTTTAATGACGTCATTACACTATGACACCTTAAACATAATCAAATTTTTAATTATAACCCGTTATTAGGGTGTATGTATTCATCAATGACAAATAAAATGTTAAAATGTAAAATCTTCTGACATTTTTAACAGTCGAGGTAACATTAGATGCTGTTTACACTCTCATCTTATCGTATATGTTTACACAGATGTTGATGACGCGTTGATCCAAATTTTTCAATTGTTAAGGATAATATGTAGTTGTGATGACGTGACGGTCGGCAGACAAAGCGTAGACGTATTAAAAATTTTACTCATAATGCAAGACATCGCTCGTTAATCAAGTTAAAATTCATTAAAAATTTTTGCTTGTTCTGCAAAACACTCGCAAACCAAGTGACTCGTAATCCAAGGTTTTACTGTACTATAAAATATTTTCAATTCCTTTAAGTTTATATAGATAGTTAATATAACAAATCGGTAAAGAGGTAGGTGAAAAATTATTTAAAAAGAATTCACCTACCGAAAGGTGAATTTTTAAAGAAACACAAAACACCTACCGGTAGGAACAGTTGTTTCCAGAAATTTATTACCTGCCGGTAGGATTTAGAAACATAATACACTCCCATACATATATTATTATACCGCATCTTTTTCTTAGTCACGTAATACGAGTAATAGTAGCATCGGCATTTGAAGGGTGTTTACTCTAGTTTTCAAGTGGCAATTAATTTAAAAAGTATATGTATGGATAGGCTAGAGTCCAATCTACTTTGTAAACTCCAAATAGCTTGGTTGTACTGTGGCAATTAATTATTATACCCCAACTTTGCTTGGTCGCATAATACGAGTAATAGTAATGACGACTTTGTAAGGATGTTTACCATAATTTCTGCGTGGTAATTAAATTGAAAAATGTATAGTATTGTGACAATTAGTTAGCAAATAAATAGCAAAAAAAAATATAACGTAGTGTACGCCACTAGTTTATAAAAATACCTTATGGTTGTGCTAGCTTGACATCAAGCTGTCACAACCATGTTTTTTTTAAACAAGTGGTAATGGTATCAGTATTGTGGCAATTAGCAAATAAATAGCAAAAAAAGATAATGTAGTTTCCGTCACTTGCGTATAAAAATACCGTATGGTTGTGCTAGCTTGATATCTAGCTGGCACAACCATGTTTTTTTAAAAATAAGTGGCAATAAAATCGGTATTGTGGCAATTAATTAGCGAATAAATAACAAAAAATTATAAAGTAGGTTTCATTTGGTTGTGCTGATTTGGTTGTTCCAGCTTTATCCAGCTATAATTTCTTAAATATTTATGTAATTTATTACATATTTTTTATACTGTTTCTTAAAATGATTTTAAAGATGTACAGTTTTTTACGTTAGCGGGAAGTGAATTATAGTCAACTAAACCTTTATGAAACAGATTTTTCTGCCCTATATTTGTAGTGACTGTATGAACATAAAAATTATTTCTACTTCTAGTATTATGAACATGAACATCTTGTACAAATAGTAGTTCATTTAAAATGTGCTCTAGTGCTGCGGTTTTTTATTTTAAATATTATTATCATAGTATTATAAATTATATTTTGCTTAACTGTTATCAAAGAAGTAACTTGCAACATTGTTCTTATGCTAGTATACCTACTACATTTTAATATTATTCTTAATGCACAATTTTATTTTTTTTAAGATTGTTAATTTCAGTGTTATTTATGAGGTAAAGTACCGAGGGGTCCCTCACTACCAAAAACTATGTACAGCTATTGCCGCTTTACGGCAATAATTGTCTTTATTTCCGTATTTTCGCTCATTATTCCCATATTACCGTTTTTATTTCTTTGTTTTCGTCTGTATTGCTGTATTCCCGTCTCTATTTCCGTATTGCTGTATTTATTTCTGTATTGCTGCATTAATTGCTCTATTTCCGTATTCCATGCATGATCTTAGGCAGTGGGTGTATTTGAATGAAAGGTGTTTTATTGTTATTGGCTTTATTGATAATTTTGCAAAAGGTCGGAGCTCAACTAAGAAAAATGTAAACAAAATTTCCCACAATTAAAAAATGATCTGTAAAAAATTGTTTTTTATTCAATTATAATACATGTGCATTACATTTTTAAGTGCTGTTAAAGTAACTGAGAATCGAATACGTGAAAAGAAGAACTTTAAAAAATATATCATCAGATAGATCGACTCTAAGAAATACAAAAAAAGACACATTGAAATAAATTTATTTGAAAAGTGAGAATCCCAATGTACGACAGTAAATAAAATTCAAAATGAATTAAAAAAACTGATAAGTTTTAATTAAAATAGAAACTCCTTTAAACTTTTTTCAAGTCTATCTAAAACTTGTTAATTGAGACCCTCATTCGAACGACTGATTTGGAATGGGTAAATTCCAGTAAAATTTGCATTATTGACAACATGCAAAAATTGACCATTAAATATAAATTCTGAATCTACTTTCTGAATGTCGTCTTCTTCGGCTATATGAAGTTTTCCAATTCTTCTTTCAAGAATTTTTCTTTATCAATATCCTAAATTCGTCCAATGTACCTACGGGTGTCGTAAAATATTACATATTTTTCTAATTCCAGCTTTATCTTCCATTTTGTTTCTTGCATGTTTCCTTCCTCTAAGTCTGATTTTTCTGATTAAGAAAATTCTGATTCTGATGCAAGTGAGATTACTTCAGGGAATTTGCTCGATTTCGCTGTAAGTGAACAATTGATCTCGAGCATATAGAAATACATCGATTACAAATAACGCTTTTAAAAATATAAATAATTAAAAACTCGGAAAACTAAAAATACCTGGCAAATCTTCATCATAAAACTTTTAACTTGGAATTGCGTAGATTGGTCCAGTAGAACTCTCAAACGAATTGGAACAAAAAACAGCCTTGTGTTTTAAATCGACTAGCCCTTACAGTCTCCTACCTTTCCATCAATGAGTGTTTAATATTCGTATTGTTCTGATGTATAGACAAATCCTTGCAGGCCGCCATAGTTCTCCTTTACGAGTTCTACAAGACCGATTTGGTAATTGTTTTTTATAAGCTTTGACATTATATTTTCTTTAGTCTCTAGATTTTTAATAAGAGTTGAAAGATTAATTATTATTTTCGTGGAAGTTATCACATTAGGTCCTCCAAATTTCAAAAAATACTAAGATACCACATATGGGGTATTGCGGAACTCGGAAAAAATATACTTTTCATTTCTAGCAAAAAAATAAGGGGGTTCCATTTAAAAAAGTCGATGACGTCATAGGCAGACCCCGCAGTAGTAAACTAAAAAATTCAGAGTGATATCCATAAAATCCGCAGGAAAAAAATAAAATTGACGTGTCCGACCTTTTCTTCCAAACAGTGATAATACAAAAAATATGAATTTTATTCCTTAGTTTATTTACACACTGTATAATACAATCAATTAGCCTTTTAACCGTCATATATTGACGGGGTAAGTATCAAATCACGATTCTTAGAAACAGTGAATGTTTTTCAATGTTCAAACCAAAAATAATTAGTTGCCGTTATTATTTTTCCACACACACTACAACATACACCCACTTCTTCAGAAGACCACCTAGATTTTTAAATGTGTTTGAGATAAAATGCGTAATGGAAATTGAGAAGCGTGTTATTCCTATTGCCAAGTTTATTTCTCAGTGTTGCTGTGTATTCCTCATTTATTGCCGCGTATTCTCTATGTATTGCCGCTTATTCCTTTGTATTCCCGTTTACTTCTGTTTATTTCCCATATTGCCAAATATTTCTCATTATTTCCGACTCATAGCAATTCATTCTCGAGAAACTGTACACCTATTGCCGAGAGTGAGAGACCCCTCATAAAGTATACTAGCACAATAATTGAAGTGGGAAAGTATTATTGTTTTATATAGTAATAATCTAGACCACTTGCTAAGAGTTTGGCTTATTCTATCCATGAAATTTACTTTTTTTGCAACTTTACTCATAACATAGTTTGAATGACTAGAAAATGTTAAGTGACGGTCTGTTAATACGCCTAAGTACTTCCACTCATAAACTTGTTCTATGTTTTGACTATTAATTTGTATTCCTACATGACTAGATGTATCAATTATGTTAAACTTATTTTTTATTATCATAAATTTTGTTTTATTTATATTGAAAGAAAGACTATTTTTACCTAACCAGTTATACAGGGTGTAATTAGTATAACTGCCATTATTAAAACAGGTCATAAAGGACATCAAAACAAACAAAAAAAGTCTTACAAAGTGGTGGTACAAGAATTATTTAAGACAATCTATTGACAGTGAAATTAATAAAGTGCTGATAGAACTGCAAATGCATTATCTGATCTAATAGCTAACGTTTTAGAACCTTTTAATTTTAAACAAAAATTAGTTACCCCCAAAAATTAATTGTTTAAAATGTTACGATGGTGCTAGTGTTATGGCCGGAGAGTTAAACTGCCTAAAAGTAATTCTGTAGCACCTTTAGCATTCTTTACACATTAAACACTTTACACAGATTAAATTGGGTTTTACTGCAGGAGTTTTTTTTTTCGAGCCATTACTGCTCTCTTCCAATTAATACTTTAAAAAGCAGAACATTTGGTAAATAATATTAACGAATAATTCTTTAGGGAATTTTAATCCACCACGATTCAATTTATTTAAATACTGATAAATATTTTGATTTGAACAACTGTCAATTTCTATTTTTTTATTGTAACTAATTAGATTTTTACAGTCTTTACATTGCAAATTTCTATTAATTCATGAACGACCTTGCAATGTAAATTAAAATTTCTGTTTCTTCTTGGGATATTATTTCGTCTTCTATCAGTATTAACACATCTTCAATCTGATGTCAATCTCATGTTCAAATCTGAATGTCATCATCATTTTCATTATTGTGAAATGAAAAACAATAACTGGTGTTTCATTTTTATAATTACTGTAATACCCGGAAACACAACACTTTTTCATTGTAAACATTCAATTACATTCATTAATTAAGTTAAAGCTTTAAAATTGTGTCGTCTTTTCTTGACAAGCAAAATCAGACTAATTCCCAATTGATACGAATCATATATTTATCAAAAAAGCCACTTGAGATGGATATTTTCTTGAAATGCATTATATTTCTTGCCCTGCTCTTTCGGCCGCCAATTTTGACTTCATACCAGAGTAGCGAGGGCTATATTCCGGCTTGTACTATCGTACCGCTACGGATCATGTGAATAAAAGGTAGTAAAAAATGTATGTTATTCTTATTACGGGTCTATACTGTGCATCATTTTAGACATAACCTCGAAATAATCTTCTGTAATGTGGGTGGATTTGTTTGCTAAAATTACATTTCCCATTTTTGTTGTAGAATTCCAACGAAAACATTTTGAAATATATTAATTGTTGATTAGTTAATATTAATTAATTGATTCTGTAATTTGTAATATTGTAAGAAAGAATTAAAAGTAAGATAAATGGACATTCATTAAAGAAGAAATGTATGACAACAGCTCCATAGTCCAATGCAGGGCATGCTAGATTTCGAATTCAAGAATCAAGTTCAAGTTCTAATCCCAACTTGGGTAAAAAAATGTTTATAAATATTTAATAGATATATTGTATAAATAAACAAATTTTTTTATAAATATAATATTTATAAAACGAAATGTACAAATTATATTTTGTATTCTATGTTTTTTTATATTTTGTATCTACTCCTTGTAGAACTATCCTACCACAGATTTTTATGTCCTCCTGAAACAATAACAATATAAAATAACTTTAACTGCAGAGATTTAAAAATATGCGCTTTGTTCCTTTTTAATTTATATTTATTTCTATTCAGTACAATAATAGATTTAAAGTTTTCTGTAAAAATAATTATACTAAGAAGCCATTATAATAGAAATTGCTGCATACTTAATATACATTTTGAATAATATCTTAAAACAGATGTCAGTAGCAGTATGTAAATAAGAATTCCGTTATAGTTTTTTGATGTTTTGGGAGCTTGTATGTATGCCCTAATAAAGTAAAGTGGTATCGGATCGGCCTTGTCACAACAAGTATAGTTAATTGATTGCATTTGGTTGTGGCGACTTTATCTGTTACAGAATTATCGCAGTTTTTGCATTCAGTTCCATTTTTCCATTTTTTTGGTCCTGAATATGGCCTCTATCGAGTAGCATACACGTAGATCTTTATAGAGGACATACTAGGCTATCATACAGTATAACTTTTCCTGATATAGATCTATAAAATAAAGATGCTAGAAAGTCACAAACTTATGTTGAGTCAGTTTCTTCGTCCCATAATATGTTACAGCATATCCTAAGATATACACATTTTTAAAAGTCCTATGTCCATACATTTTGTTTCCGAGATATAGCCGAAAATGTAAATTTTAAGAGTAGAAGAAGTGAAACATAAGCGAATCAGACTAAACCTGGTCGATACCTTTATTTTTTAATCATGCAATGCTTAATGTAGCACTTCTGCAAAATGAAAAAAAGAATCAAAAATCAAATCTAAAACAAATTTAAGATTTTTTCATTAATTTTTCTGTATTGAGAAGAGTAACTTTAATAATCATGCAATAATTTTAATATTTAACTTATGATTGATGTTTTGCCTCACTATTCTAGTCACATATTAATTAGAACTAAATAAATTATAATTAGTTTTAATCTTTACATAACTTGCAGGCAACAGCAGTGTGGCCGAACTTCCATATCATATGTCTCCCAGTCAAGCAAGCATTGAAGATGATGTTTCAATGGATAGTACAAACACCGGAACTGGTGAACTGAGTGATGCTTTAACTATTGCCAGAGACAAACAAATGATTTCAAAAGCTTTAGATACAATGGCTCGTGTCCAGTGTCTTAATGGCAATGACTTTTCTTCATTAGCTGGAGAAGAAAAATTATTTGAGCTTGATGGACCAGTGCTGCAAGACCAGCATATTACCTTCAATCTACAAATTCCAGGACCTGTACCGCCATACTTGAATGTTCATTATATTTGTGAAAGTGGCTCGCGGTTGTTGTTTCTTTCAGTTCATTGGGCACGAAGTATACCTGCATTTCAACTATTAGGGTAATGATTTATTTAACTGAAATATAGCAAAAGAACCTCCAAAATATTAATTTTTAATAAGCATAAAATAAACAGATGTTAGATTTCTTAAAAATAAGAACTGATGGCTGACACTGTCATGTGTCTAAATAGATCTATATTCAAGTGTATTTTAGCAATAATTTCCACTACTTTATTCCATTAATTGTATACCCAGAACATGCACTCCTTGAGCACAGATTTATTTACAACACACTATATAGGTAGTTTTGAAAACTATGAGGGTAGTTCAATGAGATTTTCTTAATCAAGGTTAGTCAATTACATGTTAAATGTTAATTATGAATGTACTTGTTTCTCAGTGCAGAAAATGAAAAAATGACTTTTCTAGCATTATTTGAAAAAATAATATGTGTAGAAAGTGTCAAAAAAATTTTACGCCTGATCTTGTGACACACAAAAAAGTCCAAGATTTAGTACATAATCTGCAACATTGTCTAGAAATCGTGATTATTCCATCATCTAGTTCTTCAATCCAACGCTTTACCAATACACCTTATATATAGATTTCGATACCCTCAGTATATGTGATTGCAATAATTAATAGAAATAAACATACCACAGAAGACAGGTTTATAATTTTTGAAATTTTTATAGAAAATGTTCTTACCTAATTTAGATTTTGAATAGTTTTTGACACTGTAGGTAAAAAGATCAGGAAGCTCCCATATACTGTCGTACAAGTAAAATCCACATTACCAAGATTACTTTACTGCAAAGATCAGAAGCTGCTTGATCCCTTTGAAAATTGACCTTTGGGTCTTAAGATTCTGAAAACTTGCAGTCGGCCAGATTTGTCTCAAAGTCTCATAAATAAGTATACCTTACCATTTTGGAGAAACACCCATTGTAAAGAATGGGTTTTTCAAAAACTATTGTTTGTGGAATTGCTTGTATCTCATGAACCATTAGAGTTGCACATCTCAGCGACCACACATTTTGAAGCAATTAGAATGCCTAATGCCAAAATTCTAAATTTTTATTTTTCAAGTGGTGAGATCCATCACTATTAATTCACTACATACAAGCAATTACATAAACAGTAGTTTTCGAAAAGTTAATTTGTTACAGGGGTCATTTCTCCAAAACAGTAGGGTACATCGCAAAATCATTTTGTGGAAGACGAATCTAAACTGACTTGCCAAATTTCATTGAAATTGAAACGTCCTAAGAGTTAGGTGCCTCTGTGATTTGATGTGGAATGATCCCTATGCATTTCTAGACATCTGACATACTTTATGGTGGAGTAAAGAATTTTCTTTAATACCTTACAGTGCTTTTGGTTGCCTTTAGGAGGGTTGCCTATAACAGATATAAATTTTTGTCGCAAACACGAAATATTTTGAGAATCCACTGTATGTTTAGATTTTGAATGTTTTAGTAAAATTTTGATTCTCTAAAAAAAATTGCTGGATTATATAATCATTTTTAAAGTAACAATAGCTCTACTTTTAATCTGAAGGTGCTTTTACAGTATATGGTCTTATGCAAAGTCTGATGCCAAACTGACTGACTAAAGGTTCCAAATGTTTTTAAATGAAATATGAGCTATGGTTTTTCATGTAAGATTGTTTATTGTTGTTCGATATATTTTTTTTATCATAACATACTTGCAAGTTTTAGGTAGTACATTTTTGATTAATGAAATACAAATAAACTACTATACAATACTCATGATTCTCTATAGCAATATCAGTCGTAATGCACAGTATCTCAGAAAAATATGCTGAACTTTTTCTAAAGTGTTGATATGTACTCTGTAATATGGTGACCATATTACAGATGCATACTCCAGCTTGCTAAGAACATGGGAACAATAAACTGACTTTATTGATTGTACTGAAAGACCTTTACAACTACGTATAACAAACTGTAACCATACTAATATGTTCTATAAATGATAATTTTTCATCAAACATGACACCAAGATCCTTAACTGAAGAAACATACCGTAATGGTTGATTATTAATTTCATATGAAGTATTGACTTTTTTTATTAATTTAAGAAAATGTTATATAACAACATTTCCCAAAATTTAAACATATAAAGAAAGTACAGTAGAAACTCCATAATCCGTAAATACTGTATTCCGAACAGCAACATTTATGAGCTATAATCCGAACAAATCTCTTTAATCCGAACAAGAAAGTTCTATGTACATACTAAACTATGTGCATTTTTGGAAGGTGCATATTATAAACAAGATTATAGCAGGTTGCTGATGTGATTTGTTGGGTGATACTGTTAGGACCCGACGGATGTAGACAAATTCTACGATGATGAACGAGAGAATAAAAACAATGAAGGTTACAGATAAAAACTATAAATTAGTAACAGATACCACTACAAAGGCACCCTAAATCTTTTGACGTTGCAGTTTCGCCGCAATTGTTTATGTAGTGACATTGTCTACCTTAAAACCTTTTTCTTCTAATTTTGTTATTACACTATTTGCATTCAAGAACGTAAACACACGTAGTTTATTAAAAGTATCACTTATCAGAGAAAGAAAATGTTTATTAGAAAAACACTTAGGTCAATTTTATAGTTAAATAGTTATAGAATGTGTAAAACATGTGAAACTGAACAAATTTGCAATAGCTGTGTACATAAATAGCATTAAAAACGCTTTAATAATTTAACTATCAAATTGACTTAATTTTTTTTTCTAATAAACATTTTCTTTTTGCTACATCTTTATTTTTATCAAAAATACAAACAACTCAGTTTATTTCTTTCCGTTGTTTCGTATATGGACGCTAGTGGAAGTAGTCACAAGGCGGTATGCACCTTGTATTAGGCGCGGCTCGCCGGGTGAAGCAGGTGAGGGTGAGCCTCACCTAAACGAAACCAAATTATTACTAAATAAAATCTAAATATTTTACAGTCAATTTTTTTTTTATTACTATGTTAATAAATTTATTCTATCAATACTTTCTAGATTAAAAATATTGAATTTAATATAAGTAAGCTTATTTTATAATAAAATCTATTAAATGCGCATACCCAATGCAATGCAATTATAATGCGAATAGAATGGATGAGGCTCAAACTTTCAAGCTTCAGTTCATGGATCTGTATGCATTGGCTGGCTCGTTACAACGCAGCGGCTGGATTGTCGATCGTATATTCTTCCTATGGGCAGAACTGAGGCCGAAATTTCACAGCTTCGTGAAGCAATGAAAGATCGAGATTCTTAACATACGTTATATTATCGTCGCGACCTCCATCTGAATACTACCAAAGACAATTTCTTTCGTGTTTTGTTTCACTTTTCAAAATCGTATATCAATGATTTTAGAAGATATTCACTGAAACATTTAGGTATATTAGTGAAAAAAGTCGGTGATTTTAATTAGGCAGCTAGTAACAAATTTGTGTTTTAGATGCAAAAACCGATGTTACGTATGCTGACAAATTACAAAATCGGGCTTTTCATAATTTTAGGTATGCAATGCATAAGTGGCAGTAGCAGTAATTATTGTGAACTATTAAAAATGTATGTTTAAAACAGTACAGGTTATAATGATTAAAATATTAAAAACATTTTCCAGAGGCGTAAAAAATATAACGATTCGAAAGAACGTATTAAAAAATTTCTAGGTCTTAAGCGTATTGAACGTAATGCTTCTACAGTTATGGAAGCTTTGCAAGAACACGCATATTTAAATAAAATTTTATACAATGAGAATGTAAAAAAAATTCGGCAACTTATGTGTTATTTAATTGACGTTACAATTTTATTAAGCAATCAGAAATTGCCATTTCGGGGTTATGATGAATTGACTACTTTAGATAATCGTGGCAATTTTAAATACATATTTGAGTGCTTGATTAAGCTCAATGTAGAAATTAGCGAACATGCTGAGGAAGTTAAAAACTTTACTGGCCATTCAAAAACTATTCAAAATCAATTAATTTCTTGTTGCGATAATTATTTAAGAGTATCTATTGACAGTGAAATTAATAATGTAAATTATTTTGCAATAATTGCTGATGATATAACAGACATTAGTGAAAAATCATAATGCCCCATTACTGTGCGGTTTGTAAATCATGCAAATATAAAAGAACGATTTTTAGGGTTTTTTGACCTAAGTGCTGATAGAATCTAATAGCTAACGTTTTATAACCCTTACTGCCTGAAATTGGATCTGGTGCACCTTTAGCATTATTTACACATTACACCGCCCACAGATTTAATTGGGTTTTGCAGCGGGAGTTTTTTCTTTTCGAGCCTCACCTTCCTAGGAATCCACGAGCCGCCACTGCCTTGTATTGATTTTTTAATGTGGGATAAGCATCTCCTATCGCCTTAAAATATGGTGTTGATAAATCAACAGCCAATTAAAAGTTTTACAATAAAATTAATAAATTACATAAGTTCTTTATAATAAAGTACGATGGCATAAACAATGTTTTTGTTTGTACATCCAGTAATCCGAATTCCTCGTTAATTCGAATTAACTTTGCATTTATAGGTTTGGATTAATGATTTCTACTGTAATTACAGATACATATATCCATGCAAAATTGAAACGTAATAAAAATAAAATGTTGTTTCATTATTTTTATCATATACTACTAAAGGTACCTAGTACAAATTATTAAAATCTACACATTTTAACAATAAATGCTCTTTGGGTTTGCTGATATTAGTGTTTCTATTTTCAGGACTCCAGACTTTTTTTTTAAGTCCTGGGAATCCCAAATAGTAATTTCACATAGGTGCTTAACAAAAAAACTCAATATTCGTTTTTAAAATCACTTTAGCTAATCCTCTAAACTACGTCTGAGATAACCTGTCGCAAGACATAAACAAACTTGCAGCCAGCTGACCCTTGAAGCTTCATTTACGATGATGCACATTTGCGTACCGTGTGCGCTTAACTCGCTCTTACGGTTTCAGCGTAATATGGAATGGAAAATGATACTGATGAAAAATTAAATACACCACAATTAAATCGGACTCGCCACTCACTATCTAAACATAACAAAGCCTAGTTTGAAAGAGATGTTTGCCTTAAAAATGGCAATTTTTGAACAGTGTCCACAGCAAATAATCTTTTTATTCTGCTAACCGAAAAAATTACATCAGCAAACTAAGAAAGTTTTTTTTAAATAATAGTTATTAACTATGATCTCCTTTTTGCGTCTGGAAATTGCGACTTATTTCCTTTTTAAAGAGTGTTTTCTTGATTTTCCGCCATTGTTGAACACTTACACAAACACTTTTCCCCAAGAATTCCCAACTGTATTTAATGAAAAACGCAGCAGTACATAAATAAATTCTCCCATCATAAAATTCTTTTTTTTTCTTTTTTATGGCAAAACCTTTACTGTGTTGTATTGTTTGTCGGTATGTTTTAAATCATTCATAAAACTTTTACAAAACATTTTTCTTGAATATGTATCTTATAAGTATTATTAGCAATAGTTCGAATTGATATTATCTTCTGCAACCTATGGAGATACAATTTCACTCAAATTCCTTTTTTTTGCAAAATTTAAAATTGATTGTTGTGATGCTGTCGCCACTTGGCAACCTTGCATTGGCATCCACTGCACTCTACTATCGGTCTCGATTATGTCAAACTATTATATTACGCTTCCAAATAAATAGCGGCATTCTGCAGTAGTTTAGTAATATAATACAGTAAAAATGTTAATATGTGAAAAAGGTACATTTTGACAATAGAAAACATGAACCGATGAGGTTATAAAAATAAACCAACTTTTACTCCTTGTTTTACCCCTTTTTTCGGGCTCTAAAGGGCAACTTTGCTCAAATTTGTAGATCACAAAAAATACATGCGATTTTTTTTTTTCGTTTGTTTCGTCCAAAATGGTGAAGAATTGACCTAATTATAACACTTTGAAATTTGTGGTTTGAACCCCTAAAAATGGGGTCTTTTGTTCTGAAAATGCATTTTTAAACTTCTAAAAAGAATGCAGAATTAGTAAATAGAAAATTAGTCTAATATTTTATATTCATGATAACAGGTCGACGAAAGTGACAACAAAACCCTATATGGCAGCATTTATTAGCAATTTTATTAAAGATGCTGTTCAGCCTCATAAAATTCGTGCCAAGTGTATCCATTGCAAACAAAATGTACGTATTAAATTAGTTTGATTGATGAAGTATCAAAGACTATTGCTAAAGTTAATATTGAAGGCAAGCATTTTTTCAGATATTTTTGTTTATTTAGATTTACCATTTACGTAATCAGGTCATCTCTGTAATTATTCTTTCTGTTATTTATAGCCAGTATTAACCATGTATGCAGCATTTTAAATGCTCTACATCTGAAAAGAAATATTTAACATTAATTTAATGTTGTTGCGACAAAATTGGTTGATTTTATATAATGTAATCTAATCCTCTGTCTATTTTATAATTTAATTTATATTAAATTAGTATTGTTTTTATGGTTCAAGTCTTAATCTGTCATTTTCCAAAATATATTTAAATAATAAACAATCAATAAATTGGCTATATTTTTCACTTTCTAATTTATAGTTGTATAATTTATAATAATACACCTTTCAAATGGTAACTGGTCATTTAAATTCGAGAATGCAGCATGCTAAAATTTTTTTTACTTTCTAAAACAATTATCAACACTCGTGAGGGTACATAGGATACTGGAGAAAGAAAGAAAAACAATTACAAAAAAGCATGTGTTAAATATGCCAACCCTGTTCGGGTATGCTCGCTTTGACGGAATGTGTCGTGCGTTAATGTACTAGTTCGTCAAATATACAAAATCAGCAGCCCAAGAACCTATGTTTCGAAACAAAGATTATATAAATCATGCCTATATTTTTAATCAACCTTGCCGCTTCTATTGCACAAAGATTTTATCCCGGATTTTCATTTTCTAAATATGGTCACCCTACTTTAGGAGGGTGTAAATGTCTGTAGTTAGGACAATATAGTGTCGTAAGAAATCAAACAATAAATAAGTGAACCAAGACTTTATAAATAAGGAAACTTCTAACTCCTCGAACGGACTTGAAGGTCTAAAAGTTATCCTTAACTTTTTCTTTTTCTCAGTCCTTCCAAGGCAAGAGAAGTTTGAAGAACACTGCTATAGGCAAACACTAATTCCTACGGATTATATTGACAGAGGCGGATCCAGAGAATTATTTTGGGGGGGGGAATTTTTGAGAAAATAATTGTTTTAAATAAATAATTAAACAAACGCTATTTGTTTTTATCCTATGTATATTTATTTATAAATGTTATATACTGTACTATATTTAACCAACCGTGGATCCGTGCCTGATGTTGACTATAAGAAATATATAAATGACTTTTATGCTCAAAAAGTTTGAATATGTACAACTTGCAAACAGAATAATAACAGATGTGTAAATATAATATTTTGGGGGTTATATTTGCTTTATCCTAATTAGTTGTTTTATTTATTCTTACTTATTTTAAAAATTTTTAGTGCTGATACACAAATTGCGTTACTTCGAGGGTGTTGGTCCGAATTATTCACACTTGGATTAGCACAATGTTCTCAATCTCTTTCACTTTCTACAATTCTTTCTTCATTAATTAGTCACTTGCATACTTCCATTGCTCAAGATAAAATGTCTGCATTTAAAGTCAAACAAGTAACAGATCAAATTGTTAAGCTTCAAGACTTTGTAACCACAGTAAACAGAATGCATATCGATGAACATGAATATGCATATTTAAAAGCTATTACACTCTTTTCACCTGATCATCCTGGATTATTATTTAGGAAGCAAATTGAGAAATTCCAAGAAAAATCCTTTCAGGCATTAAAGGATTATGTAGTGAATAGTTTTCCAGATGACACTGATAGATTTCCGAGGTAAATCTTAATTAAGTTATAAGATTTGAGTAACTTAATAATAAATAATGCAAATGCAGGTTATTATTACGTCTTCCTCCATTACGTGCCTTGGATCCTCAGGTTTTAGAAGAATTATTTTTTGCTGGTTTAATTGGTCAAGTGCAAATAGATAGTGTTATTCCATATATTCTTCGGATGGGCAATGGTGTAACAGGTATGAAATATATTTAAAATAACTGATTATATATTATTTAAAACAGTTTGTAACAGGGAGCTGTGGCAGGCAAGTGAAGTCGGAACATATCGATGAATTTGTATGTAAGTGACCTCATTCTTTTTTCTTTTGTGCAATGTTCCTACTGGAGCTACAGGTCTTTCCTCTAGAATATTTTCGTGATAGCAAAACATTTTATTATTACACACCACCAGTCATTTTATATGTATTTAAAGAAGCACATTATTTATAAATAAGAGTTGTCTTTGTGTGCTGGAAAGCATTTAGTACTTAATTTTATTTGTATGTTTTGTTTTTAAAATACTGTGTGCATGTACATATTTTTATTTTGGTAGTTATGTGAAGGTATTATAGTTTTTATTTTTTATTTATATACTGTACATTTAGTTTCAACTACCATATTTAATAAATTACAGTACTAAAAGTCCTTAGCAAAAAAACTGCATATTTTCAATCATAGACATTTTGAGCATAAATATTACTTGTATAATTGTTTTGGAAGGGTTTAGAGTTTAAATCAAGAGTTCAGTGTATGTATTTAGGATGTATCTACATTTTTTTGTATGTGTTTTTTAGCATATATTAATATTTAGTAATATTAAAATAGTGCAGGCACTGCAAGACTAATTATTAAAAATGTCATTTATCATAAATGAAACACAAACAAAAATTTGCAGGACAATCGGAGTTTATTAACCATTAACATCATATGTTAATGCATATGTTTGGACATTAGGGTGGTCCAACAAAAAAGCAAAGTCGGAAATCTTATGCTCTCACCCCCTAGGATTATTGTATATAAAAAAAAAGTACCCCTATTTTTTTATTTTGAAATCGGGACAATGTTTAGGGGTGCCTCAAATAAGTAATAAATATTTTTTAACGATCTTTCTGTGTTTCTTTCATTTATGGGGTTTTTAGTGGGTCTGTAAAAATAGTTAATATAAAAATTTTAACAAACAAATTATTGAATGTCATTCTCTGAACATTTCTGAAGAGAAACAGAGTAGTCCGGTTGAAAAATATTGATTTTCTAGGATTCTATACCAAATCTACGAAAACGTGTTTTTTCCCATATAAATTACATGGGAAACTTTAAGGGCTTTGAGGCACCCCTAAACATCGACCAATTTCAAAATAAAAAAATAGGGGTATTTTTTTTTCGATATACAATAATCCTAGGGGGTGAGAGCATAAGATTTCCGACTTTGCTTTTTTGTTGGATCACACCCTATTGGACATGTGCCACCTCGTAGTTCAACAAACTGTGTAAATTGTCTATAGCTATTATATAATAAAACTTACAACAGTGTATGAAGTGCAAAAATACTGTATAGGAAAATGTGTGGTCAGATAGCGTTGTATGAAATGTTAAGGCAGTATGTATTGTAATTATATTTTTATTTTATTATAACTACATATCGACATGTACAAAGGAAATTGACATTGTTTGTTTTCTTATGTTTGACACAGCGTCATAAGTAATTGTGCATTTTAAACACTTTCAAAGGGTGTTTTAAGAATCATGTTTAACATTAAGTAAGAGTACATCAAATTTACTCTTATTATCATTTCTACCTTAAAGGAAAAGGAATCATATTAACCCACCAGCATTAAATATATGTGCGAAGGTCATATGATGTCTGTGCAGTTCTTAAACCATGCGTGGTGTATCTTGTTATAAGGAAAGCATAGTAAATGTTTAATCCAGTAGATGTCAGCCTTTGTTACAATTGTCAATATGTACACCTAACTTCAGACAGAAAGATAAGACAGTAAACAACACATGTCTAGAAAACTGCATGTTTCTTAACCAGCAGCAGCTTTCGGCTGAACATTATGGGGCTGCATGTCTCTAAGGACATAATTTGTGCTGCTTAGCTACGAGACTTGTATCCTTATGATTTACTTGCGATACACGTGCTTACTTATTGTTTTCCTCCATCACTACAGCTCTGTTTGCTAAAATTCAAATTGCTTTGTTTCTAGATAAAATTAGAGTTCCTAAATGAAAACTTTAACTGTTATTTTAGAGTTAGGACACGGATGTCAAAATCTATCTCTTTCTAGGCCAAAACTAAGCTGTCTGAAACAGATATTTTTTTCTCTCTTTTTACTTTAGTGACAACATTCAGCAGCTGTTAGTTATAAATTTTAGGTTATGCTGTCGTGTGTATTTTTATGCATGTAAAATTTTTTAATGTGCACATTATCATTTATTTACTGTTTGTAAAGATTTTTTAAAACTACTATAGTACATATATCAATTTTATGACAGCTTTTAATAAAGTATTAATTGTACCGAATTACAGATTTATATAATTGTCATACTGACAGTTTAATTTATTAAACCAACTTTCATGATGACCAACCTTCTAATAAATAGTTTCAAAATATGAAATGTCACTAGGAAAATTTGACATGCGTGTCTTAATTCTAAATAACACAGCTCAGTTCATATTTAGGAATCCTAGATAAAATGAGTTAAATCAATTTATAGTGCAATTTACGGAAATCAAAAATAATTCATCCTTCGCAGGTAACATTCATAAATTTACCCGTGATATCTCGAAAAGTAAGCATTTTATTAACACATTGCTTTATACAAAACTTTTAGTATAGACTTTTACACTTGCAGAACAATGCATTGATTATGGAGAAAAACGGAAAATACTGTATATAATATAACAATAATATAATAACTGTATATCATAAGGCTAGAAGTCACATAGCGAAGCAGCACAAATTACTCCTTAATAACATGCAGCCCCATCATGGACAAATGAAATCCGCCATTGTTCTTTACTAACATAAGTTACAGCAAGAGTGCTTAACATTTCTCTCTCTAAGAAATAAAAATCCTTTTTGTAAAAGCACCAATTTCTTGGTGCTTATCAAGGTTAACTTTGTCTATTCTTATGCCAAAAGTCTATAAATATCCCAGTGTTTTATTTTCTTTTTTACTTTATTTTGCAGATGATGTTTTTTTACTTCACCATTTATTTATGGTGGCCTTTAATTATTAAGTATTGTAGGACATTTTCAAGTTGTATTTTTAGAAAAGTTCGAGTTATTAAGACCAGTGACATTATAGTTTATAATAATTATTTGAAGAAAACAGTTTAAAAGTAAGTTTCATTCTATTCTTGTCAGCTTTTAGTGATTTAGTATCTTTTTACAAAAATGTGTAACTTTTCAGTTAACAATTTGCATATGTAGTACAGTTCATTCACATATCACAGTCAATTGTAAAGAAATAATAATACGCAATTCGAATCCATGTATTCGTCAGAATACGGTGATTCGATCTTGCCTCGGAGTCATAACATACCATACCAATCAGACCAGTACCTATATTATTATTTTAATTTATCTTATATATATATGTATGTTTAACTTAATTCCGATACAATAATAAATATTGCTATACATTGATATGTAAGTGCGTAACATATAATCAGAAAGTGAATGGACAGCTTTTAACTTAATACTAAATCCACCTATATAATATTTTGAGTAAACTTTTTTATTGAAAATATTAACATAATTATCAAACATAAGACAAAAAAATTACGCAATGGATAAAGGTCCTTCATCTTCGATTTTTCGAATTTTTGATTTAACCCTTCCATCATAATTTGGACTATCTTCATGTCGACTTTCTTTAAACACTTCCGCATTCGTAATTCAATTTTGATTTCATGCTTCCCAGCCCTTCTTGTACCGTGTCAGATCCGGCCAAAAGCTAATCTGATTATTTTCATGATATTTTAGTATAACTTTCTTTAGTTTTGTCAAACATTTTGTTCTGTATACCTCAGAATTTATTGCAGCAGTTCCACTTGGTGAAATGAATGGTTGTGATACACCTTTCGAAGATATAGTCATCCACTCTAATGTTTTAGGTAGAAATTTAGATTTCTTAATAAATTTAATATCCGGAGATACTAATTCATAATCTTTAGTATAAAAGTCATTATTTCCCAACAACGAATTGTTCAAAAAGGTAAAATATTTCTCATCATCCATAATGAGCTCCGTTTCATCTTTGAGAAACTGTCGTCGAAGATGGCAGCGTCTGCTTGATATTATTTCTAATTTCTTCAAGCAATAACTGGGAACTTTTTTCCTTTTATAATATTTCTGGTCGATTCTCTTTAAATTTTCCTAAATAGAGGTTTTGGACACACCAGATTTTTGAACCAATTTTCTTTGACTCATTCCAACCGCCTCAGATGCCATATTGCTTAATTTTTTAAATCTTTCTTACTCAAAGAAGATAGTCGCCTACTGCTTTTTGCTGTTTTGTATGGCATATCGTTTCTCAATGTTTGATAATCTGATATATTGTTGAACGGTTATAATTTTCATTAAAAAAAATGTTTCCAAATGCATGTTTAGGTTTTTGTGTAACAAGAACATAAACATGCTCACGCAATAGTTCTTGCTGTACAACTTTATTGCAAAAAACGAACTAAATATTATGTTAAGTGTCAACTAGGGTTTCTGGGTCTCGACAATTTTGCTATTCCCGGGACTCGAGACTTGTTTCTTCCGAAAGTCCCGGGAATCCCGGATAGTAATTTTACATAGGTACCTAACACAAACATCCAAATATTCATTTTTAAAATTGCTTTAATTAATCCTCTAATCACTTTCTTCTAGAAGTTCTCATTGGAAAATAACTGTAAGAATTTAATGAAAAGCACGGCAGTACATAAATAAATTCTTATATCATAAAATTATTTTTTCTCTCTTTTATGCTAAAACTTTTCCTGTTTGGTGTTGTATTGTTTATCGGTAAGTGTCAAGTTATTCATAGCTTTTTTAAAGAAGACCACACTAAATATATTTAGCAATATTTTGACTTCTGCGACCTATTGAGATTCATACAATTTCACTCAAATTCCTTGTTTTGCAAAATTTTAAAATTGATTGTTAATTTTTAATATTTTTTGAGGTATAAGGTGCAATATCTTCTTCACTATTTTTTTTCAATGTGATCCGTGCATGCATTCTAAATGCTGCATGCGGCCTCTAGAATTCCAGCCTTAAAGAGTGACTACGATTAAATTGCACTCTGAAAGGGTGTTGATAGAAACAAAATAACGGTAGTATTCACGGAATTTTTACTTTATTACAACACATTAATAACAAATGAAAGTAATTATAATGAAACATTTATTTGTTTTGTTTTTTCGATGAAATTCCCGCACTTTGGATTTGATGGAACGCATGCTTATGCGCACAGACTCCAAAGATCCCATTTTTTACGAAGGTATACATGTTTTTCTTAATTTAAATTTTATATTTGCCCAATATTTTTCAATTGGGCGTAATTCCGGTGTGTTCGGTGGATTAGTGGTTTTAGGCACTACATCAACATTGTGATCTTCGTACCATTTCATGGTTTGACGCGAATAGTGGCAACTGGCCAAAATAATGTAGAACCAGCATAAGACCTAATAAATAGCAGTAGGCGTTTCTGCAAACACTCTCTGAGATATATTTCCGAGTTAATCGTACCAATTGTCACAAATGCTTTGCTTCGTCTTCCGCATTGACAGATAGCCTGCCAGATAAGATATTTCTTGGCAAATGTTTCCACTAGTATCATTTTTATTGCCTCAACTGTGTTTTCTTTACTGTGTACAGTGTAATATTGATTGCCAGGAAGGCTTCAGAAACCAGCTTTCACATAGGTTTCGTCATCAAGAATTACACATGAATCTGAGTGTTGCAATAGCAGTTCGTATAATTTTCTTGAACCTGTAATTACACGATTATGTTGTTCTAACGTACTTTTTGATGCCTTGTATGTTTTTGTATGCTTTCATATTATATAATTTTTTTATTTTTTGCACACTGCTTTGGCTAATTCCAACAATTTTTGCTACATCACACATTGAAGTAGAGAGATTGTTTAAGAATGCATTTCGTACCTTCTTTAATGCTGTTTGGTTAGCAACCCTGGTTTGATTTCCGGTCCACTGTTTTCAGACAACACAACCTGTATACCGCAATCTAGATAGTGTTCTTCGAACAGTAGAAATACTTGTTTTACAAAATTTTGCTAATGTTAAATTGGATGCACTTGGATTTTCATTGGATTTTTGCACAATTAAATTGCGTGTAACTTCTTGCTTCGATTACATTTTGGGAATTAAACAAATGAGCAATGCAGCTGTTATATATTTTCAAAGTCACAGGCTACTGGTTTGCTGTTATAAAGAATTACTTATCTAATTCGCATAATAACTGTAATATCGAATAAGAAATAGAGTGCAATTTAATCGTGTTCACCCTTTACACGAAATTTGTTTGAGGTAATAATTACATTGGACCGTTTCAACATTTTTAAAACAATTTCAAACTACGATTTGGTTTATTTTCATCTTGAAGCTAAACTGAAAACATTTTATTTCTAAATTTAAGAGGTAAAAGTAAATAAAAGTCAGATGAAACAAATTCAGAAATCTAGTAAATACACAATTATGAGAGCGAACTATTGTCATTACAAAAACTTTTAAAATTTTTTTGGAACCCTTTACTTATAGAAATGACCAGTTCATACTTCAATATGAATTTTTAAGTAAAAACATTCAAACAGAAACTGCAAGTTCACTTATAAAGAATGCTCTGACGAGGCACCATACCTAATCGTACTTTCTTACTGAAACTAATCCCTTTACCTTTATTGATTGTGTATAGACAGGTTGTAAATGATTTGTATGTGTTTGCAAAGACTTATTAGACCTTTAAAAAACTGGTTAAGAAAAACATACGTGCGCAAAGCACAAACACAGAATTATCTTTTTTAACTAATAATATTTTGCTCAAGAAATTGAAACAAATAAAACCTTAATTCTAGAATAAGAGTTTCAATTGAACACCTTGTATACAAAAGTCCCGTGTCTCGAATGATTTTTCCCGGGACTCTAGACAAGAAACAATAGAGTAATAAGGACCCAAGTTCCGGGAATTTCCCGGGTCAGAAATCTTAGTGTCAACCACAAGGCTTACAAAAACAATTAACTAATATAGGTAACCTGATGACTGCAATCAAATGCAAAAAACAACATCAAACTTATAGTCCATTTACTTTCTGAGCATAAGTTATCGTGTATTGAATGTTGATATGAAATTTTTCACATCTCCCAGTTCTAATTAGAAGTAAGAATTAATTATTGCAAATAATACAGAAAGTATCTGAGCTTATTTTTTACAATTGGCTGTAGAGCGCATTTGGCTATGCCATTAAAAGATGACTATTCTGTATAGTTTATAATGTAGCAAATCACTCCTATTAAATAAATTTATTCATCCGAATAAATACATGCTTGTCAATAGAAATAAAGTGCAATCAATATACATCCAGTGTCGAGGTTTGATAAAAATTCCTCTTTAATAAAAGTTCAAACATCTCTTACTGACATACTGATTAAAACCAGTGATTAAGCTCCATGCAAACTGTTTTCCTCAGTGATACCTTAGGAGGATCTCTTATTTTTAAACCAGTGTATTGCAAACTTATTATGCAAAACCAAGAATTTGTTAAAGCTGTGATTATTAATAAAAAAAATTAGTTTTGTTTTTTACATACATTTAAGTGCAATTTTACCATGTAGAATGTTCGTAGCAGCCACATTTAAAATAATGAGAATAATAAAAAATTACTCCGAATTGTTGGAGATGCAGATTCTATTGATCATGTAGGCATTTTCTCACAATCTCTTTTCTAATCACTAATGTACAAGGACTTTTATCTAGTACTGTAGAACTATTTGAATTATTAAAAATAAATGTTTCAAACAAATACAAAACATATTATATTTAAATAAAAGAAAATATTAGTATTAGTTGGTATCTTCAGTGCTTTGCACATTTTGCTATGTGATACTATAGGTCTGTGCCTTGATTTGATACTTATTATAAACTTTCTATCTTACGATGCAATTTATGTAATATATTGATTATATATCAATATAAAGTATAATTTTGGATACCAGTTCTAAATATTTTATACAAATACTTTACAATAAACTTTAATTACTTATTCTAGTTGTTTTTTTTTTGTTCCCACCCATGACCTGATAATTCTTATCTCTTATCTTGTGATTATGGCAATATACGAACACACCGTTAGTAGATAAAGTGTGTGTATATGGTTCTACTTTAGCTATTTTTTCTTACATTTCCAAATTTATACATTTTAACAATTAAAATTTAAAAATGGTGCGTTACATATTGTCATATCTCTTTACTCTTGCTGTAGTACTCTTCACCACATTTGTGGGTAAGTGGATAAATTAAAAAAATGAGTGTTGGAAGCATGTGACCTAATAAGGTAATTTATTTTTATGTTTCTGCAGTTTTATATTTTTTACTTACCGGAAGGGGTCAAGTAATTAGTATTGCATGGTAAGTTTAATAAAGTATTAAATATTATGTAGCTAATTAAAAATTATGTTCAAATCATGTGAACTGTTTGCTTTGTCACATGACTTGTATGTTATTTTGACAGCAGTAACTTTGAAAATTAATTATTCCTGTTAATAGAGACTTGAATATAAAATAAATTAAACTGACAGAGAAATTTATACTTAGGTTTTTGGAAACCACATCACCATTTATGTGGGCTTCTCTTGGAATAGGACTATCAGTTGCTCTATCGGTTGTCGGGGCAGCAATGTAAGACTTTCTATTATTTATATATTGATATTTCTAAATCTCTTAAAAATATCTATAACACAGAGGGATTCACACAACGGGAGTTAGCATTATTGGCGGTGGTGTAAAAGCTCCCCGGATAAAAACCAAAAATTTGATTTCTATTATATTTTGCGAAGCTGTTGCAATTTATGGTTTAATCACAGCTATTGTATTATCAGGCATTCTAAATGTAAGTCATATAACTATTTTTTGAATTACATTAAAGAAATTGCTTTTCAGAATTTTACACTTGAGAAGGTTATGGCAAATGATGAACTTAGGGCTAAAAATTTTCTGGCAGCTTATATATTGTTTGGTGCTGGCTTAACAGTAGGAATGGTAAATCTTTTTTGTGGAATGTCGGTTGGTATTGTAGGTTCTGGTGCAGCTATATCAGATGCGGCTAATCCTGCACTTTTTGTGAAAATTCTTGTCGTTGAAATTTTCGGGAGTGCTATTGGCCTGTTTGGGTTAATTGTAGGAGTGTATATGGTAAATTTCAGCAACACAAAGCAGTATATTATATATAATTGTCTCCTTTTTATTTTTTTTTATAGACGTCAAAAGGAAGCATGGGTGATGGTTCATAAGCTATTTTACAAAAAACCTTATATCAATTATCTAAAAAATATTTTAAAACATTACCAAAAGTAGATAATTTGTAAACGTAAGTTTGTTGTACAAGTGATGAATATCTTTTACGACTGACATTTGTATATACTCATCAATCCTAAGTGTTTAACTTGAACGGGATGTATTATTCATCAGAATTATAATTTATTTGTGTGTAATGTTTCTTAGTTTTAATCATTTTGAATATACAGTGCGCGTCTAAAGTCCGTCCCCCCCCTACTAATTTTTGAACCACCTGGTATATCGCAATGAAATTTGGAGGGCTTAAACAGGAGATACGAACCTAATTTTTTATGGAAAAATGACAGCTAAAAGTCTCAAAATGACGGCTGAGCGCCCTCTTGAATTACTTTTTTAAATAGAACACCCTGTATATTATTCCGTTTTCGAAATCTGCTCATAATTCTTAACATTTTTCTCTAATACACTTTACTTCTAAATTTAATTGATTTCGAAATATTAACGTTTGAAAAGTGACATTCCGGTTTAGAATGAAGTATGGATTTTGCGAGGGATTTTGGTCACTTCCGGTAAAACATTTTTCTAACTAAATTTTATTTAGTTAGAACAGCTAACAGTTAAGTTTGACAGTAAACAAGATGTAAAATACCCCAACAACGATTTTTGTTTTAAATGCAAACTTGATTGATAGCAGAATTCGTGCCTTTGTTGGATTTGAAATTAATTAAAATGTCACTTTTCAAACGTTAATATTTGAAAATCAATTAAATTTAGAAGTAAAGTGTATTAGAGAAAAATGTTAAGAATTATGAGCAGATTTCGAAAACGGAATAATATATAGGGTGTTCTATTTAAAAAAGTAATTCAAGAGAGCGCTCAGCCGCTATTTTGAAACTTTTAGCTGTCATTTTTCCATAAAAAATTAGGTTCTTATCTCCTGTTTAAGCCCTCCAAATTTCGTTGCGATATACCAGGTGGTTCAAAAATTAGTAAGGGGGGAACGGACTTTAGACGTGCACTGTATGAATAATATTTTGCTTCAGTTTGTGAAAAATATAATTAATGTAAAAAAAGTATGTAAGTTGTAACGAATAAAACGCACCATTTAGATTAAAACATATTTCTGAATTTTCATGGTTGATAAACTACCAGCAATAAGAAATTAATTACATGATTCAATATCTAATGATGAAAATAATAGATTATGGAGTAGTTAGGCAGTTCAATAGTCTAATAGACCATCTTCGATGAGAATTGCTACTGTTGTGTAACATTTTGCTTTGCCAGTTTTTTAAAAGCCAGTGAAAAGTAAAATAAGAATAAGTTTGTCGAATTCCTTAAATCTTTCATCGGTTGTTTATAATTTCAAGGTGTTATTAAGGGGATTTGCAACTTTGGCTTAATAAATTAAAACAAAAACTGTAGATAGCTATTTCACAAGGAAAATCAGTAAATTCATAGAAATAACCCTGTAATGAGTTTTTTACTTAAATTAAGGGTTCCGAAGTGCAACGCCATTAGTGCACAGTCTTGATATGCACTGCATATTAAAGTGCTTCGATAGTAAAAATCTGAGTTATTTTAAAGTGCAAGCAATAAGCAAATGTAGCAACTTTACTTTTTTATAATTTAAATATTTAGTTAACACACTATTAAAAAACATTTGTTTCTTTTCATTAATCAAAATAATGAATAGATTTTCTCCTTCTGCAGGGCGAAACTATGAATAGGCAAACCCAGATTAATCTGCTGGGTGCCCTGAAGTTCTTCTATGGCTAGCACCTAATATTGTTTCGTTAGCTATTTGGAAAGTGTAAACAAACAGTGGTCAGGTAACCACTCAAAACTACATTCACATAATGATGCGTTATCGCTTAGAGCAGGGGTTCCCAAAGTTTTGCCTAGGTGGGCCAAATTGTAAATTCCAAAATATTTGGTGGGCCAAAAAAAGTTTTATGAAAAAATACGTTTAAATCGTTAAAAAGTTAGACGCAACAGGAAGATTTATACTAATTTTATAACATAATCGTTTTATTATTTATGACAATAATTACTTTTTATTACAAAATTTTTATTAACACATTTCAAAAATAACTAAATAATTTCAAATAAAAAAAGAAAAAAATAATAAATTCCTCAATCAGAAGTGTGTGACTTGTGCAGTTGTTGTTTTCTTTTAATAATATCATTGAGAGAGGAGAGGAGGATCTAAGTTAATTTTTTACCCTTTTGAGGGCTGAAAATGAATGCTCTCCAGAGCACTTTCTTGTAGCCATTACGAATACTACTGGCGGCCCAGTCCCAGAACTTTCTAAGAATTTGCGATTCTGTGGACCATGTCTGGTGCTGGCGCCCCGAAAAACGTGACGCCTGAAGCCCGAGCTTTGTAGGGTTCAGTGTTAATCCGGGCCTGTGAATAGGCATTGTTCTTTTCTGAATATTCACTTGCCTATTTTTGAAACCACACAAGCAGATATTACCTTCCTTTTTTTTCTTTGTAAAGGTATCCATGAATTTACCCAATAAATATATTGTTTACATGCTATGTGACGCCACAAACAATTGTTTAATTCTGTAAGATGTTTTTTTCTATTGGTTTGATCTGCTCGTAATAGGATCTGGTAGCAAGAAATTTGCAAAGTTTCTAGATTTTACAATTAAATTTCAAAATAATAATTGAGGGGAATGAGGATGTTTTTATAGTTGCAGACAATAAAAACAACTGCTATCAGAGATTTTCTTTAATTATTTAGAAAATAATTATTTGGACGTATTTCAGTGTAATGAATGTAAAGCAAATAATTTAATTTTTGTTATAAAAAGTGATATTTGCTCTAGATCAGTGGTTGGCAACTTCTTTACTAATTAACACCCTCCTCAATGGCTTACTTATGGTGCCCACGGTCACTGTGTTGCTGAACCCTGCTCTAGATTGTCAAATATATTTTTAAATAATTATATAAAACAAATTAAATGTCGCGTTAGAGGCTTTACTCCATGCCCATAACCAGAATTGGCTTTCGGGGCGGGGGGGGCCTAACGTATTGAATATAATTATTATAAAAAAAATTCTTTTATGCAATAATCTAAACTTTAAAGTGAAAAAAATTCGAATTCCTATTTATGCTTTGGGGGGGGGGCTTCAGCTCCACGAGCCCCCCTTTACACATGCCTGCTTTACACTACTACAGTTGTGCAAGCCACGATATATACCTTTTGAGAGAGCATGGGAGATGAAAGACTCTGATCTCTACTCCTACAGCACAGCCTTTGTAAATCTAGTAAGCGTCTTGTATTAAGTAATGACAATAATTAACTAGCCTCAGATTTAAATCTGTTGTAGTATTCTGATATTTATAAATTTTATTTTATTACAGTTTCATTGCAGTCAAAGCAACTTTAAACTTTTCACATTTCTCAAAATCCATTTTTAGAAAGATTCAAAATTTAAAAAAGAATTATTTAAGATATCACCGAGTACATACTTGACTTTTTGAAAAAATAAAATTTGATCTAAGAACTCTTTACCCAACAGTGAACCTTAACCACCTGTTGGCGTTAATTATAAGTTACATGGCACATGTAGGTAGTAATCTTATTTATCGAAAATTAATCCGGGAACAGAACCAGAGTCAACTGAGGATTACTTACAGGTATCATATGTGACTTACGGTGAACGTCGCCAGGTGTCTACGTGTCGGTTTTTAGTATACAGTTCTATTATTATTATCCACACTTTGTAAAAAGGCGAGGATTGACAATGCCATCTGGCAATGGGATTGACCATGCTTTATTTTTATAAAAGTGTCACTGACTAAAATTGTAATTATTTTATTTTAAACCCCGTTTGAAATGCTACTAAATTTATGCAAAAATTTAAGAGAAACTTTTTTCATAACTTTTTTGCAGGTTGCAAAAACGAAATTAGAGTAAGAAATTTTTTTTAAAATTATTTAGATCTTGTTCTAAACCTGTAAGTAAAGAAATACGCGTAAATGTGCGCACAGCACCATGGCTAACTTCAGATCGCATACATTTTTCGCTTATTTTGTTTTTCTTCTCTTCTTTACTAATAGGATGTTCAGTAACGTACACACAGCTGCCGTTGCAGATATTTCATCTTCACTAGTATCAGACATTTTCAAAATAACAATAATAATAAGTAAACAGAACTAAATCAAAAAAATAATTAACCTCAAAATGTAATGTTAAAAATATAAATAAACACGAAGTCAACTCTTAGTTACAACAAGACTACAAACACTGTAACGACAAATAACACTAACAAAAATACGTTAATACTCGTGTGCGATTTAGAGATTTTGCATTACAGATTCGTTGCAAACAGAAAATTGTCAATTTTTGCATAAATTTAGTATCATATCAAACGGCCTTAACTAATATTTATTATTTGTTTCAATTTTATGTACTTTATTCCATAATAAAAATACTAGGAAATTAATAGTATATTAAAATATTAGTTTCATAAAAACACGTTTTTAGCGTATGCGTCTAAGATACTCCAACGAGCCGCGTAGCGAGTATTGCTATTTTTTCTATTTGCGTTATTTTTAATCATTTAAAAACTAATTTAGTTTTAAATAAAATTTGTTAGGGAAGCGTTCTTAAGTTTTTTGACAGTTAGAAACACTGAAAATCCAGATTCTATATTTATTTTTCAAGTTTAGAGCACAATAAGTGTCCCATTTTAAATTCCCATAATCCCAAAAAAAATTAACATCCCATTGGTCAAGAGCGACATCAACTTTAAAAAATAAAATATTAACTTTTTTCGGTACTTAAATAACTCTCTTGTTGGTCACGCAAATAGAAAAAATCTATTAAAAAATTGGTAGCTGTAGAATTTTCATTGACGCACAAAAATTCTAAAAAATGACAAAGCAAGATTCTTAACCTTACAACTTGTGATATTGTCAAACACTACGTCAAAAAGTCATGATGGTCAATCCACATCTTATTTCATCGAAGTAAATCGATATATTTTTTTAATAATAAAACTAAACTATATTTTCATTCAAAATGCATCCCAAGTAAACAATGATTAGCGTGTGACACACACGTGATGAGAGGATAACTGCACTGTTATTGGTCAACAGCCACAAAAACGTTACAAGTGCCGGGGAGAAATCTTAACAAGGTTGTACTCAGCATGCACGTCATTTCTGTTCGTTGCATAGCATAGCACAGTCTGTTTTTTGTAAACATAACATAGGAAATCCATGGAATTTTATAATTTTCCTCCTAAATTTGTATCCTTACAAATGTAAGTAGAAAATCTTGGTATCAATCGAAAGCAGAATCATAATAAAAAACATATATTAAATTTTATGAATAAAATCAAAAACTATTCAGAAAAATACTTAAAAAGCTTATTGGTTTAATAGTGTTGGTAATAAGCTAATACAGAAAAGTTTAAAGTTATATACCGAATTGGTCTTACGGTTAACGTATCAGACTGATAATCAAAAGTCGCGAGTTCAAATCCCACGCTCTTATTATACTTTTTTAAATTATAGTACTTACTAATTGTTATTTATTATTCCAATTTATGCCCTTTTTTCAATTACTTTTCTAATAGTTAAAATTGTACAAAAACCAACAGTAAACACCTATAGCAAAAATATTGTAACGTTCTTTTTCAAATAATAATACAAGTGCTGTTTAAATCGTCTATTCACAAACAAATATTTATTTCTATACACTAATGAATACACTATAAATTAACGCTATGATTAGAAAACATTAAAAACTATTATTTACAGACTATGAATTTCTAATACAACATTTATATTCACTATTTATTTTGTAATACACAGTTAATGACTTGCTGTTGACTGCTCCTTTTCTCCGCGACGTCGACTTTATATCATCCTATAAACGTTCCAGAAGTCGCCCGAACATACCATGTATTTCTAGAATACACCAGAATAAACCACGTCTGATTTACATGCCTGTGCGATGCGTCATTCTCTCGAAGGCGACAGAACGCACCACCCGTCGCTCGAAAAGAGGCTCGCTCCTTTTCTCTCTTGTTACAATATTTAATAATAAAAAAAATCAGAATAGTGTAATTTTCAAAACCTCAAAATGCTAAACTTGAACCAAAACAAATGTAAAATAATAAGACGACAGTGGTGACACTACAACGTCACCTTCGTATTAAAAAAAGCAAAACGTTGGGAAAAACAAAAATTTTAGTATATACAAAGTGAGGATTTTAACGTTACCTGGCAATATCTCAAAAACGACTTAGACTATGTGAATACAAATCGAGACAGGTAATTAATTGGTAGGGATGGGGACACATTTGAATGTAGCTTTTAAATTTTTACCCCCTTCCATTTTTAAGGGGTGGAGAACAATCTTGGAGTTTTAAAAGGGATGATACATCTTTCTTTTTGTAATTAGAATCTACGTAAAAAGATACGTATGTTTACACAAAATTACTAAATTTGCTCTACTGGTTACATTAGTTACCTAATTAATTATTAGGTTAGAAATAAAATAAAAAATAATAATTTGCCATTTCATTTCAATTTATTTAACGTCTATTTAAATAAATTATAAAATTCCTTAAGAAACGAGATGCCCTAATTATTAAACATGCATCCTGAAATGTAGTTCCAGCAGGATGTGGCACCCTCATGATGCAAGACAGACTCGAAAATTATTTAAATAAGGTGCTTGAGAACAGGTGTATTGGTCGAACTGTATTGATAAACTGGCCTCCTCTATCATCCGATTTGACGCCCCTTGACTTTTTCCTGTGGTGTTTTATAAAAGAAAAAGTTATGACGGCTGTATACCCACTACAGAAGAAAGTATGAAAAATCGTATCAGACGTTCTTACCAACTACTCAACTAGTGACGCCTGAAATATTTCACAGAGTATGACATTAATTTAGGAAAGGGTAGAAAAGTGCGTAGAAGTTGAAGTAGTGCATTTCGAACACCTAGACGAATGAAATGGCAAATTATAATTTATTAGTTTTTATTTCTAACCTAATAATAAAAAGATTATGTAACCAATAGATCAAATTTAGTAATTTTGTGTATAAACATGCGTAGTGTTTTAATGCTGTTAATCTCCAACTGGTTGGTTAAAGACGTCGTCTCATGGTCGGTGAGGGTACTAAACCGGCCAATGTCGTTAATGACCGGTCAATCTCCAAAATTGCATAGAAGCATATTTACTAAATATTTAATAAACTTCAATTAACACAAAACCTAACAACTAATCTGATGTTTAATTATTATTAAAGGGTCATGTTGCAGGTGGGGACATTGGCCGGTTTACTACATTGGCCGTAACATTATGTCTTTATTTTCAGCATTTCCTACTTTATAAATGGCTATTGTCGATAATAGCCGGTCAATGTTATTTTCAGTATTATTCAGTATTGTCCACATTATCTGTATATTTACGTCAATGACTGGCTTTTAACTTCTTTAACCAACCTAACTGAACTATGAGGATTATGGCAATTGACCGGTTATTAACGACATTGACCAGTTTACTACATTAACCATAACTTTATAGTGATGAGAAGAACTGAATGATAAGGAAGCAAAACGTCGAAAACCATAGGCAAACAGTATATGTTTTAAGTAAATTAGTAACAAAATTTGAAATATTTTAAAATAATAAATTCATTATTTTTTCATTATTTATGGTGCTCTTTATGTTTTATAAAAATTGTTATAAGAAAAATAATGTAATACACCACTAACATTTTAAATTTCATGTCGTATTTGACTTAAAAAGTAAAACCTTCGTTCACCCTGCACGCTACGTTTAGTTGAAAGATTGTAAAAGTATACACTCTTGTTTGAGTTCATCAAACGTTTTTTGTTTCTTATGTTTACATTAAGTTGAAATGCGCTATTCGAGTGTACGACTTTGATCTATCCATCAATAGGTATGTTATTTTTTATTGGAATTCTAGAAAGTTCCTTTAGTAAAACCTTATTATTCTTCTGGATGTTTTGATACGACGACCCTGACGGATGGAAATTTGTTTACATAGTCTACATAGTACAAAAATAAGTACTGTTACGTTTTATTACTAAAAGCTGCAGTGCAAGGGGTTTGCAATTTGTTATTATTTGAGAAACCAGATAGTATTGTTTATCTCCTTGAACTTCAAAATATGTGTCACTATTACACGTACTATAATTTTTTATTCACAAACCTGCAGACGTGTATTACACGTAAGGGTTAATGTGCCTATTAAAAGAATTTGAAATTGCCTTGCAAATCAGAAATCACAAAACAAAAATATGTTGTTTGAAACATAATATCAAACGAGAGCATAGGCGCAGACTTTTCTCAATTTTATTGAGGGTTGACCAGTCTCGAATTGTATACCAACGGCACAGGATAAGAATATACAGGAGATTCATTCGATTGTCGGCACTTTGAAATTTGTTAGCTAGTTTCGAATATCGCACACACCACGATCAGTTCGCAGAGGCTTGCCGATCGTCATCGTATGCTGGTAATAACTAACGGGAATATCACTGCATAACTGTTGTTTCGTAGCCCGCCAACAGCCCGAGAATACAACAAGATCATACTCGGCCGGCTGAGAATATTTGTGAAAGTGGACCTGCTGTTTATTCTGATGCTGTGCCCAGGACCGGATTACCAGTTTGCGGGGCTCTAAGCAGTAAATATTTTGGGGCCTCATTGATCACTTTTTTTATCCAAATCTATACATGAAACTCTAATTTTTAATTTAAAATCTATCTAAATAGGATTTTTATAATTTTATTTATAAATTTATGACAAATTGCAATATAACTTAACTAAAAAATTAATACAATATTTACGCATTTCAGTTATCAATCAATTTTATCAATCAATAAATATACATTCATTAATACTTTTGATTTACACTTGACTATTCGTATGTACAGTAGACATATAACTCGTTTAGAACATCCTCTTTCTACACTTTTGCCGAGCAAATTCTTTTATTAAATCGTCAAAATTTAAGCGATGCATAACATCAGATTCAATTCATAGTAGAGCCAATGAACTCAATCTATCTTGTCGCATCGTCGTCCATAGAGGATTTTTTATCCTTTTTAACTGTGAAAAAGATCGCTCTCCAAAACAGTTTGTTATCATCAATGTTAAAAACATTCTAATGCAGATTTCTAAGTTCGGAAAAACTGCCTGGAGTTTATCATCTATAATGATTTTATAGAAATCAGTGTAATTGACATGAATACTTTTATCTTCGTTCATTTTCAAAAGTATGTAATGATGAAATTGTGTATTGTGTCGTCATCGTTATCGATTCAAGTTTAAATATGAAATCCGGAGAATACCGACAGCATCGCTGTAAGCCAATAATGAACTTGAACTTAAACAAAAGGGCGGTTGGTTTGAATAATCGTACTCTTGGATAGAAGAATTTAACCTCCCAAAGTTTGAAAGATTGAAAAATTGACATTTTTTAACTCGTAAATATTAATATTATTAAGTATATATGAGCAACCTTATTTATACTAAGAAATATTTTCAAATTAGATAATACAGTGTTACTATAAATAATCTTTCCGATTACAAACTTAAATAACTATTGTTAGGAGACATTTAGAAACATGATATTGGTATCAATGGACAGAGAAACTCAAATAATTTCTTGTTATGTTGGTGAACCTGTCGCATATTTATTAATTTCATTTCTAGGAGACGATATAACAGAAAATGGCTGCAAACGAAGACAGGAGGGCATTTTGTGTGCTAGATTTTCACATATCCCAGTCTGTTGTCACTGTACAACGCAATTTTAGAAGAAAATTTGGTGTTGATCCACCCAGTGGGCCCAGTATCCGTAAGTGGTACGCTGACTTAAAAATGATGGGATGCATCTGTAAGCGGAAGTCAACTGGTCGTCCATCAGTAAGTGAGACAAATGTGGAGCGTGTGACACAAGGAGCTCACATTGAGCTCCTGTGACTTACGGTTGTGGACTAAATGTTTCTCTTTCTGTTTCATATGTCATGTTTTTCAGTGAAAAAATTGTTGGAGTTTCTGTTTTTGTTGATACCCATTTCATGTTTTCTAATTTCTAATGTTTGATAATTTAAGAGTAGCACATGTGATTTAACCGAATAAATAACAAGAAATTATTTGAGTTTCTCTGTCCATTGATACCAATATCATGTTTCTTAAGTGTCTCCTAACGATAGTTATTCAAGTTCGTAATTGGAAAGATCATTTATAGTAACACTATTGCAATTTTTTTTAAATATTAACAAACATAAAAAAATCTCGTCTTTTGAAGGGGCCCCAATTTGACGGGGGCCCTAAGCAATTGCTTAGTCTGCTTATGCGGTAATCCGGCACTGGCTGTGCCAACGCTATCAAACACATATATAAGTATTTCAAAAAGACTTATTAATTGAGAAGATTAATTAAAAGAATAAACTAATAAGTAACAAGCGCTCCCCTCGCCCAGAGATAAAAGTACTTTTTTTTAATCTAAATTTAATGTGTTGAAATTAAATGTTAAATATTACCTCCACCATAATCAGTTGCCTTTAAGACGCTAACAATCCGAAACCGTAGTGGAAGCTATTGATTTGTATTTAATCGTTAAAATAAGATTAATTTTTTCTCCCAACATAACTTCTAAATTTGCTCAATGCACATACGACAGCGAGAACCACCATGCCTAACTGAGTATCATCATCTGTATATTATTAGAGTATAGTTGAGCCATGATAGCAAAATATTTGCAAATTAAAACACCCAACAATATTTACAGTGATGTAAACTCTCTGTATACCACACGATATGGGGGTTTTTGTGAACCAAACAAAAACCAAAAATTTTAGTATATCTACAGTTTCCTTCTACAACTTTAAAGTGCACTGGACTATTAAGTGAAACCCCAATTATTATTTAAATTTGGACCCACTAAGTCCTGTCTAAAGGGACCCCCAATAGAAAATCGACTAAATGTTATGTTAGTCAACCATATTATTTATACTGCTGTTTGGCGATGATCCAAGAACGGCTGGACTCCAGAACACGAAGGGCAACTAGTAAGGTTTATCCCGGTAGTGATCCCCAAGTCACTGTCTTTGGAAAAATCGTTTCGTCAGGTACCTTCTCTGGTTTAATTGCAACTGTACAGTGACATCTATTTTTGATTCTTCGCATTTGATGGACAAGATCTATGTGGATATTGCCAGCAAGGATATACTGGAGATCACCTTTAAGGAGTGTTGATTCAAATACAAGTCTTAAGACAGCCTCCCAGCTAAGACAACCTCACCTCCACATGCCACAACTCAATGTACTGTCAAATTCAAGATTTAACAAAAACGTTGTTTTCATCAGTGCCTTCTCACGGCCAGTAGATCGTTAATGTTAGCTTTTCCGCATTCGTGGCGGTACTTTGTTATATCAACCGGGTTTTAAAGCGCGTTGTAACTCATTCCAATAATAACAACAGTTAGCAGAAAACATTTGATTTGTATTTGAAAACGACTGTACTGCAAACGATCTTTCAGCTGTACATGTGGATATTGGCACGTTCATCAAAGACTGAAATAATCTTTTACCTTTTTACAAACAAATCACAAAAATATCACTGCCGGACAAGTGCGTAGACTGTAGACTCTCTTCGTTAGATTTTCAATTTAGAATTTTTATTACCTAAGATATATTAAGCAATTATGTTAATGGGGGCTTAGTCCTCATTAAATTATTTTAATGGGGACCACAGCCTTCAAGCCACCACATAGTCGACGCTTATGAACGTGAGGTCGTTTTTTCAACTTGCTTTGTTTATTTAATTCTGTTTAACTGTTATTCTACGAAACACTTGGCCACAATAAAGACGGGTTTATTACTTTATTACGCTACCCTTGCACATTCTAAAAAAAGAGTAGTATTGTTTGTCTGCTTCAACTTCAAAATATGTGTCATGTGCATTCTTATTATTCAATTTTAAAACACTAGGCTGAACTCGATGCGGTTTTTCTTCAAAAGTAAAGAAGTAGAAGAAAAATAGTATATAGGAATTTTCTTTCTTTAATGGTTATCTAGCTACTGGAAAAGTCTGACTATTCCGTAATGGGACACCGCGTATACATCAGAGGCGTTCACAGCATGTAGGTGGTTTACAGTTTAATTGGTTCGCCCAATCGTATGCTCCGCCACTGACACCTAACTGACATGACATTAAAGAACAAATAAATAAAAGAGAAAAGACAGAATAGTTTTGCTAAAACTTCCTGTATGTATATAATAACAGAATTTGTATATTTGTAATTCTTATCAATATATAAAATGTAAATAAAATAGCAAACAACGAATTTTGGAAATCAGCTGTTTAAAGGTTACTACCTTATCGATCTCTTCAATTAACACTGGAGTGAGAAGGACAAAAGCAAACAGAGTTGACCAGAACTGACACCGCTCCTAAAATTTTCACGTGATTTGGGTGGAAATTTGAAAGAGTGCATTACTAATCGCAGTTTTAATTTTTTAATAAAATAATAATGAAAACTATATTAGGAAGTACTTTTGTAGGATGTACAACAGCAACAGTTGTGGTTTTATGTGAGTTATTTTATTATTTTTTTGTATAACTTTTGCATCAATATTTTCTTCATTTGTTTCAGCACTTTATCATGTTTTAACTGGAAAAGGCGAAAGAGTGAGCTTTGGATGGTTAGTCAATTAAGCAATACAATATTATCTGTAAATACTATGTACTATTTTGTTTTAGGTTTCTTGAAGACACTTCGCCTTATATGTGGGCCACGATTGGTATTGGCTTATCCGTTGCTCTTTCAGTTGTAGGAGCTGCAATGTTGGTAACTACAAGCTTGGAATTAACTTTAAAATAATTTATTTTTCTATTGTAGAGGTATACATACGACAGGAGTTAGCATAATCGGCGGTGGTGTAAAAGCACCTCGTATAAAAACTAAAAATTTGATATCGGTTATCTTTTGTGAAGCTGTTGCTATCTATGGTCTCATCACTGCTATCGTTTTATCAGGCGGTTTGGACGTAAGTATTAGTCAGAGCTGTCGGATTACTAACTGTTGCCTTTTTATTAGCCTTAGGTTAGATTAGGTTCAGATTTAAAATATAATGTGAAGTAATAGAAAGCAGGCAAACACCCATTGAAGTTTGAAAGACTCAAAAAGAATTTCAAAAACTTTTATTAAATTTTCGTACACTTCCAATTTGGACTTGAATTTTATATATTTAATATGTTTTTTAATTTTTAAAAAAGAATTGCTTAAAAAAAATTATTGTATTTCATGTGATATAGGCGGATTCCATGGTCGCGTACCCGACATTCGTACGCGTCTTTCAATGAAAAAATAATTATATCTTAAAAACTAAAAGGAGTTTAAGCTCTACTGATATACTGCAAAAAGCAGAGACATTATTGTTATTACTGATAAAGGTAGAATCTCCAGTTCACCAACAAATAGGAATATATGACATGATAAAGGAGAGGTCGCGCACTCGACAAAAATACAACCACACTTTTGGAATGAACTTTTAATCTTTAAATTTCAGCGAAAGTACTACATAAAAAATATTTAAAAAAATTTAACTAATCTATACATTCATTCTACAGATGAATTTAAAGTATATCTTCTTCTTCTTTCTCGTTTCCTTCATGCCCTTTCAGGCGTCGGATTGCGAGTCCCGGTCCTCCTTAATCCATTTCTTCCATGCCTTCCTTTCCCTTGCCAGTATGTTCATCTCCTCCCTTGTCTTCCCTTTATTTTTTCCATATTCTATTATCTGGTCTATCCATTTTCTTCTTGGTCTTCCTCTCTTCTTATTTCTTGGTTTCCCTCCTTCCATTATTCATTTCGTCAGTCGGTTATTATTCATTCTTGTGCATTGCCCATACCATAACAGCTGTTTCTCTTTAATTTTTTCTAGTATTGGAGTTTGTTCTATTTCTTTCCTTAATATTTCGTTTCTGACTTGATCCCATTTTGTTTTCCCTGTTATTTTTCTTATGTGCTTCATTTCCATCGCGTTTATCTTCCCTTCATGTTTTTTCGTCAATGTCCAATTCTCCGCTGCATATGTAATTGTTGGAAGTGTTATTGTGTTATATACGTTCTTTTTCGTTTCTGTGTCTATTTCTTTGTGTCCTAGTATATGGTTAAGTGCGTAATATAGCTTTGTTGATTTATTTGACCGATTTGTTATTTCTGAATCTATTTTCCCGTCGTTTGTCAGTATTGTACCTAGATAATTGAATGTTGTTACTTTTTCTAGAATTGTGTTTTTACTTTTTATTTCTTTGTTTTTATTCTCTACCTGTTTTTCATTTATTACCATCAGTTTTGTTTTATTGTTGTTTACTTCCATTTTCATTTCTTCTATTTCTTTTACCCATATATTTAATAAATCCTGTATTTTCTTTTGTGATTCTGCTATTAGTACTACATTCGTCTGCGTATAATAAGCTGCTTATTTGTATGGGTTCTAGTTTATTGTATCCTACTGTTGTTTTCAGGTCTTCTTTTTTCTTAGTTTGTTTTACTATTCTGTCCATTATTATCAAGAATAGGAGTGGGCTTAGGCTGTCCCCTTGTTTTATTCCTTTCCTCATTTCGAATTCTTCTGAGCGTTGTCCTGCAATTTGTACTTTCCCTCTTACTGTTTTGAACGTGCTTTTTACTATTTGGATCAATTGTTTCGGCACTTCTAATTTTTCCAGGCTTTTCCATATTGTCTGTCTGTGCACTGTGTCAAACGCTGCCTTCAAATCGATGAAAATGAGGTACAGCTCTTTATCTTCTTCTATTGCTTTTTCTATTAGCGTTTTTAGTATATAAATGTTATCGCTTGTCTGTCTTCCTGTTCTAAATGCCATTTGTTCTTCTATTTTGGTTCTACATATATTCTCAGCCTTTTTTCCAGTATTCTTGTGTATAGTTTTAGTGTGGTTTGTGCTAAACATATCGCTCTGTAGTTCTCACAGTTTGTTGTCTCTTCCTTTTTATGTATAGGTATTATTAAATTTGTTTCCCAGCCTCGGGGGATTTTCTTCGTTTATTAGTTTACAAAATGGCTTATTAGTCTTATCTTGGTATTCTTTTTGTCGTTCTGGTTCTTTTAATTTATATAATGCTATCCTGCTGTACCTTACTTCTTTGCTCTTATTTACTGTTTCTCTTAGTTTTGCTACTACTAGCCTATGGTTTGTTCCTATTTCCGCCTCTTTTCTCGCTTCTATGTCCAATACTGTCCCTCTTAGGGTTTGCGTGAATACTATATAATCTATCAAGCTTTTCGCATTGCGTTCTTCTGCAACAAAGGTGTATTTATCTTCCAGTTCTTGTTACCATATTGTATTTCCTATCAGCAGGTCATTTCTCTGACAGAACTCGATCATTTTCTCTCCATTTCGGTTTAATGATTGTTCTCCATACTTTCCCATGCATCCCATTCCCCTGTTCTGGTCATTCCCAACTCTCGCATTCCAATCACCCATTATTATGGTTGGTTCTGTTTCCTCTCTTGCTTCATCCAGTGTTTCTTGCAGATTGTTGTAGAATTCCTCCACTTCCTCTTTTGGTGTACCTTCTATTGGTCCATATATTTGTATAAAGTTTATATTTTGTTGGAACTTTATTGTAATTAGTATTATTCTTGAATGTACTGCTTTCCATTTTATTATTCGTTTGTTTAGTTCTTCTGTTATAATTATTCCCACCCCTTCTTTTGCTCTCTTTTCTATGTCAACTCCAGCATAGTATATTACATGTTTGTTTGTTAAACTTTTCTAACTGATTCTAAAGGGGACAAGATAAAAGTAAGGGGAAAACTTCGGAAGAGTACGGAAAGAAGGGGCGATAACCTCCAAGGAGTAGATCCGGGTAGGCCCCTATCGTATCGTGTCGTACAAAACAATGGAGGAAAATAAAGAAATTACGCTGGGAGACATTATGAATAAACTGATACAAGTAGAAGAAAAAGTCGATACGACAAACAAAAACATGAACAAACAAACTGTGCACATAAAGAAACTAGAGGAAACCATAAAACACGGAAAAGAAGATAGAAAAACTGGAAAACGAATTAAGAAAAAAAAACATAATAATTTTTGGAATCCCAGAAAACATAGAGGAGGATTTAACAACCCTAAAAGGAAAAGTAATGGAGATTTTAAAGAAGAAAATGGAGATACAAATTCAAGAAAACGAAATTGATTTCATCAATAGAATTGGAGAACGTAAAGGAAACGTAAACAGACCAACAAAAGTGGGAATAACAGCAATACTGAAAAAATGGGAAATAACGAGAAACACAAAGAAATTGGCAGGAACAAAAATAGGAATATCTGAAGATCTAGATAAGAAGACAAGAGAAATGAAGAAACAACTACTCCCATATATGATGGTTGCCAGAAAAAAAGGACAAAGAGCGATAATAAAAAAAGATAAGCTAATAATAAATGGTGAAGAGTGGAAAATAGAAGACTTAACAGAAAAAGAGGAGGAAAGTGAGGAAGAAATAGGAAACAAGGAAGCAGAGGAACAAAGGAAAAGAGGTAGAACCTCAGAAGGAGAAATTAGTCCATCCCAAGGCGTAATACCAAAAAAGAAAAACTGGGAACAAACAATACTAGCACCCTTCCATGAAGGAACGTCAAGAACAAAAGCAGTAGACTTCAATAAAACACTAAGAAACATTACAAGGACGAACAGAAACCAGTATTTCCCAAAAAACTAACAGGAAATGAAAACCGGACAGAAATAAAAAAGACGACGACAAAAGGCAAAAGAAAAGGACAAACGAGAATAATAACGAAGAAGACAACAGAACAGGGAGAAATAAAAGAAAACAAAATAGAAAAATAGGAATAGGAACATGGAATACAAATACAATCAAAGGGAAAGAGATAGAAATTACACAACAAATGGACGACAACAAAATACAAATAATGGGACTGAGTGAAACAAAGTGGAAAGGAAAAGGAAACAAAAGTTTAAAAAGAATTTAAAGTATATAATAAAGTAATTTTATCTGTAAATTCGGAAATAAACAATAAAAACACTGGTCGCGTACTCGACACTCTACGGTCACATACCCTACACGTACGAACTAATAAAAGCTTACGTTGAAAGTTCAAAAATGTGTTCTTTCTCTTCTAAACAATGTGATTTTGCCACAACTTTGTTGCTGTCGCATGTTATTTCATGAAAATGGGATATTCCAGTAATGCTGTCGACGCTTTTCCACAGGTCCAAAGATTCTATTTCAGCTGTGATTTGGGATTTAGCAATAAAAATCACAGTGGTGTTGGGCACCAGTGCCGACGCTCAATCTACGAAATCTTTGGCTGACTGTACCACTGCAGCATTACCCTGGGACATCGTCTTTTGTTTTACAAGACGTTTGACATTTCCGCCCACCCCATCGATGACGCCTTTACCATGGGAGGTCGCTGGATATCTCCATACAAATCGTTTGTTATATTTTTTAGCAAGGAGATAAAGAAATCGAACCATGAATTTATTTTTAAATTCTGAGGAAGGTCCATCGCTCCATACCACTTCTTGGATATGCTCTGATTCTTCTTCGTTGCCAACTATAAGGTTATAAAGGTAATTCACAAAAACAAAAATGGTGTCCTTATCTTTCTTTTGGAAATCAGATGCAATAACATATGTTTTACATTGGTCCCTAAAGAACACGGCAGCAGTGAATAGTGTGACACTTGATCGGGCCCAAAGAGCACTTTGAATCTCATTTTGATATTCGCATGAATACGACATTGCGAAGTCAATTTGAGAAATCCTAGTATTAGGATCACGTTTCTCTCTCAAAAATGCTTGACTTTGCACTCTTTTCACTAAGACGTGGTAACAGAAAGTATCAAAATCATTTTTGGTACATTCTAGCAACTCACCTGCACTAGTTTCGCGAATGATTAATCTAATTTTGTTCTCATCATTCTTAACCCATTCTTTCCAAACGACTACTTTTGATAGATCACTTGGCTCATTAATTTTGACTAATCCAGCACACTGTTTGCATTTGTTCTGCCAGCGAGAGGAATTGAGAGTGGAATCGCACAAAATGTTGTCCCAGAATTTCTGTGTATAAACAATTTTTAAAGCTGACAATTTCAAGGTAAAATTTTCATGGATTTTACATTTGCACTGTTCGGTCGGCGTATCTTTTAGCAAAAAAACATTTAGAAAAGCAAATTTACATATGCGGATGTTCTTGCTGGAATATAGAAAAAGCTTCTCGTAAAAACATGGTCAATAAGTGTTTTTGCATCGTTATCTTCTGTCCACTTTTCCATACAGCTACACAATCTGTAATGCCGGAGCAGATATAAACAATATCCGGACGGCAATAAAAATCTTTCACCACCTTTTCTTCTGGATTATCTTCTAAAGTTGTGTCCTTGGGCTTTTCGTCTATCACTCTCAAGCCGATATGTTCTGCTACACCTTTTACGACACATTTTTGTTTTTGTAAGTAAGTCCGAGGGCAGGCTTTTGTTACATTTTAAAACGGCTTTGGAGTAAGTTTGTTGACATCTGTATGGATAAAATGAGACAGAACTTGTGGCTTGGTCGTTTTGTAAAAGATTTCCACGTTATTTTCCGTTCCCGCCTCTTTTCTATCCTTTTTCTTACTTTCAAATCTTCTAATTCCATTTTACTCATAGCTTTCTTTTTCTTCTTTCGGTATTCTTTAACTCGTTTATTTTCCTTTCTACGAAAGTCAGGGTCCTCCAGTTTTTTTTTGTGTCTATATTTCCTGGACTTTTTAGCACTGCTTGTCTCAGCAGAACTTTCCATAATTACAAACTTAAAACACACAATAATACTTCTCACTGTACTCTTGAATTGCGTGGTTTTTGAAAATATTTAATTTACCGGTCACGTACTCGACAGCTAATTAACGGAAGATAAGTTGCAGATATGAACGTAAACAAAACAGTGACAAGCGAACGAGAAACATAAACACTGTTTACAATAAATACCGTAAAAAGTTTCAATTATCCACTTCCCAATTAAATCTAAAGTACTAATGTTAAGTTAGCGTACTCGACATTCAAGATGGACTGTAACAAAAAATGTAAATAAAATAAAAGCAAGTTGCTGCCTGTGTGAAATCACACTTAATATAACCTTGATGATGTTTTTAACAATTCGTTATCATCAGACACTCAATACAATTGCCATCTGCAGTTAAATTGTGGTGTAAACTAGGGTAATTTTTGCAGCTTTTTGAAACGATAGGTACAACACTTCAGTAATGATTCGCTCATGTAAGCCAGTGATGAGAAAATCTTGATATAAATGCAGAGTTTGATCGTTAAAGGATCAAAGTATTCCTCAGACAAACTAAAAAATTGCTAGATCGTAATTTGAAACATCGACATTTTTTACCGTTTCTTGTAGAATATTCCTATACAATTACTGTCAACATCACGTGATAAGTCTGTAGTAACAATGATCCTATTTTAGTATGTCCAAAATGTGGTTATGATAAATGCCCAATCTTATGTTCATAAAACACTTTATGTTTACTAAGGTTAAGTTAACTAAATTGTCGTTAAGGCCAGTGTTGCCAAGTTTTCAGTACTAAATTGTCATATAGGACAGTGCTGCCAGATTTTTTATAACTAATTGCCGTTAAGGCCAGTGTTATCGGGTCTTTTGAAACTAAATTGTCATTAAGGCCAGTGTTGCCACATTTTCCAAAACTTAATTGTCGCTAAGGCCAGTGCTGCCAGGTCTTTTGAAACTAAATTGTCGTTGAGGCTAGTGTTGCCAAGCTTTCAGAACTAAATAGTCATTTAGGCCAGGTTTTTCATAACTAATTTCCATTAAGACCAGTGTTATCAGGTCTAGTGAAACTAAATTGCCATTAAGGCCAGTGTTGCCACATTTTCCAAAACTAAATTGTCATTAAGGTCACTGTTCACCAGATCTTTCAAAACTAAAGTGCCGCTAAGGCCAGTGCTGCCAGGTCTTTTGAAACTAAATTGTTATCTGTAAGTCGGCTGCAGCCGCACGTTGGGCCTACGTAATAACAATCGCCCCGTCCCTCCCGCACAAGCTTATAGCTTCTGGGGCCTGGTTTCAGGTTATGGGTTGTAGCAATTATTATTATTATATTAAGGACAGTGCTGCCAGATTTTTCATAGCTAATTGTCATTAAGGCCAGTGTTATCAGGGTTTTTGAAACTAAATTGTCATTAGGGTCACTGTTTTACCAGATCTTTCAAAACTAAATTGTAGCTAAGGCCAGTGCTGCCAGGTCTTTTGAAACTAAATTGTCAAGGCCAGTGTTGCAACATTTTCCAAAACTAAATTGCTTTCAGGTACTAAATTGTTATCTGTAAATCGGCTGCAGCCAGACGTTGAGCCAACGTAATAATAATAATAATCACCCCCTCCCTCTCGCACAAGCTTATAGCTTCTGGGGCCTGGTTTCAGGTTATGGGTTGTAGCAATTATTATTATTATTATATATAGGACAGTGCTCCCAGATTTTTCATAACTAATTGTCATTAAGGCCAGTGTTATCAGGTTTTTTGACACTAAATTGTCGTTAAGGCCAGTATTGCCACATTTTCCAAAACTAAATTGTCATTAAGGTCATTGTTTCACCAGATCTCTCAAAACTAAATTGTCGCTAAGGCAAGTGTTACCAGGTGTTTCAAAAATAAATTGTCGTTAAGGCTAGTGTTGCCAAGTTTCTCAAAACTAAATTGTTTTTAAGGCCAATGTTGCCAGGTTTCTCGAAATTCAATTGGTGTTAAGGCCAGTGTTGACAAGCTTTCAGAACTAAATTGTCATTAAGGACAGTGCTGCCAGATTTTTCATAACTGATTGACATTAAGGCCAGTGTTGCCACATTTTCCAAAACTAATTTGTCATTAAGGTCACTGTTTCATCATATCTTTCAAAACTAAATTGTTGCTAAGGCCAGTGTTGCCAGATCTTTCACAATTAAATTGTCGTTAAGGCCAGTGTTGCCAAGTTTTTCAAAACTAAATTGTTGTTGAGGCCAGTGTTGTCAGGTTTCTTGAAATTAAATTGGTGTTAAGGCCAGTGTTAACAAGTTTTTCGAAACTAAATTGTCATTAAGGCCAGTGTTGCCAGGTTTTTCAAAACTAAATTGTCATTAAGGCAAGTGTTACTAGGTCTTTTAAAACTAAATTGTTGTGAGGGCCAGTGTTACCAGGTTTCTTGAAACTGTAAATCATCAATATTTATTTTGCCAGTTGTAATCTATTGCCAAGTTTTAAAACTTTATATTTACTACATTCAGGTAGAAATTGCTTGTTGTTACAAGATTCTATATAATTACTTTTTTTACACAAAAAAGTATTTTAATGTTAACAACATGTGGGAAATTTATCAAAGTACACAAGAGTAAATCTACACCAAAGGGGAAGAATTCAAAACACTGAAACAGCTCTTGTTCTTACTTAGCATTAATCAAGTGTCAACTTAGCTGCTTTCATGATTTGCTTGTCAGCAATAAACTTATTGCTCAAAGTCACTAGTTTGCAAATATTGGTCTCCATTTATTTGGTTATATGTTATAGTGATTTGAATGGAGTTTTTTATTTTATTCTTTAAGCTAATGCCAAGGTGCATATTTCATAGCTTTGACCGTTGAAGGTCAGCAAAGGTCAAAATGCAAAAATTAGTCTGATGCATGCAGAATTTCCTTAGGAGAATTTGGAAAATTTCATTTGATAACTTTCTATTTCATATACAACTCAGATTTTTATGTTGTTCAAAAATGTATTTATGCCCATCACTGGTCAGAGTTCGAGGTCGCGGTTTTAGTCAACACAGCATGCATCAGACTAATTTTTGCATTTCGATTTCTGATTCTGACCAGTTTGCAATTTGCAATTGTTTACTGAACTTCGCCCTTTTGCTGTACCATATTTATATATATAATACAGTTTCTTTTTGTATCTACTAAACCTATGCAAATAAAGATTATTATTATTATTATTATTATTATTATTTGTTATTGGGATTAAAGGTCAATGTTATGAAAAGTGTGTCTTGGTTTAAGAATAAGATTTTAAAAAATTTCATCCAAATTGGACATCGCTGATGAGCATGATGTATGGAAGAACTGATACATTTGAAATAAGCTAATATAGTGTTATAACTGTTTCAGTTTGGAGAGGATTCCGTTTCCATCTAGGCTTCCTGATTTTTTTGCTTTCGCATAAACTTACTATACTGCTTTATAAAAATAGACTTTTAGCTAATTTTTCATTTCTGGGATCAGTACTTTCTAAAAAAATGTATTTATTAATCAATAAAATTACCTTGGTTAGATAAGGTAAGGTGTTACATTAGATTAGAAGTTAGGTTAAGTGTGAAAATTACATAAAGTTAGACTAGAAGTGTAACTAAAAGAATTTGTAACTTAACAAAGCTTCAATTCATATTTAATCAAACAATAACTTGGCTGGGATTAGAATAGAGCACTAGCCTTAATCAAATTCAAGAATAAAAAAATTAGAAGGAGGGAGGGTAGAGTTTATTGATCGCACTGAGCTTACAATATTTATAGTCGATGATTGACAGTAAGTGGTTATTATTGGCAGTGGTTAATTTATTAGAATTTAAAAAAAAATAAATTCTTAATCTAACCTCCCTAAAACAAAAGTGGCATGAAACAAACAATCAAGCACAAAAGGAGCATGTTTTATTAATACAGTAAAACACAAGTAAATTTAATTTATTTACTATTACCGCTATATACTATTACGGTGTGACAAGAGGGGGGATGCACAGCAATTGCTTTTATAAAACCAGTCACAACTCGTGAGCAACGGATATATTTATATAGAGTCGCATGCTGCTCTAACACAGACATGGGCACTGACATGCAGTGCAAATGTATGCTCTTGCAGGTTTATAAGAAGATTATTTAAACTTAAATCCTTATTACCATTTTTATTATAAATAGTAATAAACTAATGTCTGTATGCCTGCTATGTCCTTCTAAATGGCTGGACAACTTTTGATAGAATTTGGTCCGGTTTTTTCCCAGGAAGATTTTTGGTCAGAACCCACTGACTCTTTAAACACGATATTTGTCAATTTCAATTGACGGTTATTTCCTAGTTTTATAATAAATAACAAACAAAAATCATTTCTATTATATATGTAAATACATAACATACTTTCTTACTTCTCCTGGTGTTACATCCCGAATGGAATTTGGCTTTTTCGGTCACTATTCTCCATTTTTTGTGGCTTATTATTCATAATCACTAGATTGTAATCATCAGTATGTAAAACATAATATATCTATTTTATTAAAATGTGTGGCTAATAAATGTGAAATTTATTTAATGATAAATAAACAAGTTATCATTGTGGAATTATAAAAATACAGCCATTTACAAAATCCTTATGCTACAAAAAAAATTCGTTTTTACAGCATTTTGCAATTGTGCCAATTTGATTTCTATCATACATTTCCTGCAGTTATATAGTTTTAAAGATGTATTCTTAGTATCTCCTAGTTAAATTCCTAGTCGCTACAGTTTTGGTATCATAAACATTGGTGGAATCAAAATTCAAACCAAAAATTATCAAAAAATCAAAGACCTTTTAGATGAAATAAAATTTTAATTCAAATTTTGTTGAATTAAAATTTTGTAAAGAGGTAAATACATTGATTCTGTGTTCAACTCTTCAAACTTATAAAATAATTTTGACAGCTCTGTGTATTTAGTTATTATATAAGAAAGGGAGTGTATTATGTTCCTACCGGTAGGTAATGAATTTCTGAAAAAAAATTGTTCCTACCGGTAGGTGCTTTGTGTTTCTTTAGAAATTCACCTTTCGATAGGTGAATTCTTTTTAACTCATTTTCCAACTACCAAAACTTGACCTAATTCAACAACAAAACCTAATCACGAATACATTTTTGTAACGTAACTACATACATGGGTCATTTTGACATATTTTTAAATTAATCAAATTATACATGCTCATTTCAAAACTAGAATGCAGTAAAATTTGTCAGACAAAATCGGCAAAATGTAACAGTTGCTTACTTTGTTTCTTTTAACATGTGTTGTTATTGATCAGGCTTCATTCAAAAAATGGTTATGTAAATTAATGTGTTAAGTGTAATGTGTTAATTGTAAATGCTAATAAGGTGGTCTAAGGTGGCCAGATTTCTTCAGAATCGATAAGGCGGTACATTAGGGATACCACCCTCCCTTATATATAATTTATTAAGCAAGCTTTTCGAACAATTTTTAGATGTGCAATCCATTGACCGAAAACTCAGATTTTTATTAATAGTGTAATATTTAAACAGTCCTTCACCTAACGCTAACTGCTTTTCTTTTCCGAAATTACTTTTATGGAAAAATCTTGTATATTGACTAGAAGAAGAGGCAGCAACATTTACATATAGTTTATGCTTATTGGTAGCCAGATGCTTTTGCCCAAGTAGCACTGGAATAGAAATTCATATGAAAATTAGTGCCTCTAATCCTTTTTGCATGCCACAATTAATATTCCAGAGTGATGGTTAATGGAATGTAATAGTTACGTGCCTCTCGGTATATTTTTGGCACGTTAAAATTAATACGTAAAAAATACATCTTTTTCATGTCTTCGTCATTGCTAAGAACAGCTGTTGTTAGTTGAGTGGGCTACCCCTATTTTACAGATTTTAATTTTGTTTGATAATAAGTGTGATTGGCATTATATAGATCCAACTACGGTTATTTCTTGTAATTAATGTTAACTCAGCGTTTGTATTTAAACCCAAATAAAGTGTGCGATATTTATTTGTATAACTGACACAGTCAAATTAAATTAAGATAAATGATATCTAGTTTTTGAAAAGAAATATAAATCCGTTGGATACCAATATTAAATATATTTTACTGTAATTTAGAAGTTAGAGGAAAATTAATTAAAAAGTTTACATTAATTTACGTTTATAGTTTTAATCAATAAACGTAATGTAACTGTTTTGCTGTCGGTGTTCGTCAAATCATGATTATCCATGAAAAGCGGGGAATTTTGAAGATTTTGTGGGCACCGGAACAGGTGAAACAAAAGCGAGACTGTTCCGCCAAAAGCGGGACATCTGGTCACCTTATAATAGTCATTTATTTTGGTTGTACTATAAAATATTTACATATCTTTGAGAAAAAATCTGTTTTTCTTTTTTTATATCAGACAGTATAATTTCTTTAAGCTGTAACCCTTGTCCGCACATAACCCTTGTAACCCTTGGGATTACTTAGTTGTAACCCTTCGGCTGGAACTTATGATGTTTGGTAGCTTCCTCAGAGGCCAACGGGTTGAAGTGCTGGGCTAGATAATAATAGAGTGCACTTACCTTATAATTTCGCTTTCTTATAGAAAGGGAGAGAGGTAATCCAAATAATATAAACACAGTTTATAGTTAATAATTAAGTTTATTTATTATTGTTAATTAAATTAGTAACTCAATTTATAACATTTTTCACACCAAACATAAATTATTGAAGTTTTATTACTTTCATGTAGAAAGAAGTAATATATTGAATTTAAATAATTGAAAATTGAAAAATTATAAAAACTTAAAACCGAAAGTGAGTTCCTTCTTTCTTGAGGACCTAATCAAAACTAAATTAAAGAAAACCCCTATGTAAAAATGTAAACATTTAGAAAACAGTTTAGATGACTAAACAAACTTAATTAAATTAACAGTGTACGTGTGTTTGATAAACTCTAAGACAAAACTTACTTTCTTTTGATTAATATTAGAAAAATGCAACTCTGCACGCCTTGCAGGAAGTAGCCTTATCACATATGAAAGAATCATCATTTTGAATAAAATATAGAATTTCAAAGTTTTCGCAAAAGGGAAATAGAATTTCTATTTCCTGTGGGAAACTAAATTTGCAATTTCTTCATATTAGGTATGCAAAAACTAAATTTTAATAAGTTGTATCTTTGAGTTTATTCAACCCTAAATAAATATATTATTATAACTGCAGTTATGATTTGCAAAACTAAGTAAATATGAACTTTAGCTAAAAGAGTTTAAGAATAAATGATACAAATTAATGAACCAATCAGGTTAGCTAATTATAATAAATCAATGTAGCCGTTCGGGTACAAAGCTTTATATAGATAGTTATGTAACAAATCAGTAAAGCGGTAGGTGAAAAATTATTTAAAAATAATTCACTTACCGATAGGTGAATGTTTAAAGAAACACAAAATGCCTACCGGTAGGAACAGTTTTGCCAGAAATTTATTACCAACCGGTAGCAACATAATACACTCCCTATAAGAAAAGCTTTACAGGAAAAATGTTTTTTTATAGGCCTTTTCATTTAAAATGGTGGAATCTGATGAAGTCCTCAAGGCTAGAAATTGGATGGCAGGCTATTTGATGTTTGGAGCTGGATTGGCAGTTGGAACAGTAAATTTATTTTGTGGCATTGCAGTGGGGATTGTTGGTTCAGGAGCAGCTTTAGCAGATGCTGCGAATTCTGCGTTGTTTGTAAAAGTTCTTATTGTTGAAATTTTTGGTAGTGCAATTGGTCTTTTTGGGCTGATTGTTGGTATTTATATGGTAAGTAACAAAACAAATGCCTGTCTATAGACAACCATAATTAATATTTTTTGGTTTTCTAGGTATCAAAAGCATCCATGAGCAGTGGTGCGACCAAATCTTAAAATGTGTTACCATATCTTTGTGACATTTATTGAATGTAAATGCTCTTGTAAATTCAGTTTTCTTTCAATTTTAATGGCATTAACATCAATGTTTAAGTACCTAATAGTGTATAATAAGCGTATGTAGTAGATAAACTATGGACAGTTTGGGAATGCAATTTGTTATTTTTTAAATTTTGATATTGTAAATATATTTAATATATTCATATATATTTTTTGAAACTGGCTACTATGTGCATTATTAGTTATATAATTGTAAAAGTTGGCATTGTCATCAGAGCAAATTCCGTTAGCCTATTACATTAACTAGTCGTACAAAGAACCGTTGTATTAATAATAACACATTCATTTTAACATTATAAAATGTTCTTTCTACTCATATGATAAAAAAAGAACAACTTCTACTTAATGTAAGTAAGTGTTTATAAATTAACAATTTGAATGAGAATTGAAATAATTTTAAAGTATTATTTTGAAATTATGCATTTATAACATTTTATTTCATTGAACGTTTACAATTTACCAAAGACAAATAACATTTCTTGTCAAAAAATAAATTGTATGTAAATATACCTTATTTACACTATATTGATACTCAACACTTAAAGATCTGTTTAAAAAATAGTTTTATTATTAGTAAATTGTATAAAGTAAAAACTATCTGTTGTTATTAGAACGTAATTGTATTTCATAAGTTATTTAGTTATAATAAAACACTTTAAGGAAGCAATTATTTCTTTACAATTGTCCTTATATTACTGTAGGATCTATTTATATGTTTAATCATTGCAATTTAATAATACATTTATTGATCGTCTCACATTGAGACTACAGTATGTGTTCTTATGGACAACGGGGTTGCCAAACATCTTGCAAGCAACTTTTAAAAACACTTTCTAAATATTGTAGTTGTAACTGCATAAACCTTTATAATCCCTATTGTTCGAGCAAGTTATATTGCAGGTAGTCACTTCTTCTGACAGCGGTAGTAAAACAAAATTTCAAAATTTGCTGCTGTTCATGTAGTGCGCATATAAAGTCTGGAACTATCGAAATAAATCTTTTATTAAATATTTTGAGAAAAATCCTCAAACACGTCGATTTTTATCTTAAGGGAGACATATTTTAGTGTAATCGTTATTTGTAGATCTTCTTTTGTTTCCGAGTTATGACGATAACGAAATTTTTTTTAAATGGAAACCCTAATTTTTTTATGATGGATTTGGAAAGATAATGTAATGCTAAGATCAAATATGCTAAAAAAGTATGATACTGTATTAAGAAATTTCCGAGATAATTGCTTTTAAAGTTTTAAAACAAAAATTAAAAAACAATCAAGAGTTCCAAGTTTTAATAAAAAAACTAATTCTTTAAAGAACTGTCATAAGTTTATTGCTAAGTCACTTGTTACATGGATACTTGATTTTTTCATTAAGAAAATTAAACTCTTGATTGTTAATCAAGAGTTCAAATTTTTTGATAAAAAATCAAGTAGCCATGTAACAATTGTTAAATTTATGGCAGTTCTTAAAAGAATTTTTAATTTTTTTAATTAAAACTTGGAACTCTTGATTGTTTTTTAATTTTTGTTTTAAAACTTTTAAAGCAATTATCTCGGAAATTGCTTTCTAAATCTGTCATAAAAGATTAGGGTTTCCATTTAAAAATATTTTTGCTATCGCCATAACTCGGAAACAAAAGATGATCTGCAAATAACAATTACACTAAAATATGTCTCATTTAAGATAAAAAATCAACGTGTTCGAGGATTTTCTCTATAGACGCACAAACTATCAAAATTTGAAACCAAATAATTATTTCTGTATTAAGAAATTTGCTTATATGCGTTCGGTGACAAATAATAGTGCCGACAAAAAACGTTATACTATAATTTCAGTAAGTACAAACTGTATTATGTAGTTCCGCGAAGTAAAAGTAGAAAAAACCAGAAGGGTTTATTGTTTACTAAAATCCTTTGCATTTGCTGCTAATCCTAAATTTCCGATTTGGAAGTTTCTTTTGAAACAAGTTGAACAAATGAATGATTTTATCATGATGAAATCATTTTACCATTAAAATTATGTTTGCGACTTCCTGTATTTACCTGTGAATTAAAAGATTAAAAAGATCATACAGAAGCTAACCTGCCGTTATTTTTATGTTGAAAGAATTTGAAGACGAAAGAATTAAACAAAAAAGTATAAGTAATAAAATATCGGATATTTAGATACATGTACGATGTAAAAATCCCAAGTAATGTTTAATAAAATAACAAATACATGTTAATAAGAGTTTCTTTTAAATGCTTCTTTTGTATGGTTACGATTACACTTTTTCGGTTAGTATTTTCAAAGGTTTAGAACTTCTGGAATCTTAATCCACATTTCTATAGATTCATACAGTGAAATAGGTGGCAACAACGAAGCACAAACTCCCATAAGAAATACATTGGCTATCTTTCCTTCACTGTAGTCCCAACGTGAGACTGACAATAGATGCATTGGTTTGTCTAATACATCTTTTAGGGTCGAGGGGGGGGTGTTAGTAAAAATGAGACTGAATATAGAACTTTCACTTTTTAATCACTTTGTGTTTTTAAAGCATACAGTCAGTCAATTTAATATTCGGACAAGCTTGTACTTATAATATAAATAGCAATAAAATCGTTTGGACAAAATATGCTGTGGCTTTTTCACAGTAATTATATTTTTCTATGCTATAGTTATTACTTAACACATAAAAAAGCGCATAGTTTGCGAAAATGTAAATAAAATTTGTAATCTTTGCAAACGATATGAAATTACTAGTCAAAATAATATTCGGACAAGGTTAATATTAATCTGAGATTTATAAATTGCAAGCTTGCAGAAGCAGTTTAATAAGCAAAATACAATACAGAACCAAAATTCATATTTAGTTAACGTTCATCCGCCGACAAATTAAGATTTATAGTAAAAATGAGTAGAAAAGGGCGAAATACTAGTTTCGACATTAGACAACTCGTCATATTTCATTATGAAAATGGGAAAACTTACCGAGATATTGGAAAAATATTAAAATTAAGCAAAAGTACAGTTGGGGATATTATAAAACAGAGGTACTAGAATATTATGGAAAAAGTGTAAATCTTCAAACCATACGCAATTGTATTCATGAACATGGTTATCATGGCCGTATTGCAAGAAAAAAGCCATTTATCAATAAAACTAATAGACTACGACGATTAGAATTCGCAAGAAAATACAAAAATGAAAATCCTAGTTTCTGGGACGATGTAATTTTCTGTGACGAGTAAAAATTCAATGTGTTTGGCTCGGATGGATGTCCGCATGTGTGGAGGAAGAAGAATGAACAGTTAAAAAAAGAAAATTTATGTCCAACAGTTAAATACGGAGGGGGTTCAGTGATGGTCTGGGGTTGCATATCAAGTTCAGGCCCCGGAGATTTGGTCTTCATTGATGGAATTATGGATCAAATAGTCTACTTAAATTTATTAAAAAGCCATTTACCTTATAGTGCAGCCAAAATGAATATTTCAAATAGTTTTAAATTCTATCAAGATAACGATCCGAAACATACGGAAAAATCTTGTAACTTGACTAGAAGAGGCAGCAACATTTACATATAGTTTATGCTTATTGGTAACCAGATGCTTTTGCCCAAGTAGCACTGGAATAGAAATTCATATGAAAGTTAGTGCCTCTAATCCTTTTTGCATGCCACAATTAATATTCCAGAGTGATGCTTAATGGAATGTAATAGTTACGTGCCTCTCGGTATATTTTTGGCACGTTAAAATTAATACGTAAAAAATACATCTTTTTCATGTCTTCGTCATTGCTAAGAACAGCTGTTGTTAGTTGAGTGGGCTTCCCTTATTTTACAGATTTTAATTTTGTTTGATAATAAGTGTGATTGGCATTATATAGAAGCAACTACGGTTATTTCTTGTAATTAATGTTAACTCAGCGTTTGTATTTAAACTCAAATAAAGTGTGCGATATTTATTTATATAACTGGCACAGTCAAATTAAATTAAGATAAATGATATCTAGTTTTTGAAAAGAAATATAAATCCGTTGGATACCAATATTAAATATATTTTACTGTAATTTAGAAGTTAGAGGAAAATTAATTAAAAATTTTACATTAATTTACGTTTATTGTTTTAATCAATAAACGTAATGTAACTGTTTTGCTGTCGGTGTTCGTCAAATCATGATTATCCATGAAAAGCGGGGAATTTTGAAGATTTTGTGGGCACCGGAACAGGTGAAACAAAAACGAGACTGTTCCGCCAAAAGCGGGACATCTGGTCACCTTATAATAGTCATTTATTTTGGTTATACTATAAAATATCTCCATAATATATTATTTTTGTAGTAGGTACAGTATACAAAATATATTTACATATCTTTGAGAAAAAATCTGTTTTTGTTTTTTTATATCAGGCAGTATAATTCCTTTAAGCTGTATATAGATAGTTAATGTAACAAATCAGTAAAGTGGTAGGTGAAAAATTATTTAAAAATAATTCACCTACCGATAGGTGAATGTTTAAAGAAACACAAAATGCCTACCGGTAGGAACAGTTTTTTCCAGAAATCTATTACCAACCGGTAGCAACATAATACACTCCCTATAAGAAAAGCTTTACAGGAAAAATGTTTTTTTATAGGCCTTTTCATTTAAAATGGTGGAATCTGATGAAGTCCTCAAGGCTAGAAATTGGATGGCAGGCTATTTGATGTTTGGAGCTGGATTGGCAGTTGGAACAGTAAATTTATTTTGTGTCATTGCAGTGGGGATTGTTGGTTCAGGAGCAGCTTTAACAGATGCTTGCGAATTCTGCGTTGTTTGTAAAAGTTCTTATTGTTGAAATTTTTGGTAGTGCAATTGGTCTTTTTGGGCTGATTGTTGGTATTTATATGGTAAGTAACAAAACAAATGCCTGTGTATAGACAACCATAATTAATATTTTTTGGTTTTCTAGGTATCAAAAGCATCCATGAGCAGTGGTGCGACCAAATCTTAAAATGTGTTACCATATCTTTGTGACATTTATTGAATGTAAATGTTCTTGAAAATTTAGTTTTCTTTCAATTTTAATGGCATTAACATCAATGTTTAAGTACCTAATTAACCTAACAGTTAAATACGGAGGGGGTTCGGTGATGGTCTGGGGTTGCATATCAAGTTCAGGCCCCGGAGACTTGGTCTTCATTGATGGAATTATGGATCAAACAGTCTACTTAAATTTATTAAAAAGCCATTTACCTTATAGTGCAGCCAAAATGAATATTTTAAATAGTTTTAAATTCTATCAAGATAACGATCCGAAACATACGGCGTTTAAAGTTAAATCGTGGTTACTGTATAACTGCCCTAAAGTTTTACAAACCCCAGCTCAATCACCGGACCTCAATCCGATAGAGAATGTGTGGAGAGAACTCGATGTCCAGCTTAGAAAGTACCCCATTTCGAATAAAACTCAGCTAAAGGAGAAGCTAATAGAAGAATGGGAAAAACTTGACAAAAATTATATTAAAAACTTAATTTTATCTATGCCACAGAGATTAAGAGATGTAATTAAAAATAATGGATACGCTACCAAATATTGATATTGTTAATAACAACAATTTGGCAGATATTATTTACTCTTTTGTATTTGTCCGAATATTTCTTTGACTTATAATTTTTACTATTTTGAATAAAACTTGTTGTATTTTGTTTTTTTCGTAAATAAATAACGCCTTTTTAATATAAAATTATTATAGAGGTTATAACACTTCTGACATCTGATTAAAATTTATTATTTGTAAAAGTAGCTCCAGTGACAGTACTGTCCGAATATTAAATTGACTGACTGTATGTTGCTTTCAACAGTCAATAAGCAGTTACTAGTCAATAGTAATCGAACCAGCTCTTTCACCACTCAGGGATAGTTTTAAAATTTCACTGATTTAGTTTGGTCAATCACTATGTTAATTGCCATTAAAGGACCGTTTTTGCCCTTGTATATCAACTTTTCAATAAAATTTTAAATACCATAGTTATATTAAAACTGTAGTGCAGTAACTTTGCAACTGGAGGTTTCCTTTAAGGTATAGACAAACAGTTCAATGGCAACTTTAGGCAATACATATGATTTGCTGACCAGGCAACATCTTGCATCTCAAAATAGTTCCAAAAACAGTCTTGAAATCCAATGGATGATGTCTTATAGTCCAGAAACATACTAAAATTAAACCAATATTTTTATTTTCTGTAAAAATGGACATTTGTTCATTAGGAAACATTTTATAGGTATATAAGATTAAATTTTAAACAATTAGTTATTTAATCAGTTTTTATTAATAATGCATTAGTTTATAACAAATATTTTACAATAATAACTTTTATTTACAAAATACTTAACAGTTGTGACACCAGCTATGAAAAGGCACCGTTACAGTGCAAATCACATTAGTGGCAAATTGCATTTATTAAAGTATGTTATTAAAAATCACTTACAAGGCAATGTATGTATATTTTATAGGTAAGGAGCCAAAATGTAATAAACCTTTACTTTAAAAAATAGCACCGTTCAAAAGAATTGTGCTGTTTTGGTTTTCACCGTTAGAATCTTGAAAGTCTGTTTTAGATGGTGGTAGAACTAACTCAAAATCCCATTTTTCACTCCGACGATACCTTTTCATAGCCGACGTCACAGTTGATAAATTTGCATAACAATATAGTAAAAATGCAAAACTAGATCTAATCAATTGATTCGATACAAAGCTGATTTGAAGATATACAATTAAATACACCAACGAACAAAAAAATATAACAGCAGGGACTACCTCCATATTATGTTCGACATGTTTATTATTACTAAACCTATATAAAACTTTAGACTTAACTTTAGTACCTACTTTATGTCATATATGTACTCTGCTATGTAACAAAAAATATAACAACAACACGTATAAATTTTTGACAATGACAAATGCTTTTGTCTGATTCTTTTTTTATATTAAAGCTTTCGCGGTGTAGATTAGTCAACACTACTTAATTTTTATTTTTTTAATGTTTATATTTTTAATTTGAAAAACTCTAAAATGTTTAATTTGAGATGGACGCATCGGACATTCACTTGGGACGCCCTTTCACTTTCTCCGGTGGTGAGTTTCGTAAGTACTCCCGCTTATAACTACTATAAAATGGTGATGCAGCCATCCACTTCCATCATTAATAAGCAGTTAATGTTTAAAAAATTGTAAGGTTCCGTAGACAAAAAATCTGCATAGTTGAAAATTATGGACAACAGACAAATTAAAATAATAGCTGATGGCAATTGCTTATTCAGAGCAGTTTTACATTGTTTGTATAAAATGCAGGGAATTTGCCAACACTATGTTTTGAAATATGTACTAATAGACGTTTTCAAGAATGTTTTAAACAAGATCGATTTTTGATATTAATTATTCTTATCATTTCGTAACGTAGAATTTCCGTATGTATGTATGTAGCATAAGCTGGTGGGGAGCGATAAGCCAGAGAGGAATGTATGTCGGAAGAGAAGAGGGTAAGTTGGGAGAGAGGAGTGCTAGGCTTAGAATTTTCAACTGGTTATGTTTGGTTGAGTATATTTAAATAATCTCTCACAAAAATCTGAAGGATTGTAATCACACATCGAATGTTGTATATAGGAAAATCCTTCAATGCTTTTGACCGTCTTGTCTTGACGAGGTTTCCCTAGTTAAGATTTAATCTTTACAATTTGTGCAGATTTATCTGCAGTGGTTAAGAAATCGGTTTTCCAACCTTTCAGGTTTTCCAAGTTTAACACTTTTACCATAAACAAAACGTAGCAGTCAATTTACAGAGATTGATTTGTTTCATTTTGCTTTTATATTTCGTTTTCAAAAAATTACGGCCTAAAAGTGGACTAGTAGCTTCTAGTCCTTTGCTGACACCAATCTCCAAAGAAGTATCCAAGTCATAAGCTAAGCGATTTTAAATAGAAATTATTAGAAGAAATGCTGGTTTGTTTATGCGTAAGAGTATTAAACGTGGAAAAACTGGCTTTGACTTCTTAACACTATTTTGGCCATAGCTATTTTGCGGCTTCTGAAAGATTAAAGATTATATGTCTGGATCTCTAGATCCAGACATATTAAGATTTAATCTTCATAGATTGCGCAAATTTATCCGCAGCCGTTAAGAAATCGCTTCCAGGTTTTCTACGTTTAACACTTTTACCCGTAAACGAAACATAGCAGTCAATTACTGGAGGAAATTGAAGCAATATTCTAAGTACGGCCTTAAATTGGACTAGTAGCTTCTAGTCTTTTGTTGACGCCAATCTCCAACGAAGTATCCGAGAAATAAGCTAAGCGATTTTAAATAGAAATTATTTGAAGAAATGCTGGTTTGTTTATGCGTAAGAGTATTAAACGTGGAAAAACTGGCTTTGACTTCTTAACACTATTTCGGCCATAGCTATTTTGCGGCTTCTGAAAGATTAAAGATTATATGTCTGGATCTCTAGATCCAGACATATTAAGATTTAATCTTCATAGATTGCGCAAATTCATCCGCAGCCGTTAAGAAATCGCTTCCAGGTTTTCTACGTTTAACACTTTTACCCGTAAACGAAACATAGCAGTCAATTACTGGAGGAGAATGAAGGAATATTCTAAGTACGGCCTAAAAGTGAACTAGTAGCTTCTAGTCCTTTGCTGACGCCAATCTCCAACGAAGTATCCGAGAACACTTTTACCCGTAAAGGAAATATAGCAGTCAATTACTGGAGGAGATTGAAGGAATATTCTAAGTACGGCCGAAAAGTGGACTAGTAGCTTCTAGTCCTTTGTTGACGCCAATCTCCAACGAAGTATCCGAGAAATAAGCTAAGCGATTTTAAATAGAAATTATTTGAAGAAATGCTGGTTTGTTTATGCGTAAGAGTATTAAACGTGGAAAAACTGGCTTTGATTTCTTAACACTATTTCGGCCATAGCTATTTTGCGGCTTCTGAAAGATTAAAGATTATATGTCTGGATCTCTAGATCCAGACATATTAAGATTTAATCTTCATAGATTGCGCAAATTCATCCGCAGCCGTTAAGAAATTGCTTCCAGGTTTTCTACGTTTAACACTTTTACCCGTAAACGAAACATAGCAGTCAATTACTGGAGGAGATTGAAGGAATATTCTAAATACCGCCTAAAAGTGGACTAGTAGCTTCTAGTCCTTTGTTGACGCCAATCTCCAACGAAGTATCCGAGAAATAAGCTAAGCGATTTTAAATAGAAATTATTTGAAGAAATGCTGGTTTGTTTATGCGTAAGAGTATTAAACGTGGAAAAACTGGCTTTGACTTCTTAACACTATTTCGGCCATAGCTATTTTGCGGCTTCTGAAAGATTAAAGATTATATGTCTGGATCTCTAGATCCAGACATATTAAGATTTAATCTTCATAGATTGCGCAAATTCATCTGCAGCCGTTAAGAAATCGCTTCCAGGTTTTCTACGTTTAACACTTTTAGCCGTAAACGAAACATAGAGCAGTCAATTACTGGAGGAGAATGAAGGAATATTCTAAGTACGGCCTAAAAGTGGACTAGTAGCTTCTAGTCCTTTGCTGACGCCAATCTCCAACGAAGTATCCGAGAACACTTTTACCCGTAAAGGAAATATAGCAGTCAATTACTGGAGGAGATTGAAGGAATATTCTAAGTACGGCCGAAAAGTGGACTAGTAGCTTCTAGTCCTTTGTTGACGCCAATCTCCAACGAAGTATCCGAGAAATAAGCTAAGCGATTTTAAATAGAAATTATTTGAAGAAATGCTGGTTTGTTTATGCGTAAGAGTATTAAACGTGGAAAAACTGGCTTTGATTTCTTAACACTATTTCGGCCATAGCTATTTTGCGGCTTCTGAAAGATTAAAGATTATATGTCTGGATCTCTAGATCCAGACATATTAAGATTTAATCTTCATAGATTGAACACTTTTACCCGTAAACGAAACATAGCAGTCAATTACTGGAGGAGAATGAAGGAATATTCTAAGTACGGCCTAAAAGTGGACTAGTAGCTTCTAGTCCTTTGCTGACGCCAATCTCCAACGAAGTATCCGAGAACACTTTTACCCGTAAAGGAAATATAGCAGTCAATTACTGGAGGAGATTGAAGGAATATTCTAAGTACGGCCGAAAAGTGGACTAGTAGCTTCTAGTCCTTTGTTGACGCCAATCTCCAACGAAGTATCCGAGAAATAAGCTAAGCGATTTTAAATAGAAATTATTTGAAGAAATGCTGGTTTGTTTATGCGTAAGAGTATTAAACGTGGAAAAACTGGCTTTGATTTCTTAACACTATTTCGGCCATAGCTATTTTGCGGCTTCTGAAAGATTAAAGATTATATGTCTGGATCTCTAGATCCAGACATATTAAGATTTAATCTTCATAGATTGCTTCCAGGTTTTCTACTTTTAACACTTTTACCCGTAAACGAAACATAGCAGTCAATTACTGGAGGAGATTGAAGGAATATTCTAAATACCGCCTAAAAGTGGACTAGTAGCTTCTAGTCCTTTGTTGACGCCAATCTCCAACGAAGTATCCGAGAAATAAGCTAAGCGATTTTAAATAGAAATTATTTGAAGAAATGCTGGTTTGTTTATGCGTAAGAGTATTAAACGTGGAAAAACTGGCTTTGACTTCTTAACACTATTTCGGCCATAGCTATTTTGCGGCTTCTGAAAGATTAAAGATTATATGTCTGGATCTCTAGATCCAGACATATTAAGATTTAATCTTCATAGATTGCGCAAATTCATCTGCAGCCGTTAAGAAATCGCTTCCAGGTTTTCTACGTTTAACACTTTTACCCGTAAACGAAACATAGCAGTCAATTACTGGAGGAGAATGAAGGAATATTCTAAGTACGGCCTAAAAGTGGACTAGTAGCTTCTAGTCCTTTGCTGACGCCAATCTCCAACGAAGTATCCGAGAACACTTTTACCCGTAAAGGAAATATAGCAGTCAATTACTGGAGGAGATTGAAGGAAAATTCTAAGTACGGCCGAAAAGTGGACTAGTAGCTTCTAGTCCTTTGTTGACGCCAATCTCCAACGAAGTATCCGAGAAATAAGCTAAGCGATTTTAAATAGAAATTATTTGAAGAAATGCTGGTTTGTTTATGCGTAAGAGTATTAAACGTGGAAAAACTGGCTTTGATTTCTTAACACTATTTCGGCCATAGCTATTTTGCGGCTTCTGAAAGATTAAAGATTATATGTCTGGATCTCTAGATCCAGACATATTAAGATTTAATCTTCATAGATTGCGCAAATTCATCCGCAGCCGTTAAGAAATCGCTTCCAGGTTTTCTACGTTTAACACTTTTACCCGTAAACGAAACATAGCAGTCAATTACTGGAGGAGAATGAAGGAATATTCTAAGTACGGCCTAAAAGTGGACTAGTAGCTTCTAGTCCTTTGCTGACGCCAATCTCCAACGAAGTATCCGAGAACACTTTTACCCGTAAAGGAAATATAGCAGTCAATTACTGGAGGAGATTGAAGGAATATTCTAAGTACGGCCTAAAAGTGGACTAGTAGCTTCTAGTCCTTTGCTGACGCCAATCTTCAACGAAGTATCCGAGAAATAAGCTAAGCGATTTTAAATAGAAATTATTTGAAGAAATGCTGGTTTGTTTATGCGTAAGAGTATTAAACGTGGAAAAACTGGCTTTGACTTCTTAACACTATTTCGGCCATAGCTATTTTGCGGCTTCTGAAAGATTAAAGATTATATGTCTGGATCTCTAAATCCAGACATATTAAGATTTAATCTTCATAGATTGCGCAAATTCATCCTTAGCCGTTAAGAAATCGCTTCCAGGTTTTCTACGTTTAACACTTTTACCCGTAAACAAAACATAGCAGTCAATTACTGGAGGAGAATGAAGGAATATTCTAAGTACGGCCTAAAAGTGGACTAGTAGCTTCTAGTGCTTTGCTGACGCCAATCTCCAACGAAGTATCCGAGAAATAAGCTAAGCGATTTTAAATAGAAATTATTTGAAGGAATGCTGGTTTGTTTATGCGTAAGAGTATTAAACATGAAAAAACTGTCTTTGACTTCTTAAAACTATTTCGGCCATAGCTATTTTGCGGCTTCTGAAAGATTAAAGATTATATGTCTGGATCTCTAGATCCAGACATATTAAGATTTAATCTACATAGATTGCGGAAATTTATCCGCAGCCGTTAAGAAATCGCTTCCAGGTTTTCTACGTTTAACACTTTTACCCGTAAACGAAACATAGCAGTCAATTACTGGAGGAGATTGAAGGAATATTCTAAATACCGCCTAAAAGTGGTTTAGTAGCTTCTAGTCCTTTGTTGACGCCAATCTCCAACGAAGTATCCAAGAAATAAGCTAAGCGATTTTAAATAGAAATTATTTGAAGAAATTCTGGTTTGTTTATGCGTAAGAGTATTAAACGTGGAAAAACTGGCTTTGACTTCTTAACACTATTTCGGCCATAGCTATTTTGCGGCTTCTGAAAGATTCAAGATTATATGCCTGGATCTCTAGATCCAGACATATTAAGATTTAATCTTCATAGATTGCGCAAATTTATCCGCAGCCGTTAAGAAATCGCTTCCAGGTTTTCTACGTTTAACACTTTTACCCGTAAACGAAACATAGCAGTCAATTAATGGAGGAGATTGAAGGAATATTCTAAGTACGGCCTAAAAGTGGACTAGTAGCTTCTAGTCCTTTGCTGACGCCAATCTCCAACGAAGTATCCGAGAAATAAGCTAAGCGATTTTAAATAGAAATTATTTGAAGAAATGCTGGTTTGTTTATTCGTAAGAGTATTAAACGTAGAAAAACTGGCGTTGACTTCTTAACACTATTTCGGCCGTAGCTATTTTGCGGCTTCTGAAAGATTAAAGATTATATGTCTGAATCTCTAGATCCAGACATATTAAGATATAATCTTCATATATTGCGCAAATTTATCCGCAGCCGTTAAGAAGTCGCTTCCAGGTTTTCTACGTTTAACACTTTTACCCGTAAACGAAACATACCATTCCATTACTGGAGATTGATGGAATATTCTAAGTAGTGATCTAAAATTGGACTAGTAGCTTCTAGTCCTTTGTTGACGCCAATCTCCAACGAAGTATGCTAGAAATAAGATAAGCGATATTAAATAGAAATTATTTGAAGAAATGCTGGTTTGTTTATGCGTAAGAGTATTAAACGTGGAAAAACTGGCTTGGACTTCTTAACGCCATTTCGGCAATGGCTATTTTGCGGCTTCTGAAAGATTAAAGATTATATGTCTGGATCTCTAGATCCAGACATCTTAAGATTTAATCTTCATAGTTTGCGCAAATTTATCCGCAGCCGTTAAGAAATCGCTTCCAGGTTTTCTACGTTAACACTATTACTCGTAAACGAAACACAGCATTCAGTTACTGGAGATTGACGGAATATTCTAAGTAGTGGTCTAAAAGTGGACTAGTAGCTTCTATTCCTTTGCTGGCAAATCTCCAAAGAAGTATCCGAAAAATAAACTGAGCAAATGAACAGAAATTTATTTTAAACAGCAACTATTCGAAGAAATAGTTTGTTTATGTGTAAGAGTATTAAACGTGGAAAGACTGGCTTTGACTTCTTAAAGCCATTTCGGCAATGGCTATTTTGCAGCTTCTGAAAAACTAAAGATTATCTGACTGGATCTCTAGATCCAGACATATTAAGATTTAATCTTCATGGTTTGCGCAAATTTATCCGCATCCGTTAAGAAATCGCTTCCAGGTTTTCTACGTTTAACACTTTTACCCGTAAACGAAACATACCATTCCATTACTGGAGATTGATGGAATATTCTAAGTAGTGATCTAAAATTGGACTAGTAGCTTCTAGTCCTTTGTTGACGCCAATCTCCAACGAAGTATCCGAGAAATAAGCTAAGCGATTTTAAATAGAAATTATTTGAAGAAATGCTGGTTTGTTTATGCGTAAGAGTATTAAACGTGGAAAAACTGGCTTTGACTTCTTAACGCCATTTCGGCAATGGCTATTTTGCGGCTTCTGAAAGATTAAAGATTATATGTCTGGATCTCTAGATCCAGACATCTTAAGATTTAATCTTCATAGTTTGCGCAAATTTATCCGCAGCCGTTAAGAAATCGCTTCCAGGTTTTCTACGTTAACACTATTACTCGTAAACGAAACACAGCATTCAGTTACTGGAGATTGACGGAATATTCTAAGTAGTGGTCTAAAAGTGGACTAGTAGCTTCTATTCCTTTGCTGGCAAATCTCCAAAGAAGTATCCGAAAAATAAACTGAGCAAATGAACAGAAATTGATTTTAAATAGCAAGTATTCGAAGAAATAGTTTGTTTATGTGTAAGAGTATTAAACGTGGAAAGACTGGCTTTGACTTCTTAACGCCATTTCTGCAATGGCTATTTTGCAGCTTCTGAAAAACTAAAGATTATCTGACTGGATCTCTAGATCCAGACATATTAAGATTTAATCTTCATGGTTTGCGCAAATTTATCCGCATCCGTTAAGAAATCGCTTCCAGGTTTTCTACGTTTAACACTTTTACCCGTAAACGAAACATACCATTCCATTACTGGAGATTGATGGAATATTCTAAGTAGTGATCTAAAATTGGACTAGTAGCTTCTAGTCCTTTGTTGACGCCAATCTCCAACGAAGTATCTGAGAAATAAGCTAAGCGATTTTAAATAGAAATTATTTGAAGAAATGCTGGTTTGTTTATGCGTAAGAGTATTAAACGTGGAAAAACTGGCTTTGATTTCTTAACACTATTTCGGCCATAGCTATTTTGCGGCTTCTGAAAGATTAAAGATTATATGTCTGGATCTCTAGATCCAGACATCTTAAGATTTAATCTTCATAGTTTTCGCAAATTTATCCGCAGCCGTTAAGAAATCGCTTCCAGGTTTTCTACGTTAACACTATTACTCGTAAACGAAACACAGCATTCAGTTACTGGAGATTGACGGAATATTCTAAGTAGTGGTCTAAAAGTGGACTAGTAGCTTCTATTCCTTTGCTGGCAAATCTCCAAAGAAGTATCCGAAAAATAAACTGAGCAAATGAACAGAAATTTATTTTAAACAGCAACTATTCGAAGAAATAGTTTGTTTATGTGTAAGAGTATTAAACGTGGAAAGACTGGCTTTGACTTCTTAAAGCCATTTCGGCAATGGCTATTTTGCAGCTTCTGAAAAACTAAAGATTATCTGACTGGATCTCTAGATCCAGACATATTAAGATTTAATCTTCATGGTTTGCGCAAATTTATCCGCATCCGTTAAGAAATCGCTTCCAGGTTTTCTACGTTTAACACTTTTACCCGTAAACGAAACATACCATTCCATTACTGGAGATTGATGGAATATTCTAAGTAGTGATCTAAAATTGGACTAGTAGCTTCTAGTCCTTTGTTGACGCCAATCTCCAACGAAGTATCCGAGAAATAAGCTAAGCGATTTTAAATAGAAATTATTTGAAGAAATGCTGGTTTGTTTATGCGTAAGAGTATTAAACGTGGAAAAACTGGCTTTGACTTCTTAACGCCATTTCGGCAATGGCTATTTTGCGGCTTCTGAAAGATTAAAGATTATATGTCTGGATCTCTAGATCCAGACATCTTAAGATTTAATCTTCATAGTTTGCGCAAATTTATCCGCAGCCGTTAAGAAATCGCTTCCAGGTTTTCTACGTTAACACTATTACTCGTAAACGAAACACAGCATTCAGTTACTGGAGATTGACGGAATATTCTAAGTAGTGGTCTAAAAGTGGACTAGTAGCTTCTATTCCTTTGCTGGCAAATCTCCAAAGAAGTATCCGAAAAATAAACTGAGCAAATGAACAGAAATTTATTTTAAACAGCAACTATTCGAAGAAATAGTTTGTTTATGTGTAAGAGTATTAAACGTGGAAAGACTGGCTTTGACTTCTTAACGCCATTTCGGCAATGGCTATTTTGCAGCTTCTGAAAAACTAAAGATTATCTGACTGGATCTCTAGATCCAGACATATTAAGATTTAATCTTCATGGTTTGCGCAAATTTATCCGCATCCGTTAAGAAATCGCTTCCAGGTTTTCTACGTTTAACACTTTTACCCGTAAACGAAACATACCATTCCATTACTGGAGATTGATGGAATATTCTAAGTAGTGATCTAAAATTGGACTAGTAGCTTCTAGTCCTTTGTTGACGCCAATCTCCAACGAAGTATCCGAGAAATAAGCTAAGCGATTTTAAATAGAAATTATTTGAAGAAATGCTGGTTTGTTTATGCGTAAGAGTATTAAACGTGGAAAAACTGGCTTTGACTTCTTAACGCCATTTCGGCAATGGCTATTTTGCGGCTTCTGAAAGATTAAAGATTATATGTCTGGATCTCTAGATCCAGACATCTTAAGATTTAATCTTCATAGTTTGCGCAAATTTATCCGCAGCCGTTAAGAAATCGCTTCCAGGTTTTCTACGTTAACACTATTACTCGTAAACGAAACACAGCATTCAGTTACTGGAGATTGACGGAATATTCTAAGTAGTGGTCTAAAAGTGGACTGGTAGCTTCTATTCCTTTGCTGGCAAATCTCCAAAGAAGTATCCGAAAAATAAACTGAGCAAATGAACAGAAATTTATTTTAAACAGCAACTATTCGAAGAAATAGTTTGTTTATGTGTAAGAGTATTAAAGTGGAAAGACTGGCTTTGACTTCTTAACGCCATTTCGGCGATGGCTATTTTGCAGCTTCTGAAAAATTAAAGATTGTCTGACTGGATCTCTAGATCCAGACATATTAAGATTTAATCTTCATGGTTTACGCAAATTTATCCGCATCCGTTAAGAAATCGCTTCCAGGTTTTCTACGTTTAACACTTTTACCCGTAAACGAAACATACCATTCCATTACTGAAGATTGACGGAATATTCTAAGTAGTGATCTAAAATTGGACTAGTAGCTTCTAGTCCTTTGCTGGCACCAATCTCCAAAGAAGTATCCGAAAAATAAAATAAGCAAATGAACAGAAATTGATTTTAAACAGCAACTATTCGAAGAAATGCTGGTTTGTTTATGTGTAAGAGTATTAAACGTGGAAAAACTGGCTTTGACTTCTTAACGCCATTCCGGCAATGGCTATTTTGCGGCTAGTTTGCGCAAATTTATATGTAGCCGTTAAGAAATAAAAAATTTAGTGACAGAGTACTCTAATGCATTTGTCTAAAATTAATAGAAGCTCTTAAGTCCTTTGATGGAAGCAATTTGTAAAGAAGATAGAAGCGTCTGAGAATGAAACTAACGGAGTGAACCTAAACTAATTTTAATCAGAAATTATGCCAAAAACTGCTGTTTGGTGTGTAAGAGTATTAAATGTGGAAAAACTGACATTTGACTTCTTAGCGTAAGCTCTGCAATGTATATGTTACAGCTTCTAAAGGAATAAAGTTTGAATGTCTGGATCTCTAGATCCAGATATATTAAGATTTAATCTTCACAATTTGTGCAGAATTATCTGCAGCGGTTAAGAAATCGCTTTCAGGTTTTTGAAGTTTAACACTTTTACCGTAAATGAAACGTAGCAGTCAATATCCAGGGATTGATTTGTTACATTTATTTTAATATTTTGTTTTGAAAAAAGGGTTTTAAACAAAGGTCCAAAACTGCTAATAAGCAAGTTTAAAATTCCATTTCACTTTTTGCAACAATCGTGTTTATCTTGTGCAGTTAGATGATTAAATTAAATCAAATAAAAGATTTAGTGACAAAGTACTCTATGCATTTATCTAAAATTAATAGAAGCGCTTAGTCCTTTGATGGAACCAGTTTCTAAAGATAGAAGTATCTGAGAATGAAACTAACCGACCGAACCTAAACAAATTTTAATCAGAAATTATCCCAAAAACTGCTGGTTTGTTTGTGTGTAAGAGTGTTAAACGTGGAATAACTGGCATTTGACTTCTTAGCGCAAGCTGTGCGATGTATATATTACAGCTTCTAAAGGATTAAAGCTTATATGTCTGGATCTTTAGATCCAGACATATTAAGATTTAATCTTCACAATTTGTGAAGAATTATCTGCAACAGTTAAGAAATCGCTTCCAGGTTTTCTAAGTTTAACACTTTTACCGTAAACGAAACGTAGCAGTCAATTTCCGGATTGATTTGTTTCATTTTGCTTTTATATTTTGTTTTCAAAAAAGTGTTTTAAACAAAGGTCCAAATGTTACTAATAATCAAGTTTAAAATTCCACTGTCACCTAATATTTGTATTATTTGTCTGTTTTCTTGGTTTTCAAGTATGCGGGTTTGTTGTAGAAAACTTTTATAATTGCGAATAGTTCCAGAAGTTAACAACGCTGGGAAGTGAGAGGGTGCTGCTAGTGGATCGTGGTTCTTGTGCATATCCAAATAAATGTTTTAGATTTATTTATCTAAAAATATAAAACTTACAGAAATACAGATATTAAGTAGTGTTGGCTAACATACACAGCGAAAGGTTTAATATAAAAAAAGAATCATGTAAATTGACTCAGTAGGGCTCTCAAACAATCTGGAACAAAAATGAACCTTGTTTTTAATATATAGATGAATATTTATGTGCAGTGTTAAGTAGTCACTTTCAGGTTTTCTAAGTTAACAACAGACAATGCTTCTGCCTGTGCATGAAACATAATAGTTGATTATGGCAGATTATTTTTATTATACCTTTTTATTTTATGTTTAGAAAAGTGTGTGAACCAACCAAGCACTAAAACTACTAAAAATCAAAAGCTACTAGTGTTACTTACTTTGTAACGTAATTGAATTGCGTTTCAGATTTTAGGTTTTCAATAAAAGTTCCAAGTAGCCTAGTACTCCCAGTGTGCACTTGATATTTAAAAATTTAGTAGTACTACGCCTAAACACACTCATGCTGTGTGCTGTGCTGTGCTTCCTTTGCATTAGGAATTAAGCATTCCTAGTAGTCATAACTTATGTGTCACACATAATGGAAATGACTGAGTATGTAAATCAAGTATTGTTAGTTTTCTGCATACAAAGGTAAACTATCTCAGATGTAAAATCAAAATCAACAGCTATAATGTCTGCATATGACAACTACTTTTGTCTAACAGAACCTATCAGTCTTTGTTTTTCGTTTTTCTGATTTGTATTTAATATAGGTATTTGTCAATATAGAGCTTTGATTAAAATAAAATATGTCAAAGGCTGAAAAGAATCCCTACTTGTTTCAATATAAATTTTACATATACAGATCCTGAAGTGTTCAATACGTACATGTTATGGCAGAACCAAACAAAGTGACCCGTAGAGATGCCAGGCCGGCGGGGAGTGGCTTACACAAGCCGTTCGCTGTATGTATGTACAGAATACATCAGGATCTGTAATATATTGCCTTACAATTATTGTAAGGCATCCCCTGTACAATTTCTCGATATATGTAATTCTAAGACAAGATTTCACTTATCATTACATCCATTTAAGGGGATTGACTGCAACTTCATTTCATTACAAAAATACTACACAGAATTAACAAAGTAATATGAGCCCACATGTTTTACAAAAATTTCTTTAGCAGAATTGCTGTAATTTATACTATTTACATCAAAGATTGGGAATCATATCATATACATCAATGATGTGGAATTTTATAAATTTCAGTAAAAATTAGTCATTAACGTATAAAAGTACATTATAAATATTTAGTATCTTTGTCTAGCATACTGCGATATATAATTGTCATCCAGGCATAAATACACGAGAATCATCATTGTTAATTAGTTGGCTGCATGTATAACGCATGCCCAAGTGATGTAAAACTAAAGTCTGTAAAAGTGATTTATAATTTTATTTGGTATCTGTTAATGAGTTCATTTTGTTATGTCCAGATACTTTTTTTTATGTAACGGTAAATGCAATCCCCTTAAGACCATTCAGCTTTTTATTATTCATAGTATAGATTAGAGTTAAATCAAAATATTTGTGTATGTACACCTGTGTTTGTGTATGACAACCATTCTTAGAATCTTCGGAACTTCTCAAGCCATTTTGGAGCTTAACAGATTTGTTTGCTGTTCTGGACTTTCACTGGTTACATGAAGAGCTGCAATCAACTCTTGTTCTTGTGCACAAACTTGAAATGTTTCTTGAAATCGCTGCTATGTTTACAACATATAGTTTTCCTGAAATGAGAAAAAAGGAAATATTAAAGAAGAATGTTCCAAAGCAATTAAGTCAACTAAAATAAGTAAGAAATTTTGAACTATGAAAACAAATAAAAATTGAGGAATCATCCCCAACCAACACATATAGTATGTAGATTATATACAATAACATTCACACAACATAATCATAAAAATATTATGTCTTCCTGGTTAACCAAGTTTAATAAAAATAGAAGGAATGTTCAGTTAATGAAAGTTTATTTTTAAGTTTGAATGACTATATACAGTGTGTCTGCCACAAAGTTGGAGACTTATGGGAAATTTTTTTAATATTCTGATTGGAAAAAACTTTGTGGGACAATCACCTATGCTTCCAAAAATACTGGAAATACGCCATGTCAAAGTTGACGAGTGACATTAGGTATCTGTCAAATTCACTATTTTTAAAAACAATTACCGAAAACTGGCCTTATTTGTTAAATATGGAAAAATCTTATTCAGAAAAAGTGTTTCTAATGACATTTTACGTGCACATACCAAGTTTGAATGAGATATTCTGACATAAGGAAAATTTTGTTTTTTAAGATTTTTTAAGTAGTAGTTTCGCGTTAAATTGCTTAAATTATGATTACAACAATTACAAACAAACGTGGCTTAATAAAAAAAAGATTAATAAAATTATGAGTTATTTTCTTGGAAGTTTCAAAATACTCCAAAACATTCCATTCTTTTCTTGATAATTTTAATATTTGTCAAAAATACCTACATTATTCAATATTATCAGCCAAATATGCTATGACTTGTTGCCTTTCCACTCATTTCAAGCGTTTTAATGATTTCAAAATAGTCAATTACGGGGTTGTATCAAAAAACTTTAAAAACCAAAATCTTCTTCATGCCGGAATATCTCGTTCAAATTCAGTATATGAACATAAAATGTCATTAGAAACATTTTTTTCTTAATCAAGTTTTTCTATATTTTAATAAATAAGGTCATTTTTCGTTGATTTTAAAAAACAATGGCGAATGTGATAGATACCTAATGTCACCTGTCAACTTTGACAGGGCCCCACAAAGCTTTTCTCCAATAAGAATATTAAGAAAATTTGCCGTATGGATCCAACTTTATGGCACACACTGTATGACCTAGATGTTGCCTATAGTCTAAAAAAATTTGCTACTTTTATTTGAATTCCAATTTACAAATAAAGTCCTGGACAAAATTAACGAAAATTTGTTCCTTTTTTAACAGTAACCTAAATGATTTAATGCTTTTAGTATGTATAGTAATTGATTTATTGTCTATTACACAATATTAAAGCAGAATAATGATTGGTATATTAGTTAACTGTACTTAAATTAAATTGAAATAAACAAAAGGTTCAAAAGTAAACATGGTAATTCCAGTATGATTAACATAACAGTTGCAGGTAGATTTTAGATACAAAACAAAACGTAAAATTAAATAAGAATAAATTTTTGTCTACTACCTAAGGCTGGGTTTATATCAATCAAACAAAAATGTTTTTATACAAAACCTCCCTAAAGCATAATTTTTTTTTTAAATTTAAGTGCGGCATCAACTACCAAGGTCAATCGCTACTTTAGTCAGAAATTATTTCTACTTAAGCTGTATGTACATAAAATGTAAATAAAAGTCTGAGTAAAAGCATTGTATACGTATTTTCCCATTATTTCTATCCCACTCAGCTTGACAATCAATGATGCTTTTACACTCTAAAAAATTACCGGTGAATTATACCCTAAAAAATGGAGGCAACTATGTTACCTCCATTTTTTGGGGTAAATTTACTTCAAAGTGTAATTTTCATAGGAAGTGAAAAATTTCAACATTAGGTTAAGTTTGCATTGTAATGTTTCCTTTTTAAGTAAATTTACAGATTAAAATTACAATCTCAATGTAATTTTACATTTTAACATTAAAACACCTGTGTAAAGTTACATGACAAAGTTAATATTTCATGGCAATAATACTTTTCAGGGTTAAAATACAAATGTGAAAATACTTCTTGAATGTAACGATGACTTGCGAAAGTACTTGCAAATTCAATCGTTCCTCTGGGAATTGTATGAAACAAAATAAAATCAAAGTAATTTTTATTGAACGTATGTACTTATATAAAATATAAGACATTAACAGAACTTCTTTTCAGGGGCTTTCGGAAATATTTGGTCTCTCAAAGACATTCAGATAAAGTTTCGATTCCACCTAGAAAATTAAAAAATTATAAATTATATAAACAATTATACACGAGTACCTTTCTCAATTACAGTTATGCTAGTTTATTTCGAATTCTTCAATTTTTGATTCATCCTAGAAAAACATTAAATTAAATATTTTTATTTTATTGGTTTAAATTTGTAATTTTAACATATAGGTACTTACCGATTATTATTTTTTAACTTCTACTATAAAATAAAATTCTTCCCATCTTCGGTCATACGTGTAAATATTTGCCTTTAATAAATCCGCACTACACTACAACGAAAAACAAAATATTAATGAGCAATGAACACTTCGTTCGGTATCGATAGATACGCCTCGCCGAAATCATAAAAGAATGGTACACACCATTCCGACCATTCCCCAAAAAGCCTATTTGGACTGTTCATAATGGATTCCTGAATTCTTTCACGAAACGAAGGTCACAAACAAGTGCGATCAGCGCAATAGCATCTCAACGGTTAAAAACATATTAAGGGTAAAATTACACTATTCTTGTTCAAGTTCATCTTATCTTTAATATTACACTAAAAATGAATTAAGTTATTGAGCAATTATACATTTGTAAGGAAAAAATCGTCTGAGTTATGTAAATTTATATTATGGATAGTGATTTTAACCAGTTCAATGTAGTAGAATTACTTATATTTGTATAATATTACATAATTACAGGGCATTTTACCACAAATAGTAAAACTACTAAATGTATAGGTAAAATTAATTTTAGGGTAAAAATACCGCAAATAATAGCGAAAAGTTACCTCTTTCCCAAGGTAATTTTACCTCATTTTTTACAGTGTATATTTGTTAAAATTCTTTATATCTCTAAAGGAGATAGCTTTACTCATATTAGAGGTTCGAGTGGTAGCAAATTTTGCTGCACGATCGGCTTCTTCATTCTCTGTAATGCCAATGTGACTGGGAATCTACATAAAAATTATGTGTTTACCCTGTGCGTTCAGTTGATATATTAAGAAGTAGATGTCTTTAAGAATCGGTTCATTATCAACTCGACTTTGAATAGCTAAGAGGGAGGATATAGAGTTGTTACATATTAAATGAGTGTCTATTGTGATATCCTGACAAATTGCAAGCGCCTGCATTATGGAATATAATTCACAGGTGTAGACACTTGCAGCAGAAGGAACTGACCAGGTGTGAATAACCGAAGATGTCGCTACAGCACATCCGGCACCATTTTTAGTTTTAGATCCATCCATGTATAGAATGTTACATGGATCATACTCATGAACATGAGAAAGGAGTCTTGCCTAAAGCATAAATTAAAATTTATTTTATTGTATAAAATTTTTTTTATAATAATTATATTTGATTTAATATATCAGCCCCCCCCCCCCCCCGAAAGAAAAGTTCTGTGGCTACGGGCCTGACAGATAATTAAACTTGTATTAGTAATTAACAAATAAAATAGATGTGAATAATACGTCCTAATAAATTTGCAACTGCATAGTTTCGCAGGTTTCGTCTTCAAAAAAGGGATCATGTTTGCACGTCCAACTCGTTGCAACTTGGTTGAAATTGTTTGACAATGTTTGAAGCTGTAAGCACCTTGGTAAGACGAAAACAGTTTTGTGCAGAATGCTAAAACGTTTTTTGTCATGCTAATTATACCTATCAAACAAAAAAAAAAACGGTTTTAGACAAAACATTTCGTCTGAAGATGCTTAAACTTGCTTTTTTATGTTTTTGTGTTCTGCTTGAAGAGTGTGAGCCGCCTCATATACCAACTGTTAAGAAAACAACGTCGAACAAAATCATACAAAAACATTTTGCATAAACACGTTTTTGCTTAATTAATATAAACTCAGTCTAAGCATAACTGGTCAAATATTCTTTCTTCAATTTCTCTAAATTTATTTGTTTATTATATTTTATATGTTAGGAATATACAGGGTGTTTTAAAATAAACAAACAATAACGCAAAAGGTTAAAGAGCATCAGAGATAGAATTTAAAACTAAAGAAAAAAACTCTAGTTTGAAAAAATTTTTTTAATTTGTAAGAAATGGCTTGCAATAATCTTTGCTAATACGGCCCTGTTATATTTTGTTTCAATTTATGAAGTAACCAAAAGTGGACAAGCATTGAGATAACCAAAAGTGATACTTGTGCAATATGTATTTACTTTTAGCCTGCAGAGTCCACAGTAAATTCCGAGGAGAAATATTGGTCAAGGCCAAGTCTTTGTAAACGATGACATCAACGTAGCGTTCTTACTATCATAAACTGATTATGACTGACTATCATAACTGATTAGATTATTTATTGTAATAAATAATCTAATAACCGCAATCAGTTCTATTCACACTTGTTAGAATATTTAGTGTTAAGTGTAATGAGATATGCTGGCCGAGTGTCAGCCTCCTTTAAAGGTATTATAAGATTTTGCAGTGTGTGATTGGATTTTCATTAGAGAAAGGAAGTCTAAAATAGGACTTAATAATAGATGACACTTTAAAAATAAGCTTTTAGCTAGTTGGTTAGTTAGACCATTGATTAGTCAGAGTGTTTGTAAATACACATTTTCTTAGTTTTAAGTGTGTGAATGGATTTTCATTAGAGACAGGAAGTCTAAAATAGGACTTAATAATAGTGGACACTTTCAAAATAAGTTTTTAGTTGGTTAGGGACTTTAAGAGGAAATGGTCAGAGTGACCATGTCAGAGTGTTTGTAAATACATATTCTCTTAGTGTTAAATAAATAAAAAAGCTCAATCCTGATGTGTTTTATTTAATTATTATTACTTAATGACAATTAGCCAAATTAGGTATTCTTCTTAAAAATCATAACTCATAAGCCAGAACGAAATATTTTATTTACAAGTACAGAGTACGAAAAAAGCTTGTTTAATACAAATTGCTGTTATCAGATCATAAACTGTACCTAGCCTTTAATGTATATTAATTCCATCATGGTTTAAGTTTTGCTGAAAATGATTACTGGAATCAAGTAATTATCAGGTTGTAACGAATCTATTGATATCACAGATTAGAACTCATAGGTAATGTAATTTGCTTATGAAGCCGAATTTATGATTCTTAGATTAAATTCAAAGCTGCCCACGTTAATTCAAATTGCCCTTTAATCTAATTAACTTATTATCTTATTAGGAAACCAAATGTTCTTTTAAAAATCAGATATTTGTATTTTATAGCTGTTATTAGACCTTGAATGTCTTTTAAGATAAACAAACTGCAACATAAGTAAAAAGGACATGTGCTTTATTTACCAATGTGTTTCAAGATCAACGGTCTCATTCTGTGCTATAGACAAAATTAGTGAACGACCAATATCACTTTTTTTGACAATACGATATATCGGCCAATACCGATATTTACGTGCCAATATACCCACATATCATATTGACAAAATACACTTTTTAATTTCTATAGCTTTTAGAAATAAAAAAATATTTAAAAAATTGCGTTTTACTACTACATTATGAATTAACATAAACGTGTATTTATAATCAAAAATGTTTTTCAGAAATTCTATAAAATTCATAACAAAATTCTTTTAATATTATCTTTGTTACGGCAAAAAGTGCTGTTCCACTCAACAGCTGCAGCAGTTTCAAATTTCATAAACTTGGTTGCGGAAACAGTTTACCATCATCTCAATTTATAGAGGATTTACAGAATTAAACGTTAAATGTGAATGCTAATTAACTATAAAAATAAAATACTGTTTTGGGCACATTTTCTCAGCTGTTGATTTACATTCTGTGCGTATTTTATGTGAATCCTCGTTCGACAGCCGTCATACGTTATGCCACTTATAAAAAAACGATTGCAGACTATATTTCTTTGATTGTATTTTGATACATCATGTATATGCAATGAAAATCCCGAAATATTGTTCGTTATTTTTGAGACACCCTGTATTTGCTAATATATATTTTTATCAAATTATTTTGAAAAGTGATTTACAGTACGTTCCATAAAATTACATTACAAGTCTGCGTGTGACTAACACAACATCACCAACATAACATACAAATACATATTTTATTCAACCAAACTTTTAATAAAATTTATCTAAATTTTTCAAAAGGAGGAGGGTAGCTAAGGCCGGTTTTTGTTGTTTTTGAACTAAAATAATAAAAAATCATTTTTTCATCATCTACCATCAATATTTAATCGATTTCACCCCAGACGAAACCTTCTTCCACTCGCTCTTACGTCTTGTACCTCTCTTAACTACTAGATAATCATAGATAATACCAGAATTCAGGAACAGTCTTGCTAAAATATATATATATATATATATATATATATATATATATATATATATATTTTTTTTTTATTTAAAATATGCGTAGTACCCTTGAAAAGTAATATTTTCTTTCAGAAAAGTGCATCCGGGTTACCTCCCCCACTACGCCTACTTACGCACTCCCCCTACTCTAATAACTTGAGTCTATAAACAAGTGGGTATATAATGAAATAATAAGGATTCTCTATTTCCATCACAAGCAAGATATTTTTTTGGGTGGATAAGTAGGCGTAGCGGGGGGAAGGTAACCCGGATGCACTTTTTTGAAAGAAAATATGACTTTTCAAGAGTACTATATATTTTTTAAATGCAAAAATATTTTAGCGAGACTGTTTCTGAATTCTGGTTATCTAGTAGTTTAGAGAGGTACAAGAGGTATGGATGAGTGGGATAAGATTTCATTTGGGGAGAAATTGATTAAATATTGATAGTCGATGATGAAAAAACGGTTTTTTAAATTTTAGTTCAAAAATAAATTAGACCAAAAACCGGCCTTAGCTGCTCTCCTCCTTTCTATTCATATAGATAAATTGATTGCCTAGCTGTCATTTGAGCAAATAACAGCGAATATGTACAGTGCTACCAATTTTAGAATGGTCTACACGTCTGTTTGCTAAATTTGAATTTTTGATGCCCAGGCTTACATTTCACTGAAATTACCCAACACACAAAAGACTTATGCTTAATGTTGATCAGATACAAATAAAATCAAACGATTGATAATGATTATTGCCTCCCCTGGCCCTAATTACAACCTGCACTCGCCTAGACATAGATTGAATTACAATTTAGATTCTTTCTTTAAAAACTTATTCAACAAGAGCAGCATCTTCAAGTTCTCTAAGGGTCCTAGGAGCAAGCAGGCGTTGGCGAATTATTTACTTTAAATAATCCCAGAGATGCTCTATCAGGTACATGACCGGACTTTTAAGTAACCAGTTCGTTACTGAAAGATTTATCTCATTTGGGTAATTTAGTACCTCTATAACTTAGCATTATCATGCTGAGAAATGAAATTTCTACCTAAATATGGGGCAAATGGCATCATATGCTCCACAATAATGTATTCTGAGTAAAACTCAGCAATCATTGATCTGTGATAGATAGGAATTAAGTCTGTGCGAATATCAAAAGAAATTCCATCCCAAAACATTATTGACCCACCACCAAATGCTCATCCCTTTGTTTCTGGTATATGGTATATATTCTAGGTATCTTCTAGCCATGCGACTTGTTGACAAATGGCTTACTCCTATCAAATCAGCAACATAACGCTGACTGTATCCTTCATCAAGTAATGTAAATGCTTCATATTGTGTTAAATTTCATTGACAATTCATGTTTTCCAATCTAAATTATATTAATGAACGTTTTCAATCACAATGAGAAAACTTGCCGTTAACAAGTAAGTTAGTAAGGCTCTTTGGCCAAATAAAGATTATTATTATTATTATTAACAGTAAAATACGCTTCACTTAATTTAACTGATCATTTTTGAGTAATTTTACACAAGTTTACAAAAATTGCTCCCACTTTGTTGTAAAACAAAGATTTTCCAGATATTTGACACAATTGTTTAATATTGACATAAGGCATCTGTGATTTATAGTAAAAGTTCAATATTACAGCTTATTGCAAAAATAAACTACAAAATAGTAGTGAAATGCGTTAATTTTGTCCAGGAGTTTAGTTGATTTGGCAAAATTTAAAATACTTTTCGGCATGTATTAAAAGGTTTTGTTGCATTACTTCAGAATACAATTTAATCATTTAATCATACAATCTAAAACCAGTCATAAGAACTTTTTAAAGCTAAACTAAATAGTTTGTGTTGAAATCGTATTAATACGATTGTTTCTTGTTGCTGTTAGTTTATATGATCTTCATGTCTCTTGGTGAAGAACACACAAAAACTTTAGCATTGTGCAAGATGGACAAAGTTTGCATTAGTAGTCAGATTTTTCTGTGTTAGCCATATAGTATATGAAAGCATTGCAAAAAAACAGGGAAACTGTTATTGATAACAGTTGTATAGTTTCACAAACATTGAGAAACTGCAACTCTGCCTTTGCTGAAACCTGAAATGTGTTTCGATTGGTTGTGAAATTGATGTAAGTGTATCGACAGTTCAAGGAGAGTACCAAAACTGAAGCCAAGTGCTTCACACACACAGAATCTCAAAAACCAGAGATACAAAACATCATGATAGCATAGGTCATGAAATAAAGTTAAGTGAATGTTAATAATTTCGAACAAATTTTTTTTAATTTCAAAAATTTTTGTTCTTAACATTAGTTTTTCCCAACCCCATCTAGTATAGAATTGTGTTGGCTGCGTCCTTTATATTCAATAAAATAAATCACTCTAGGACATGTTACATTTTTTGTCGTTAATCTTTTGCTTAACAACTGTGCAGCAACAGATAATGAACAAAACAATTGTGTTGTTGATGTGTATGTTTACAGGGCATAAATTAGTTGTCAGCAAAAACAAGAAATACAGAAATGTCTACTACATTCATTATCATCATGGACGTAGTAGAAGTAGACACTATTCTTGCACTTGTCTGAATATTTCAGGTGCTTGTTATAAACAGCAGGTCTATTTTCAGTTTTATCGATAAGTTTGTCACTTCTTTTGGCATTCACTGATGTTATTATGAACAAAAGAAATTAGACACGTTAACAGAAATTTTTTTTTTAATGTTTTAACAGAAAGAAATACATGAATAAATCAAAATGAAATCCAACCGTAGATATGTACTGTATTATGCAGTTTTAAAACTAGTCTAAGCTGCAATATATGCAATAACTGCAAGTATGTCACCTTTGTATTCAAAGGAGAATCACCGACTGGTTGAAGCAAAATCTGAACAATGTGACGGAATTGTTGCCAATGTACACAAGCTCTATTTGATTATATCGGAAGCTTCCTAGTCGTTGGACAAAACGCCACTGCAATGTTGGGCGTGGTACAAATCTTTTCAACTGTTGAAACACAGTTTTGACATGTCGTACTCTACAGATTTACACCTTATGGCACACACATCATAACAACGAAAAAGTGTTTAGACAATTTGTTGGCTGTGTACACAAGGCCTTAGTGTATTGCTCAGATTGTAAAGAAGATTTTTGTCAATTGTTTTTAAGTGTAAACCAATGAAGAAAGTAAAAAATTCGCTTTGGAACAACTATATTGCGAAATTCCAAACTTGGAAACAAATTTAAAATGCGTATCAAATATGTACAATAGTAGTGATCAAGAATAATTGTGGTGATTTTTAACATTATTATATCTAAAATCTTACCAGTCTGCGATCGGAGAAACTTTCGGTATTATGTAGACCACATCGCCACGTCTTCAAAACTTTGTTGGCTTTACTTACACAGACGCGTCTTTATCATTGTTTATTATTTTTAAACCGTAACTAAAGGGCGGCGTCGACAATGCTGCCAACTCTAAGACCAAGAATCCCCTGTACTAAGGGAAAGATCTCTTTACATCTGAAAATTCCCTCTTGTAAACTTGAACAACATGTACACTACGCAGTCACATTTTCTATAACTTTGTCAACAGAGACGTCGTTTTACCATTAAACCATAACTACTAAATAATACCCACTTCAAGCCGAGGTTATGTGATGTTAGGGAATTTCTGATACCAACCTATGGTAACCAACAAGGTATGAATGTCAAGAGCGGGAGATTTAAATTAATTTTATAAAAAGCCAGAAATACTCACATTCCTAAATGTGATGCGTCACGGGAAAAGGAGGGTAGTAGTAGTATATATTTTATATGGCACATTGGGTCTTATTATTAAAGTACCTATGTTTTTGATGTATAATACATAGCGTAAACAGACAATAATTATTTCTGTCACTACTGTTTGGAAGTGTAAGAACTTATTATTAAAGAAATGTTGCTTGCTTAGTTTCTGTTTATTTATTTTCCTTTTAAAAGATATAAGGTGTATTGTGTGTACTTAATTGCAAAACAGAGTGTATCTTTGCTTACGTAGGGTTCTGAAATGATACCATTGGAATCCATTGCCACACCAAAAATTTGCAAGGAAATTTATAATTAGGTCGAAAGTTCAATTTATCGGATACTGACTTATGATTTCTAGTCATGATAAACTTTTTTCCAGGAACTTCTTTGGGATTATATAGTATATAACTTTCATCATCATTTATGTTTCTTCCCTCCAAGTCTCATCTAATAAAATTTTCCTCTGCATATTTCTGAAGTATTTTGTGTAAACGCTTTAATTGACAACTTGTTTTTACCCAAATTTCCTATTGTAGCAACTTGAAGTCTTCCCGGTAATTTCTGGTACTCTGCTGAACCTCTCTCAATGAACCGGTCAATAATTCTATAAATCGTACACCAAGATTTACCTTCAGTTTAGTGATGAAATGTTACATTTTTGTTGTAACCGCATTGTGTTTAAAATTCGCACTCTTTTTATAAAATAGTCACTTGCGACTCGCCTCATTTCTTCACATTCAGTTAGAAATATAAATTATTGTACTTCTGATAAAAATAGATTTATTCATTTATAAAGGTACAATATGTAGGTACAAATTGTAAAAACCTTATAAAACTAGTCATACACATAAACTAGATAAAACTAATAATCTGATATTTAATTACAAAAATAAAACAAAATAAATTGCTTCAATTTCATTTGTTTGGTGGGAAACTTGAAGCTTAGAAAAGGTGGCCCTACTTCTGATTAGCCCTTTAGATACCAGTCAAGTATTTCTGTGTCAATGCATGCTGGTACCAAATCTGTAGTCTGCGGATTATAAGTGTTCAAGCCTTATGCTGATGCATAAACATCCTTATCATATTTGATCCTCATGTACTTCTCTGGATTTGCATTACGTATTTTTAGCTCATAGTCTGGTTACATTTCTAGGAAAAATGGGGTTCATGCATATTTTATGTTAATTTTGATTTCTAATGGCAAAATGTAACCAATGATAAATACCCCACTTGTTGGACTTATATAGGTTGACTATATATCTGGTATAGATATATGCCACAAAGGGTTTCAAAGAGTGATAATGATATTAAAATTGGGGGTTTGATTTCAGATTATCGATTTTTTCTGTTATTTATATTTTTTATCAGCCGAAATAACATTCATGAAACATTACTTAAGTAAAATAAAGCCAATTAACCCTTTGGACATCCAAACCTACCCGTTTCAATCCTAAATTAAATTATGGAGATATGATATTAGTGATAGACCTTACATAATTCTAAGAAGATGCGATGGGTAGTTTTATTGCAATGTAATTCATACTGCATAATAGTGAACCCATATAAGAATTGTTTGTCAGTAATATTATATATTTACATTTTTTTTGTCAGCAAAATATGACGAAATGCATCTTATATTTGATAGATATGAAATAATGTCCCCAAAAAAAAATACACGAGAGTAAAGAAAACTTGCTAAGTTTCACAAATAGCCTTTTATGAAACTTGTCCAAGTGTTTTTATTTACTTGCGTATATTTTCATATACATAATGAGATAAATATTAAAAACGTTCCCTTAAACCATAGAATTTCATGGAAACGACTTTTCAGAAAGATATTTGGTATTTCAAAAGAGGCATGTTTCAAAGTTTTTCTTAACAACGATGATTCTATTAAGTTAGCCCTCTCTCAATTGGAACTAACTGAAGAACTTTCCAAAAATATTGTTTCCGAGCTGCAACGATTTGTATGTTTATTCTACAAAAGGAGTGATCTCGACAATAGTACACAATAATTACGATGGTATCTATTCGCTCAAGAAAAAATGTACAAAAAAATTTGCCAGAGTCAGTATTTAAATATCATGTACTAAGGGCACACTATGTTGCTGCTATATGACAATGATCCAACATGCCGGTGCAAAGTCTTCCCAACTACCAGCACCGGAAATTTTAATAATTTGAAACAAATGCAACTGTACTAAGGGGTTTTTTGGGCAGTGCAGTTGCAGGAAAAAATATACTTACGTGTACAGAGGCATGTGGCTGTTTTTAGCATGAATTTTGCCAAAACACCTAAAGAGAAGATGACGAGTCTTTGGACGATGAGATTTCCTCGGATGACGATTAGTAGCTCACTCACTCACGAATTTAAATTTGACTTTTTTGTAATACTTGTACTTAATAATTAAGAAAATATTTCTTGTAAAAATTTCTGTAAATATCTACCTCAAAATCTTTTAAATATTTTATCTCAAAAATACTGGAAAATGTATAATTCATCAATATGTATTAGGAAGATAATTTAACGGTAGAAAAATTCATAAAAATCTAACTCCAGTAGATATCAAGAGCAGATATGATGTAGAATAAATAAAAATTAAACGCAATTCTGTCTCTACAAAAAACTTAAAAATAATGTAAATACATATTATTACTGACAAACAATTCTTAAGGATTTACTACTATGCAGTACGAATTACGTTGCAATAAAACTACGCACCACATATTGTTAGTTAAATTGAGCAAATTATGTAAAATCTATCACCAATATCAAATTTCCATAATTTAATTTAGGAGTTGCAACGGGCAGGTTAATATGTCAAAAGTATTAATTAGCTTAATGTTATTTCAGCAGATAAAGAAATATAAATAACAGAAAAAAATCGATAATCTGAAGTCAAACCCCCAATTTTATACAAAATTTTATACCTCAAACTATATATCAAATTAAAGATACAGTGGTATCTTGGATAACGAGCATAATTCGTTCTGGACAGGTGCTCGTAATTCAAAGCACTCGTTAATCAAAGCACACTTCCCCATAAGAAATAATGGAAACTCGGATGATTCGTTCCACAACTATTGATTATTCATATAAAAATGATACAAAAATACAAAATACATAGTATGTATTGTGCAAATCGTCGATGTAGACTTGTTATAAAACCTTGCGATGTCAACTATTCGCGTACCTCTTTCGTACTTATCGATGATTTCCTTCTTAATTTCCAGTGTAATCATTACCCTTTTGTTAATGCCATCTTTTTCAACCTTTCTCTTTTTCTTCATGGGCTCCATTATTTCAGTGCAGTTAGCCACTACACTTGGATACAAAATTTAAAAAATGCTTTACGCACCCACACGTGGTCGCAATGCTACAGTGAACAGTCCAAACAGAGAAAGGTTCAACAATTAAATGAATAATATGGGTCACAGAAACTATGAGACTTAAAACATAATCAAATTTTTAATTATAACCCGTTATTAGGGTGTATGTATTCATCGATGACAAATAAAATGTTAAGATGTAAAATCTGCTGACATTTTTAACAGTCGAGGTAACATGAGATGCTGTCTACACGCTTATCTTATCGTATATGTTTACACAGATGTTGATGACGTGTTGACCCAAATTCTTCAACTTATTTTTAAGGATACATAATATGTAGTTGTGATGTGCGGTCGGCAGACAAAGCATATACGTATTAAAAATTTTACTCGTAATGCAAGACATCGCTTGTTAATCAAGTTAAAATTAATTACAAAGTTTTGCTCGTTCTGCAAAACACTCGCAAACCAGTTACTCGTTATCCAAGGTACCACTGTGATTTAATCCTCTACAGAAAAACTTCTTTTTCCATTTTTCGATAAAGGCAGCTGTTTTCTAAATAAATGGCGAAATATGGAAAAATGCAAATTTGGGGGTTGGAACTCATTTGCCAGAAGTCCAACAAGTGTGGTATTTTCCTTTCCCCCATTGGCCACAATTTGCCGTAAAGAAATCAAAATTAACACAATAACAAAATAACACTGAAATGTGACCGGACTATTATCTAATGATATGAAAGCTTATCTATATTTCGTTTTGAGAATAAAAAGCTATCAAACTGCCTTGATCAATGCAGCCATGGCACAGTGATCTACTAGATATGTCACATTGAGGTATCGTGTATCGACTCTTAAAAAGAAACAAAAGTCAAAAATAAAAGTAAAATTTCTATTTAAAAAAATATATAAATTATAACACAGTTTGGATTATCACCTACACATTCTCATGTATTATTAGTATCTGATAGAAATATGATTTCAAAACTTCTACAAAAATCTGGATTTAACATGCACAATCAAACAAAATACAGTTTAGAGAAATTTCATATAAATAAAAAAAATGCATTTGTAATAAGAATATATTTGTCTGCAATCCCTTTGTTACCTGTTATTCTCGAATTTAAAAAGTTTTGAAAATAGTTTCCTCATGGAATAATTTTTGATGTTTGAAATATTTCTGAAGAAATTCTTCAGCTTTCCTAAATAAAATTCTGCATGCCTGAAGTCAAAGATACCAATGGCACTGAAAGTTTTTGGATGCCGAAAATAAATTTTTTTATACTTTCATGTCTGACATAGTATGAAAATTTATATACTGTGCAGAAAACATTGACCGTTTCTTAGGAGGTTAAATGTGGTATCATAATAAATCTGTAGTATGTTAAAACAAATTGAAGCATACTCAGAATAACTTATATTTTGCTGTTTGGATAACAGGTCATACAGCTATTCACTAGCAATAGTTTTCTGGACAAGCCATAAAATCTGATGCAATGAATGTCGGATGTGCAATTTAAAGTTGGTAATGTCAGTGCTGATTTTGAAGTGTCCACTCCTATTAAATTTCATAGGAAGTTATCACATGGAAAACGTATGTAGCTTAACTTAATTTATTGGCTGAAGTTTTGATCATGTATTTTATGTATTTTACGACTACAATAGTATTTTATCTGATTCCATTCATAAATTAGGTACTATTAATAGAAACATAGCATTTAAGCAATCGGGTAGCCCCAGATGCAAGTCAGTCTGGTACTCTTGGACATTTTTCATAGCTTTGACAGTAAAGCTATGACATGTAAAAAACTAAAAACAAAATCAAATAGTCAAAATTTTCTATGAATATCGTGAGCAAGAAGCCGAATGCGTGATTTGCAGGGAAACGTTTGAAACAGACTGAATCTAATGCTATAAATGCAAAGGTTGTGCTCACGAAGTCTGCGTTAACATTGATCTATGAAATAATTATTACTATTGTGTCATTTGTAAGGATAAGAACGCTTAATAAGTAAGTCCGGGGCTACCCGCATCAAGGGATAAGATTATCGTATAATTATTAGTACTTAAATTACTAAGCGATACTTTTTGTAATAAAATGTTTGAAGAAGTTCCGAAGTAAATTTTAAGAAAGAATAAATGTTGAAATTTGTTATTTTTGTGCATTTTTTGTATTTCATTTAAATGTCCAGGGCTACCTGAACTTCCCCTACAGCTGGATTATCAATAACAAAACTGACATCTTTTCTTGACTACTATACTTTAAATGTTTGGTCAAGGTTCTTAAAGTGTAAATTTAGTTACTATACAGGGTGATACAGAAATAACCTTTAAATGGTAGGTAGAGGGGAGGCAGTAGAGCTAATTTACCTTGACAAGTATAGGTCAAAAACGAATACCTAGTTTTCCAGAAAATGAATTTTAAAGTTTTATTGGATTTTGGATCTGGTCCTGACATTCGTAACTAACCTAATTACAGAGGGCATTAAAAACAGCAATGTGATATGTTTTGTCTGCAACTTAAAAGATTGGAGTTTGTTATTGTTATACTAAGATTGAACGACACTACAAGCAAATTCATGTGTTTATCCTTTTTGTTTTTGATAATGCAGAGAGGTTTCGATGCAGTGGAATACAAAGTCAATAAACACATGAAACAAGTATTTTATTATTAATGAACACAAAACAATAAATGTGAATAATAAAGTAACATGCACACTGATTGAATGTATGAGAGACCTGAGAACTTTGCACTAGTGGCTAGGTCCAGCTCTATCCGCCTTACAGCATCTCTGGCCGCACATTATGGTATGCAGATTAGGCAGTTCGACATCGCAATAGCCTATCTCAATGGAAATTTGGAAGAAGAGATTCTTATGAAGGCACCAAGTTCTTTTGAGAAACTCTTGCAGAGCATCATCACCTCCGAAGGAATCAATGTGATTGTTCCAATCACATTGTTTCCCTCGGAGGCATATTATCTGATATGTCAAAATTCTGACAATGTTCTGAGGTTTTTCCGACCATTGAAGTTGATTTTCAATAGATTCTGGGTTTTTCCATTGATCTTAACCCACTGTTGCCTTTTAATCTTTTCTAATTAAGATGCAGTCAATGTAACTCAATTTAAATCAGAATACCGGAAAAGTTACCAAAATACGTTCTAGTCGGTTTTCTAGTTATACAGAAATTATTCTAGCTCAGTTCTAGATTTCCTCCCTAATCTTTGTCCGTCCTTCCCGATATTATGTAGCCTAAACTACTGCAAAGGAAATTATTTTATTTTATTCGCTTTTCTTATATGATTACAATTTTTTATATATTTTCTTTCGATTTATCCCACTAAGCTTTTCGGGATTTTTAGTTTAGCCTCTGGCTATGAGGTAGCCAATGCAACGAAATGAGAAGGAAGCGCTATACAAATACATTCGAGACAATCTTGCATACAGTAAAAAATTCTGGCTTGATTCTTGATTTCTCTTACTGATCTTCGTTGGCCTTTCTGAATATTACCTAGCCTAACAACTCGTTTTAGGGATTATCAATTCAACTAAATTTAGACAAGACTCGCTCTACAATCATATTATACTAATCTGAATATATTTAGATGGTTCCCGTTTTTCTGACCATTGAGTATTTTCAATAAATTCTGAGATTCTGCCTCAAGTCTGGATTTTTCAATGAACTTAGCCTCTTTTCTAGGATATTGCGCAGCCTAATTCAATTTATAAATCAATATAACTTAAACGAGACTCACAATGAATGTTTCCAAGTCAGTTCAAGTTTTTCTGGGAATTTAAAAGGATTTTAGATAGATTCTTGATTTATCCCACTGATCTATCTCAGGCATTATGAGATTTTCTAAACTAGCCTGACTAAGAGGTAGATTCTTATAACCAACTGGTGCCAACTGGCAGACGGAACCCTAAGGGGAGAAAAAAAGGAGGTAGAATGGAAATAGGAACATTTGAATTCTCATTTAAATAGTATATCTGAATCACTTTTGATTTATCTAGCTATACAGAAGAAGATTTTGGTGCTATTCTGGACTTCTCTTACTGATCTCGACTAAATACAGCTTAATTTAAATGAGATCCAGTCAACGACCACATTGAACAAATTTGAATATATCCGACGCCTGAAGGGCATAAGGAATGGAGAAGAATATATTCTTAGCAGTTCCCGTTTTTCTGACCATTAAGAAGAATTTTCAATAGATTTTGGGGTTATTCCATCGATCTCAGCCAGCCAGATTTAACATGTAGTCAATGTAACTCAATTTAAATGGCAATGCTTATCTGAAGAGCTATCTAAATACTTTTGAGCCATTTTTCTAGCCATAAGGAAATGATACTGACTCAGTTCTGGAATTTCTCCATGAATTTTAGTTTACCCTTCTTCATATGGACTAGCCTAACCCAACTTTTGTTAAAGGATATCCCTCAATTTGTTTTTGTCAACAAGGTGGCAGTTTCTTGCTGCTAGAGTGAAGTACTGCCTCTGCACTTATTCAATGCCTCAGTTTACGAGGTTCCCTCACACCACCCCTTCAAAGCTTTCTAGTTACTCTGTCAATCTGTGAATGCCAAAAAAGACGAGGTGAGAGTCTCCCAAAAATTCCATGAAACTTCGCATGCAGTAACTGCAGAGCATAGACAAAGAGGGAATATAGAATGAGTATGAACGCTTGTGCATGCAAATTCGAAAGGAATTCATGGGGGCAGCCATTTTTACGCACTTGTGATAAAGAACCATGGAACAACTAACAGAGATAGCTGCGTTTTGTTGATTACCACGTGGTTTTCATGCAGATTATTCACATAACCTTAAAAGTTTTATTGTACATTTTTGTCTTGTATGCACAAGATATAATATCCATGATATATATTTTAATAAATTGTTTTATAGTATAAATCCAAGGAAGCAAAAACGTAAATTAGTAGAATCACGAAAGAGAGGTATACGTTCTTCTAAAAAACTGTACTTAGCTAGGCGAAAAATAAGCACTTTAAAACAACAAATCAGTTCGTTACATGAAATAATCGCAGCACTTAAAAACAAGCAGATGTTATCACCAAGTGCTTTAGACTACTTAACACGGACTGTAGAAGTACAAATTTCTTTTACGGAAAAACAAAGGTAATTAAATATATTAACTTGTTTTTTAATGATTATTACATTGTTTAATAATTTTTAGGAGGATTAATAGTACCATCACTTGGCGTTACAAAAATATGTATGATATCTGAAAAAGCACTCAGAAGAATTGTAACTTATTTTGACAACAAATTACCCAGTAATAAGAAATTATTAGATAGCATTGTTGTAATATTTACAATAGTTTTTATTCTAATATGTTAATTTTTTTCCCCGAATTAAGTAACCATTTACATGACACTGATATTATAGATGATCATGTAAGCATTTTGTGCAAAACTATAATATTATGTTATTGCAAAATTAGAATATATAATTTGAGTAAAACACTTACAAACAAAATACAGGGACCTAACGTAAGAAAACAATTAAATAAATTAATTTTATTTCACCATCAGTAATGTTAAGTATTTTTGTATTACGTAAATATAATACGAACATGTAATGTATAAATTTTTATAAATCTGCATTGTATTATTCTTTCTTAAACCCAAATAAGTTAAATAAACAAATGTGTTTGTGTTTTTAACAAATAGGTTATAATCAAGGCATGTTGACAAAATTATAGGGTTTGTTTATATTTTTAGATTTCCCGCTTTTAAGTGTATCAAAATGGCTCCGCCCAACAATTCACATTTTGCGCATACCTCGTTAGCATTCTATATTTATTCTTTGTCTATGCTGCAGAGGCAATCTTTACTATAACAACAAAAAATGGCCACCTTGAGTATTCAAATTTCGCACCAAATGTAAGCAACAAACAAGCAAGTTGCATACACTAAATGATGTGCAAGGGCAAGTGCCAACTTAGTTCAGTAGTTGAGTCGTCTGCATCAACTATGGTTTGTTTAACAACTATGACTAAAACCAAAGTGCATTCGAGCATGGAACAACGCAAACTGGTACGATACGAAGAGGATGGTATGTCTTTCTAGGGTCTAGTATAATTCCTAATGAAACCTGGATACACCATCTTACCTCTGAAACCAAAAGAACATTGATGCAGGGCGACAGCATTAGTCTCCAAAACCAAAGAGAGCAAAATCCATTGTTTCAGTAGGGAAAATTATGGTTATCTTCTTTTGGGACAGGAAGGGGGCTTTATACATAGATTTCCTAACAGAACAGCGAACAATAAAATGCAGAGTATTATTCAGGCATTTGGAAGTTAGTATGGGATTTTCTTCAAAACCTTATAACCCTGTCAACTCACAATAGGGTAACGGTATGGGTTCCGGGGCACAAAGGGATCGCAGACAATGAAAGGGATGAGCCTTGCCAAAGAAAAATGAGCAGAGACGCCATTTATGAGTCCTGAACCTGTTTTTGGAATTACCAACACTACCATCCACAGTTGGTTAAAAGGATGGACCAAGAGACAGCATCAAGACCACTGGAACAGTGTCAAGAGACAAAGACATAGTAAACTCATGCTACGAAATCCATCTGATAAACTGACTGGATATCCTGCGATTAAACAGACAACAAATTGGGCCAGTAACAGGTCTCATAACTGGTCACTGCAGCCTAAGAAAACACTTGCATAGAATGGGCATTATAAATGAGGAACCCACATGCAGACTTTGCAATGAGGAGGAAACAACCTCCCATGTCATATTCGAAAGTGAAGCCCACACCCGATGGAGGCATTCTCTCCTTGGAGGAGCTTTCTCTCGAAAAGCACTTTGGTGAAGAGTCTCTTCAACCTAATAAGAACCACAAAACTCTTCACTGAATAAGTGATGTGACGAGAAGTACAATAAGCCGAAGGCTGCGGTACTGGAGCTCTCTCCCCTATCATCAGTCACTAACTAACTATTCAGACTTATTAGAAGGCCCAGTAAAAGCTGCTATGCGGAACAAGTGTAAAAAAAGCCAGAAATCTGTTTTGCTTCTTACAGTGTCAGGAACTCATTTCTTAATGTCGCAGCTCGTACGATGTCTACAATTTAAAAATTGAAATGGACTGTTTATCCTCATCTGCCCTATAGTCCGGATTTTGCGTCCTCAGATTTCCACGTGTTTGGACCCTTACAAGAATTTTTAGGATGAAATAAGTTTCACTCTAATGAAGTTGTTGAAACTGTTGAAACAGCCAAAAGAAATTTTTTCACAAGGAATATGGAAGCTTCCTAAACAATAGCAACAGTGTATTCAAAAGGAGAGAGAGACTACATTGAAAAATAATGTCATGTAATTTTAGTTTCGTTTGTGAATTTCTATACAAGTATTGAATTATAATTTAAATTAAAACGCTCCTCGTAGTTAATGTTAGTTTTAAGAGAACCAAGTAAGTAAAAATAATTTATTTAATATAAAAAAATAAGTTAGTAGATAATGCATTTTTGGCGAGTTATTTTTTTCTTATAAAAAACAATTCATTAATTAAAAACAGTTTCGGTTTGCTAATGCAGTTATTATATATTTGTAAAATAAATGTTATGACTCTTTTTATTATAAGGAATATGAGCCTGACTCGGGCTTATTAAAAAATACTTGGGTAGGGCATTTCAAAGTAGCATTCGGGCTCGGGCCGGGTTCAAAATTTAATGGGTCGGGTCAGGGAAAACTTCCAAAATTTGGCCCGAGCAGGCCTCTACACCTGCCTGCTTAATTTTAATTTAAAAACTAAATTTTTAGTTCTTTTGTGTTGTACTGTGCCAGAGCAATTCAACGGGATTTTCCATACTATTTACATTCTTACAGTTGCCAGTATTTAATTTTAATACTTTACAATTAGTTTTCATTTTTATTGTTGGTGTATGGATTTGTGTCTGTAGGTGAATAATACTTAGTAATATGTATGGATAATAATGATGTACGAGGGTCGTTTTTTTTCAACCTCCGATAGACTATAAATAAAAGACAAATGTATATAAAAAAATCATTTTATTACTAAAAGTTCTGTATACTTATGAATACTTTTCGACATACTCACCATAAAGATTGAGACATTTGTCGTATCTGTGGACAAGCTTTCCGATACCGTCTTCATAAAATGTTGCCGCCAACGTATTTAAATGAGTTTTGACGTAGTCTTGAAGATTCTCGGTAGTTTATTGTGAAACTTTACTACAACGTTTGCGGATAGACGTTCAAAACAAGAGAAGAGGAATGCTGACTTCTGGAATTTGTTCTGATTCATAACAAGCCCGTCCACTCACTGCTATTGCAACCCAACGGCTCCTTGAGCAATTTCAATGGGACATTTTCGATCACCCGACATACAGTCCCGATCTAGCACCAAGTGAATTTCATCTTTTCCCTGAACTTAAGATGTGGCTAGGAGGACAGCACTTCCAAACTAGCGAGGATCTTCAAGACAACGTCAAGACTCATTTAAATGCGTTGGCGGCAACATTTTATGAAGACGGTATTGGAAAGCTTGTCCACAGATACGACAAATACCTCAATCTTTATGGTGAGTATGTCGAAAAGTAACAGTAAGTATACAGAACTTTTAGGAATAAAATGATTTTTTTATATACATTTGTCTTTTATTTATAGCCTATCGGAGGTTGAAAACAATACGACCCTCGTATATCAATATTGTCATCCAGTTAAATATCTATATTTCAATATATTGACTCATCGAGACAGTTTATACATCAAAATTTTTTATGACCATAAAAAAGATTGCAGGCCTATAGTATCTATATATAACAAGTTTGTTCGGGGTTTATATCCTACAGAGTTAGTAGTAGCTAGTTAGGTATAAGTGCTTTGCTATTTTAACAAATTTATAATAATAAATTGTTGACAGCTGTCTAATACCTCGAACTTCATAAAATTCCATCTCGGTTTATGGAGATGTGTCATATTAGAGATTGAAAAACCCATTGTAAGTAGGTGTTAGTGTATCCGTTTTAACTGAAGCTATTACCAAATAATATGAAAACGTTCAACCATACTGTTCATGGAAAAACTACCTTGATTTAGGCAGATATGTTACATAAGAGTTATTACACATCTGCCGATGAAATACTATGGGTCAGGTGCATAAAACATTGTTAACTACGTGATTATTTAGATGCGTTGTTAACACATATGATTGATTAATTCAAAGCAAGTGTTATAGTGTGATTGGTCCTTTTAAACCTGTTAAATTTTACCCAATTTCGTGATAAATTTAACAACGTGGTTAACTATGCTTTATGCAACCGGCCCTTAACGTTTTAAGTAATAAGAACAAAAAATGTGTAGAAGCTCTGAAAGTAATATTAATCTAAGCATTCCTTGGGATTCCACTAAAATTGGAGTGAGATCATATCGGTAACTTAACCACTTTTCTTCAGCTAAGTATAGACAGCAATGAACCATAATTGCTTTCAATTGTCCATTAAAAAATTATATTTATTAAAAAGTAAATGGGTACATCTTGAAAACTATATATTGGTTAAGTTATCAGTACGACCTCATTCTTATAGCACCAGATAATAAAGTCTATTTTAAAGGCACTATTTTAAACAGTTTATTCGTATAAATATTAATTTTTAATTTGTAAAATTGATAATAGTTCTTCATATGATTCCTTTAAAGCAGCACGATAGTCTTTTCCATTAGCACCAGGAGGAGTAGTTATCAAAACTCCCAAATTATCATCTCTAATTGAATAACTGCAAAAGAAGGTAGGTATTATTTTATAATAAATTGTTACCATAGTTTACTTACGCAAGCCCGAACCCATTTGGAACTACAGGTCCAAATCCTCCTGCCCATACAGAAGGAGAAGAAAGTGTACTAGTTGAAATAATGTTGTGATTGATAACTGCATAGGAAGGATCTTCAAAAATGGCTGGCTTTGATTTATTCGTTGTGTTAGTTAATAATCTAAGAGCAAATAAGTGTCTATCAAAACCTTGACCCATAGCAGCTTCCCTTGTCAACTTTCCATGAGCTTTTGAACATTCCGAAATTAAATGTTTTAATTCGTTATTAGATGGAGGTTGCTTAGAATTGATAGCTACTGAGTAAGCCTAAAATGTAACATTTATCTTTAAAACTAATAAAACAAATTAAAGATGAATATACTTTTGTTGCTGATGTACAAGGACGAATAGTTTCTGTTCGACCATGTCTAAAAGCAGCAGTGCTACATGATTCATAGGAAGCAGCACATTTTCCAGTTAACTTATGATAAGCAACCTAAAAAATTTACCTCTATAAATAAATATATGTATTTTTTCCATTGTTAAATTACCTGAAAACCTAATTGCATAATGGCATCTGGACTGACTTTATACTGTTTACATAAGTCTTTACCAAGTCCATCGAGTAACACAACATTCATATCTAAATTGTCACATGTCGACTTATAACTTTTAACAGCATTTTTAATAGCAGATTTCATTTTATCATCAATATTAAGTTCTGAAAATATAGCATGTAATAAAATAAAATCTTAAGATTAATATAAAATGAATACCATACCAAGTCTACAAACACCGTTTGGTTCAACATTTGGTTTTGTGTCTGGATGAATTTTTGGATTAGTTAGGGTATCTTTATGGATATCTTGAAAGTAACGTAAGACAGCAACACCATCACCCCACGAATGTTCAAAATTTACACCAGCAACACCATCTTTTGTAACAAGCAATGATACTGACTTATCAAACCACCTAAAAAGATCAAACATATTATTACGTTGTTTTTGTCAAATAATAGTTTAATTAAAAATCCAATTTAATCCAGCTTAATTTTAAATTTTATCTCCCCAACAATATGTATTTAACCAGCTAGGGCAAGGTGACACAGAATTTTATATTATATATTTCTGGGATAGTACCACTGTTTTGTTAACAAAGTTTGCATGCATGTGCATTTGTAGTATGCTATTTGTGTCAAACGAAGTCGACACTTCTGTAACATCCAGTGCAGTTCCAAGTGAAACATCATGAACTAACAATAAATGAACTTGAGAATTTTTTGTTCATGATGAAACAAATTGAGGAAATGCAAAATATGTAGTCCGATGGTATATTAAAAAAAAAATGAGGATGTTTGAAATCGCATGCGATCAGATTTCAATGCAGAGGCCAGAAGAGACAACGAACATATTCTCCATGCCTACCTGCACTTCTTCACTTTGTCTCATCATGAAGAACAAGTTTTCCGATTCATTTAGAGATTGGCACTTGGAATCACGTTGGAGCATAAATGTTAACAATGTAATCACTAAGGCAGAGAAAGAATTCTCGTTGCAAGTATTAAGATGACAAGTTGAACTAGCTGTCACAAATGTTCTAGATCTTTATTAAATTGTTTAGAATTCAGAGCTGAGACAAACTTCCACATTTAACATTGATTGTTCAAAAGATTCTCCCATATCTGCTCCGTACAAGACCTATCTACCATTTGAACCACCTAGGTTCAAATGTTTGCATCTATTAGATTTTAATAAAATTTGGCACACAGATTGTTTGGGCCAAGACAAAGGTTCCAGTGTCACAATCCATGAAAAATAGATCTCTGACCTCCAATGGTCACCAAAGGTCGAAAGTCCAAAAAAGATCATGCAAAGGTCATTCAGTAAAGATTGTTCCAGTGACTTATAGACATCTCCTTATTTAACTTATAAAAGTCAAAACTTCAATGTGCAAATAAGGGTGTGCCATTAAAACACTCTTGACCTATCGATGAAAACAAAGCATGCATACATCTCCCAAAAACGGTTCAAACTGCCTCTAGAAGCCATTAAATATCTAAACTTTAAAATCATTTGAATCCCGTTGAATTGACTATAAGGACTTTGTGGCGGCAACACTTTACGTGTTGTCCGACCAGACAACCGACTGCAAGAAAAATACTTTATGTAACACACCCGAAGAAATCGATTAAATACATAAGTAATTAACTAATCACTAGGTATCATCATATCCACACAGATACACATTTATCTTATGTACACTAGTTAAGACATACCTCTAGGATTATGGACTGTATTGTTACTAACTAGAAAGTAGCGAAGGCGGGTTGCCCCGGCTGGCCGTGTACAATGGTGCGCCGGCTGCCTGCAACACGGTCTTTGAAGATTTGTCCTGCCAAAACTATTAAAACGTCCAGCTTGCTATTTTGCATTTAAATACAGAAATGTTCAAAGAATCTGTACAATTTTTTTCAGATTTTTAAAAATGTGACCACAACGAATTTTCTGCTTTTTAAAACATTTCGTTTAGAAAAAAATAAAAATACGTTTGGTAACAAAAAATTATTAGACCGTCCAAAAAGCCCGTCTTCTTGTGAGTAATATATAAAAAAATATTTGTTCTAGGTTAAATACTTTTCGAGATATTTATATTTCTTTAAAGACGTGCAAGCAGTTTTGATAATTTTTTCAGTTTAAATATTTCCGAAGTTTTGCGTAATCTAGCAAATTGATGAATGAAAGTTATGTTCTTTAGTTAATTACTACCTCATAATTGATTTCCATTGTAATCTGAGATCGACCCATTACAGTGATCGATTTTTTTAGGAGTAAATACATATAGAATAAATAACAGTCGATAGGGGAGAGGTAACATTAAAAAATAATTTCTAGTCTTATATGGTGAAACTAATCATGAAATAACAGATTATTTTTATATTTTTATCTAGTTATCAAACAATTAAACAATTGTCAGGCCATTCAAAAAGAACGTTTGCAAAAATTGGTAATTTTGTACCCCCCTTCCCACGTTCGTTAACCCCCTCCTACCTTGAACGTTCGCGATTCATACCCCCCTCCCACCAAATGATGAATAAATGGAAATTCAGCAATTTAACACATTTTTTTGTTTATTTGTTTAAAATTTCTAATGATTCGAGAACAAAAGGAACTTTCGCATTATTTTAACCCATCCCTTTCTACCGTTCTTTTTGAACGGTCCCCAGGTAGATTGTAAGAAACTTGTGAAACTTTTACTAATCTGTTTTCTTTATTTCATGGTGAATTCATAATTCACTGTTTCATATTGTATTAAAAATATTCAAAATTTACAAATAATTACACCAATATTTTTGTAAATGAAAAATTTACATATTTAACTGCATATAATAGAGGGGTTAACATGAGGGGCAAAACGGGCCTACATTTTAAAAAATGCTAAAAGCTGAATAAGGTAACAACCTTTAACTGCAGTTAATGCTGTCGGCTGCCAACTGACTAGTGCGAAGTCGTAGGTTTCACAAGATGTCTTCTGCAAGAGTCGATTAAACTAAATAGCTAAAATAGAGTCTACTGCCGACAATATCAGTAAAGAACTACACATCCGCGACTTCTTCCAATGTGGTAGACTCTTTTAATTTTTATTTTGTTTAATTTAATTTCTCTAAACTTGTTTATGTATAAAAATTAAATTAGGGCCACAAAAGATCACAGAATGTTAACGCATCTACGGGTTCACCTAGATTGTACAATCTGACATAATAATAATTACTAGAACCCATTACCTGGCTAACCACTAACCAGGTCCCATAAGCTAAAGCTTGTGTGGGAGGGAGGGCAATTAATATTATTGCGCAGGCCCATGGTGCGGCTGCAGCCGACTTACAGATGATATAACCCAAATCCCACATTTCTGTTACAGATAAGGAAAAACTGCAGAAAAACTTTAACCAGATTTGCCAGTCCTGGGAGTTGAACCCAGGCCACTAAGATAAGAGTCTAACATGCTAGACACTACACTACTGAGACTATTACATGCCTCAATTAAATAGCAATTAGTTAATACTCTTTACGAATCAAATTAAATGGACATACTCACAGGATCTAACAAAGTTTATATGCACAGGTTTGTAAACGTTACACTAGGGAAAAACCATTTAAACCAGAAAAAAGCTATACAGGGTGCGATTAAAGTATGGAATATTAAAAAAAAAAAGCTAACTCAACATGTTTTTTTATAAAAGCTGAAACACGTCGATTTTGTTTTTTAAAAATACACATTAATATGTGTGATTCACCTTCCGACTTTCATTTGTCTCTAAGTTATGACGTCATCACAAACAAATTTAAATGACAATATAGATTTTTAATAGTGGAATCTGATAGTGATTTTTCTTCCCTTTATGATCATGCAAATAAATCATAAGGTTGCATAACAAAAATTCTGAGAAAAATCGATCTGATATATTGATACCATAATATCAATAACATTAAATGTTCAGATCGATTTTTCTCAGAATTTTTGTTATGCAACCTTATGATATTATATCCAGTCAGTACACAACATCAAATTGCAAGTTTTTATCAATTGCTTCTATATATCCGTTTTTCTATCCCTATATCAAGCCGATGCGCGTTTCTAATGTGTACATTGTTTTTAGTTCATTTGGAACTTTAGGCATATGAGACATTTGAATGAGGAGGTTTAATCATAATTACCCCAATGAGATCTTTACATGAGTTGCTTATTTAGCACTGGTTGTTATAGTGTTCGCATTTGGAGATCGACAACTCATTATGTTAAAGTAACTTAAATATACTCAGGCATGTTCAGTGGCGTACCTACGTAAGATTGCACGTCCCCGCGAGACTTACGTTTGCGCTCCTCATATACACAATTACAGTAGCGGTCATAAAAATCTACTCACGTAATAAATGTCATATTTTACCAATTATTTTCTCATGGAAACTAAATATGTTGGTAAATTTTCTATTAACTTATTTTTTTTAATCCTTTTGCAATGGATTTAAATAAAATTTGATAATATTGTTCTTCGGAAACTAATTTATTTATAAATTGGGGAAATTACTCAGAACACAAAAAAATGTATGTCAATATATCATTATAAAATTACAACAAAAAATACAATTATTACAGGAAACATAAACAAGAAAAAAAATGAGTGTAGGCAATCTAAATCAATTTATTTAATATGACCTTCTTTATTTTTTATAACAATTTTTCTGTTTACCATATTTGTAATTTTATATGGTTTTACACAAGGAAATTTAAAATGCAACTCTTAAAAATTCTATCCAATGTCTGTATACCTTACTAAAGAAAGATAGCCACAAACTTGCTCAAACGCACACATCTGTATTAATGCAACAAGACATTTAATTTTTTATTAAGTGAGTAAATTTTTTTTAATAATATGCAATAACTTGATAATAATAATTCATTACCTTTTCATTTGCTTGTATCTCTTCAACAAATTTTTTATATAATTAATGAGATTTGACACCCATTACAGTTTATCCGAGCTTTAACGAAGGCAAATTGATCAATTAAACTGTCAAAATCTATAAACCCTCTTAATACATTTGGTAAGACTTCAGAGTAGGTCCGGCACCCGCACATGCTATATAACATTCAATGCGTCTCATCGAGCTGAGCAATAGTGTCCTAACCTAACCGAATCTAACCCAACCCAACCGAACCTAACACAATTTAATTTAAGTCTGCGTTCTTCATCAATTCATACGTGTTTTAATTTAGTTTTTGTTAGGTTAGGTTAGGTAGTATGCACATCAAAACATGCATTTTCAAGTAGGGTGTACTCGGCAAAAACGTTTTTGACGAGTATCTGGAAAACTACTGCTTCCCCCCAAATTTCACTGTGCATGCTATTGAACAACTCGATGAGACACATCAAATGGTACATAGGATGTGCAGCTGTGGGTGGTGGACCTAAATTGGGGAACAGTCATACAATTTTTAAAAAATTATCAAATTGTAGTTGCTGATCCAACAAATCAGCACATTTAGTTTGAAGTTTTTAAACTATGTTGTTTCAAATTGTATTACAATTTACAAGGGCAGCACGAAGCATGTATGATGAAAGTGTTTTACTTATACTTCGACCGCGAATACAAGAAATGAGTCACATTCGTAATCACACCGGAATAAATAAATACGACCTGGTGTGAGATAAGATAAGAGTGCAAATTTCACATTGCTAAAAATTCAGTGACGTACACTAGAACCAACAGATTTTCATTCCTGGTTTTACATTTATTTTCAGTTCAAATCAGTTTATTCTACTACTGAATCTGTCTAGCACAATTATTGTTTATTTTATCAATTAGATTACAGCGTGGCCTTCGCGTAATTCTTGAAGCATTTTAGACTCATTTCTTGTATTTATGGTTGAAGTATAGTTATTGTTAGCGTTGTAGTCAAAGCAGATATACAGTAGAAATCTTTAATCCGAACCTATAAATGCAAGGCTAATTCGTATTAACGAGGAATTCGGATTACTGGATGTACGAATATAAACATTGCTTTAAGCCATGGTACTTTATTATAAAGAACTTAACTTATGTAATTTACTAATTTTATTACAAAAATATTATTTTTAATTAAGAAAATCAGTAATTTTTTACTTTAAGTTTTCTCTTTCTCCTTTTATAGTGATGTGCTCTCATTTCATGGTCTTAATTTCAGTGTTGTTCTATTTCCTGCAGCTCTGTCAGCAGACGAGACATATTCTAGAATTTTAGTTTTGTTTTTCTTTATATCGCTGACTGTCGATTTACCAACACCATATTTTAAAACAATCGTTAAACACTAACCCAACATTTAATTGTTGAATAATTCCTCTGAAAGTTTTAATAATGTGTGTTTTTGTTTTGACATTTTTTAATTGAATTTTGAACACCACGAATACAAATTGTGTATTAACAAAATTGAAAGAAAAAAGGTTTTAAAGTAGATGATGTCATATACAACCAATTGCGGCAAAACTGCAACGTCAAAACATTTATTAGGGCGCATTTGTAATAGTATCATTACTACATTTACAGTTTATTTTTTACATCTGTAGCCTTCAGGGTTTTTATTACTCTTTATATTAATAACAAAAGCGTTTGTAATCTTCGTAGAATTTGTTTACACCCGTCGGGTCATAACAGTATCAGCCAAAAACTGCATCAGCAATCTGCTATAATCGCATTTATATGTTATTAATATTCACCTTCCAACAACGCTACATATCCAATTTTAGTTTATACAAAGAACTTTCTTGTTCGAATTAAAGATATTTGTTCGAATTAAAGAGGATTTCGGGATTAAAGAGGTTTGTTCGGATTATAGCTTGTAAATGTTGCTGTTCAGATTACTGGATGTTCGGAATACAGTGTGTTCGGATTATGGAGTTCCTACTGTAGTTATATAAATTTAGAACTGCATAAGTAAACTTTTCAGCCAAGAAGACACTTAAAAAAAAACCAGGGTTTTTTAAGGCTGAACAAAAAACATGAAAAAAAAACATGTTTTTTAAAAAAAACTTTCTGGCTTTTTTCAGCAGACGGGTGCTTAATAATAAAAACTTCTTGTAATGATTAGGGAAACAAAAGACCAACCGCTTTACTTTTCAAATATACATATATCAATGACTTATAACCTTCAATTTAAGATTCGAACTGATGGGGAGGATTATTATATTTAGTAAATCAATAGATAAAAAAAGTTGAAAATCTTATAACAAGATTAGGACATAGGTCAATATATTTACTGTCATTTAGTTTTAGGGTGTTTAGTGTAGTACTGTAGTTTAGTTTAGGGTGAACATACAAGCAGTCGCTGGAGATGTCGAACTTCCATAGTATTCGAGACTAGCCCGAAGACGGAGGGAGGGCAGTTGTTAGAAGTGTCAGGGAGCACTAGGTGTTGAGACTAGCTTGTGGGCAGACCACACGGAGTTCACCCTTAGAACTGGTCGTTGTCTATGCAATCCCAGGCCTGACTGGGCAACGAATGATGCGATCAAAAAGAAATGCGTGGTAGTGTTACGCCTAGGTGTTTCACCGAAGTGTTTCTCGACGATGACTCTAAAACGTTGCGGAGGGAACTCTGCTAACAAGAGGGTCCGGTGTGGGTGGATTGAATCTCACCTGACGTCAGGGTCTTTTATGGAGCTAAGTATTCCGCTATCTGACCTGAGGAGATTCAAGTGAGGTTTATCTCCATCAGGCAGTGTGCTCGCTGACCTATGAGAAACTGCAAGCCACCAGGTAGAGTTTCGGAGGTGACAGTATTGTGTCCGGCAATGGCTGTGCAGTTCCAGTCGTCGGATTCTCAGAAATCGTCTAGAGACCTACACTTAAGGGACGTTGATGCGAAGATACACAGCCTCTCACGTTCAAGACAACTTCACCTTAATGGTTACACACCGGGATGCTACTTTGATGGGCCCTATGAAGTAGCCTCGAAATGAAGGTCTGTCAGGGGCACACCAGGCCTATAACTGGGTGATCAAGGTGGCAAAACCGTTTAAAAACCAAGTCCCGCCACACTTGAGGTTGGATGGACTTGGACCTTCGGTGGAGGAACTTATGAAGGTATGAAAAAGGACTGGAGGATTCCGATGTGCTGACCTAGGTTGGGGGAGTAGAACAGAGGCTAGCCAAGAAGGAGCTATCAAAACTTCAGAGACTGGCCTGCCTGTGTATTACGGGGGTGATGAGAAGTACCCCGACAGCAGCTCTGGAAATACTTCTAAACCTGCCACCGTTAAACATTTATATTACGGCAGAGGCAAGAATGGCGGCTTTCAGACTGAACTACAATGGAAATTGGAAACCCAGTCATCTTGATGGGTACACCAAAATTACTTCCATTGTAACCAGCTCACTGCTAGACATGAACAGTGATACTATGCCTGCTACGCAAAACCACACTAAACCCTTCACCACTCTCCTTGAGTGGAACGAAGGGCTATTACAACAAAGTCGTCAGGCAAACAAGCTAATCTGGTATACGGATGGCTCCAAAACTGACAGTGGCACAGGTGCAGGAATATTTGGGGAATCACCTCAGTTTGCTGCCTATGCATCGCTGGGGAGGTTCGCCACTATCTTCCAAGCCGAAACTCATGCCATAGACATCTGTGTACATGAGAATTTAAAAAGGAACTACCAAGGTAAAGAAATCCTTATCCTTACAGATAGCCAGGCCGCCATAAAAGCCATAGCTAGCAATCGTACTAACTCAAAATTAGTATGGGAATGCTGACAAAACCTAATAACCCTTTCAACCCACAATAGAGTAACCCTGATGTGGGTCCCGGGGCATAAGGGGATTAGTGGCAACGAGAAAGCTGACTCCTTGGCTAAGAAAGGAGCAGAATTACCATTTATGGGGCCAGAACCCGTCTTTGGAATTACCAACAACTTTGCTCGAAACTGGTTGAAAAGCTGGACAAAAAGACAGCACCACAACCACTGGAATGCAATTGAGGGGCAAAGACATAGCAAACTGATGCTAAAAACAACATCTGACAAATTGACTGATGACATACTGCAATTAAGCAGACAACAGATTAGGCTGGTGACAGGCCTTATAACTGGACACTGCAACCTAAGGAAGCATATGCATAGAATGGGGATTGGTAATGAAGATCCCATCTGCAGACTCTGCAATGAAGCGGACGAAACAGCCTCACATGTTATTTTCGATTGTGAAGCCCTGTACCGATGGAGGTTTGCACTCCTCGAAGGAGCTTTCTCTCGTGAGACTCTCATAAGGGAGGACCTGGTAAAGAGGTTACTAAGCCTAATCAGGATCACTAAACTCTTTACCGACTAAGTGACAAGATGAGAGTACAATAAGCCTAAGGGCCGCGGTGCTGGGTTCTTAACCCCTTCATATGTCACATATAAACAAACAAACAAACAAACAAACAACAGGTTGGGGGAATAGTCCTAATGGGTGGGTGGGCCGAGCAGACCACACAGCGTCCACCCATAGAACTGGTCCGACCTCTCCTCTCCCAGGCTTGTCTGGGTAACGGTTATTTACTAAAAATGGCTTCTAGGTTCCCCGCCTAGACCTCCCAGGATCAAATGTGTGGGAGAGAAACAAGCAAGTGTTCTCGATTACTAATTAACGTTGTGGAGGAAACTCTGCTATTTGATTCTTACCTGGAACTAGGTCAATTATGGTCACCGTTAGGAATCCGCTGCTTGACTGAATTCTAAGGCGGAGAATTGAAGTGAGCTTTATCTCGGCTTAGGGGAGTACACCTAGGTCATATGGGAACCGCATGCCACCAGGTACTGCGCTCTAGAAGCTATTCGATTCACCCTATGACTCGATAATCGAGTACTGTGATCTGAAGCAGCTCTAGAACCTTTACACTTAAAGGGAGTTGATGCGAAAAGGGGTATCATAGCCTCTCACTCTCAAGACAACTTCACCTGAATAGGGTACATACCGGGAGTCTAGAACGTATAGACTTGAAAACAAAGGGGATACCAGGCCTATAACTGGAAGATCGGGGTGGGAAACCACAACGGTCGAACAAAAATCCCCGACCTAAGTTGGGGATTAAATACTCAGGGTGGGAGGTGCAGACCACACGTTGCCTACTCATAGAACTGGTCCAAGAAACTCCTATCTCAGGTGTGTCTGGGCAACGGTTATTAATTAAAAAAAGTCTAGGTCCCCTGCCTAGGCTTCTAGGACAAAAGGTGTGGGAGAGATACACGCAAGTGTACTCAATGATTACTCATTAACGTTGCAGAGGGAGCTCTGCTAACATGAGAACCGGTGTGGGTGGATTTGATTCTCGCCTGGAACAAGGTCATTTATGGTAACCGTTAGGAACCCGCTGTTTGACTAAGATCTAAGGAGGAGAATCGAAGTGAGGTTTATCCCGGAACAGAAGGGTAAATCTGGACCGATGGGAAACTGCATGCCACCAGGTACTGGAATCAGTACTGTGATTTGAAGCGGCTCTAGAACCTTTACACTTAAAGGGAGTGATGCGAGAAGGGTACATAGCCTCTCACTCTCAAGACAACTTCACCTGAAAGGGTACATACCGGGGGTCTATAACGTGTAGACTTGTAAACGAAGCACTGTCGAGGGCACACCAAGTCTATAATTTGGTAGATCAGGGTAGCAAAACCATTAAAAAAACCAAGTCCTGCCACAATTGAGGTTGGATTCGATCGGGCAGTGGTCCTCAATTCCGCAAGAATTGGGGGATAGTCCGAAGCTGGACGAGGTATAATCTCCTAGGGGAAAGTGCCGACGGGTGAGCACATTTATCGCTCCGGTACTAGCCTGGAGAGCTAGTAGAGGATGGATAGTAACCTCACTCCCACCAGTGAGTTACTGATAGCATTGTCTCTCACAATGCGTGCGGACACTGGAGAAGCACATTCAACTCGCCCTACAGGCTCGTTGAACTGCAGTTTGGTTACACCTTTATATCATTGATAATAATCTTACCACTTGTTATATTACAGCTGATAATCTCCTCAGACAAAAAAATGAACAAAAATTCGGCAATCAGTTGGACAATTTATCGCAAAGCTAATAGCTATGTGTGTTATTATTATGCGTTTAATAAGAATATTATCCAAGTTTTAGGGGTACTCATATTCTAGCCAAAATAAAATAAATGTGATCCTTTTAGATTGCCAAAATATGCATAATACACTTGAACAATTACACTAAGTATTGCAAACTGCATATTTTCAATTAATAAATTCTGAATATATCTACCTGTAAAATTAAATTAAATATTACGAGAAAATCTTCATATTATTAAAACGAAACCATAATATTCGAAATTGTTTATATCAGAAAAAAACAGACACGCTTTTTTTTAAAAAACCTTTTTTTATTTACATCACTACATTTAAAGGACCACAGCTGTACACCTCGGTCCTTAAAGTGTCTCCTTAACGGAAAAGTTTACTTGCGCAATGTAAATAACTATTTTTGTCCTGGTCACATAAGTACTACTTTCGTATTTTTTGTTTTACAAATTATAATTTGGCATAAAACTGAACGAAACAAAAATAAAAATATAAAACTGAACTATAAATTTTACACTTAGCATCTTTAATAAAAATTAATGTCACATTGATTTTTTTCTTAAAAATCAATTTGTTTAAACCTGGCAACCCTGGTCCAAGATGAGGGCGAAACAATTGTCTAGGAGTCTTTTGTTTGAAATTCTGTGCCTCTCAAACTATTTGTTTGTTTCAATTATTTGCTTTAGTACCCAAGAAAAGATTTTTATATGTTTAACTATTATCTATACCTATTAATTCCATCGCCATGAAGGAAGTTACGGCACAAAACGATAGGGTCCTCTCCTATGGTTACATCATCGAAACATATATTAAACAAAGCGGAATCAATTAGATTGGTCGATTTCTCATTTCCCAACGAATCAAAGTGTTGTCGAAGATCAGCCCATTCATTCCTATCCAGAGTAGTTAAGACACCCAATGGAAACTCATTTGCAGGTACAGGATCATCTAAAATAGTCTTCAAGTTTCCCAATAATGCTTCTGGTGATAAAATGTATCCATTTTCATCGAGAACATCAAAAGTGTAAAAGTGACCATTACGTTGCACAAGGACATGCCTAGCTTTTGAGTCTTGATAAATCACATCTTTACCATTTTTAGGAATTCTAGTTGAATTGAACAAGCTGTGATATTGACTCATATCTAGAGGGTAAGCATTAAAAAGCATGTACGAGGCATACCACGAGAAAATTGAAGGCACTTTGGAACATACATTTCGAAATGTTGGTGTATCGGATTTTTTTGGATTCATATGAAATACTTCGGGTTCTAATATTTTATCTCGTAGTGATTTATAGAAACGAAGTGAACTTATTAGCATATTTGTTGCTTTTACTAATTGGGTATTGTATTCAGGTCTCTCATCATTTACAAAGACTAGAACAGGATTATAATTAATTGGTAATGGTTTTCGATCGGATAAGTACATGTCAAACCATGGTTCACAGATATAACTAGTGTGTTTATTGTTTTTATCCTGTTGTAATAATGCTTCTTGAAGTTCTTTCCCAAGTGAATGTTGAAATTCTGCAACGTAAGCTTGTGTTTTCTTAAAAGCTTCATTCGGAAGTAATGGTTGCTGTGCTGCTAAATAACGCTCGCAAGTTGCTTCCAGTTTTGGAATTGGTAATCGAGGCAGTGATGGTTGAAAATGCATAGTTGGTATTTTACTTTTTTGCCAATATTGACATTCAATGCTGTGCCAATGTTTAAACCGTTTAGTAATGGTTGCAACTGATGAATATTTCGAGAAAATCATTGTGGACTAGTATTTATAATGCTTCGTAAATGTGTTTATGATTAAAGGAACTAAATTAAAATAAGATTTCAACTGATGATAGTTATCACTTGTAGGATGGCTCTCACCGGAATCTAAAAAAAATAATTTGTTGCATAAATTTAATCAATTAAAATCGTTATTTATTACAAACCAAAGAAACTAAAGAGTATTTAGTATAAATATAACTATCGAATTATTCACTACACTATAAAATATGTTACATGGTCCAAAACATAACCTATACGTTGCCAAATAAATATGGGCATCTAATCAAATATTTAATTTTCTACGTTTTCTACAGAAATGTTACGCCGGTCGTAACATAATATGTCTACTTTTTGTATTTGCGGTCATAGTACAAAAAGCAGGTTAGCCACTGTATGTAATCAAATAATAGTTATGTAATTAAAAATTAATCCAAAAACAGGTTGTAAGCAGTAGCGGCTCGTAGCTACAGGGAAATTCTCGGGAAATGGCGGTAAATCTCGGATTTACTTCTAATCTGCCTAAGCCCATTTGACACGATACTAAATTTACGCAAACATTTAGAAGCGAATTTTGTAATAATAAATTGTTTGATAAAATTTTTTAATGCAAAATTTGTCAATCGCACATGCGAATTAACGTATTTTCTTGGTGATATTTGTGGTTGCAGTGTTTGTAGTCTTGATATAACTAAGAGTTAACTTCATGTTTTTTTTATATTTTTAATATTACGTTTGGGGTTAATTATCTTTGGATTTAGTTCTGTTTACTTATTACAATAAACGTCTGATACTAGTGGAGTCGAAATGTCTGATGCGGTAGCTGCGTGTGCGTTACTGGACATACTATTAGTAAAAAAAGAAAAAACAAATAAAATAAGCCGAAAATGTATGCGATCTGAAGTTAGCCATGGTGCTGTGCGCAGATTTACGCGCACTTTTACTCACATATTTAGAACAAGATCTAAATAATTTACAAATAAATTTTGTAATAAATTTCTTACCTTAATTTCGCGTTTGCAACTTGCAAAGAATTTATGAAAAAATTTACTCTGAGAAAGGTACCTGATAAGCCGCACTTTTGGGCCACACTCCACTCCATTAAAATACATGCAATTGCTTGGGCCACTGTAGAATTTACTGAAAAATGTCGTTCACCCGACAAAGTGAACCTTTACTAGAGGACAGCCATCAAGAGCGTTCTCTGCACGCTGAAATATCCAGATCAGATAGCAAGGAAGGGGAGGTTAAAATACCTCTGAAGTGTTTCTTTGACCTGTCTGAGCTTTAATTTAAGCTTAATTTAGTCACGGCAAACGGACAACAATACGTCTAACAATACAGACTATATGACGGCGAGCGGGGGGTACTTTCGAGACTTCATTTTAACCTGCGAACGCTAATCCGTGATCAAATCCAGCAGACAAGGACGAGACAATCTCGGAACCTCGAACTATCTATATGATACGGAAGGTTAGGGAGAAGGGGGGAGGTAGGATTTAAGTAGATTCCGTATTACAGCGTAACCACTCTATCATAAATCTTTGAAAGTTTCCTAGACTAGCTAGAGCTACCATTCAGTCGCAGCGTCATTAACCGACACGAGAGCTTTCGGACTGTGATATATCTAAGTCAGATGGCAGGAACGGTAAATTCCATTGATGTGTCTCTTTGACCCGCAAAAGCTTTAATTTAAGCTTAATTTAGTCACTGCAAACGGACAGAAGAATTTTCCATACGTTGAACAATACAGATTATATGACCGGGAGGGGGGGAGGAACTTTCAAAACTTCGTTTTAACTTGCGAACGCTAATCCGCGACCAAATCCAGTAGACAAGGACCAGACAATCTCCGAACGTCGAACTATCTATATGATACGGAAAGGTAGGACGAAGGGTGGTAGGATTTACATAGATTCCGTATTACAGCGCAACCACTCTACCGAAAATCTTTGAAAATTTGCAAGACTAGCTAGAGCTAACATTCAGTCTTAGCGTCATTAACTGACACGAGATTTCTCGGACTGTGAAATATCTAAGTCAGATGGCAGGAACGGTAAATTCCATTGATGTGTCTCTTTGACCCGCAAAAGCTTTAATTTAAGCTTAATTTAGTCACTGCGAACGGACAGAAGAATATTCCATACTTGAACAATACAGATTATATGACCGGGGAGGGGGAGGAACTTTCAAAACTTCAACTCAAAATCCAGTAGACAAGGACCAGACAATATCCGAACGTCGAACTATCTATATGATACGAAAAGTTAGGGCGAAGGGGGGAGGCAGGATTTACGTAGATTCCGTATTACAGCGTAACCACTCTACCATAAATCTTTGAAAGTTTCTTATAGACTTGCTAGAGTTAACATAGTAAGCCCAAGCGAGTGATTGCAAGAGATTAAGTCCAAGTGCGTAAATTCAAATGAGTAAATCAAAGTCAGTATCCAAGTGAGCGAGTCCAAGTTAGTGAATCCAAGAAAGTGAGTGAGTGCAAGAGAGTAAGTCCAAGTGCGTGAGTTCATGTGAGTGAATCCGAGTCAGTAAGTTCAAGTGAGTGAGTCTACGTGAGTGAGTCCAATTACGTGAACTCAAGCGAGTGAGTCCAAGTGAGTGAGTTCAAGCCAGTGTATCTAAGTGAGGAAGTCCACGTGAATGAGTCCAAGTTTATCTTACTCGATGCTAGGTTTAATAAAATTCTATTGCAGTTGTTCGTTCACACCGACCCTCTTTGTTTCTGCAAATTGTCAGAGTAACCAAAAGCTTTTAAAGGACTATGGAAGATAACCCCCCAACTAGAATTTCATAACACTTGGCACTGGCAATAGGAGTCATTTTAAGGCTAAATATTTTTAAGGCACATAATCAGCGATTGGTGTCGTCAAACCCGAACTGAATACATTTTCGAGATTGTTATCGACTGTTAAATAATCAAATGCTCAATTCAAACTCTTCAATAATGAACTACCTGAACTAAAAGCTCCTTTACTCTCTTATAGTATGTAAAATGTCTAGTTAGTATGGACATTCTTACTGTCCATGACCACCAGAAGCACATTTCAATAGCTGCTCCTACACCTGACCTTCACGAAATATGTGGTTTAGAAAACATGTTCTGGGCTGACATCGGATGGTAGAAGCTGCAAGCTGTGCCTTGCAAAGTGTCTTAACTTTAGACCCATTAGGCAACATTTAAGCATACTACCATTTACTTACTCATTACAGCTTCATTGGGATAAAAATACTTGAGCCTGTATAATAATCACTCATGTACCTGCACTCATTCATATAAATTATATTTGATGACGAACTGTGATAAGGATCAATTTTGTTTTTACACTAAAATCGCTCAGATAGTTGGGTAATGCGTACACCAAATAGCATAATTAGTCTTTGTGCACTCGAGTTATTGATACTTTAACTCTTCAGACGTTCGATTTCCTATGTAAAACCATACAAAACAAGGGTTCACAAAAATCAACATAATTCGAGATCCAGAATAGGGATCACTTTTTAATGGATATATGTTGAATAAAATTGTTCCTTCTATATCTGTTCAAAGCTTGAGAGCTCTACGACTTTGTGCACATGAGATACCGCGTGGCCAAATAATCGCAGTAATAGGGTACCCTTCTTGTTGCATAAATTTAATATTGTAACGTTCTTTCTAAAAAATAATAATACAAGTGCTGTTTAAATCGTCTATTCACAAACAAATATTTATTTCTATACACTAATACACTATAAATTAACGCTATGATTATAAACCATTAAAAACTATTATTTACAGACTATGAATTTCTAATACAACATTTATATTCACTATTTATTTTGTAATACACAGTTAATGACTTGCTGTTGACTACCCTCTTTTATCCGCGAATCCGCTTTTATACCCTCATATAAACGTTCCAGAAGTCGCCCGAACATACCATGTATTTCTAGAATACACTAGAAGGTTAAGTGCATTGCGCTGCCACTCCGGAATGTTCCACGACCCATTGACGGCCGGGCCAGACGATGCGTTGCACTCGTTACACTGCCCCCCTCTTCAAGTCTGTTCTGTCCCAGAACAGGTTTTATGCTCTGGTTCCTGTAAAATGGGTCATTACGATATCCACAGTATTCACCTCGACTACACGTTCCATTACGGTAGAAATAACAGTCTACACTCTTCGTTGGCCTTAATGCGGGCTGTGGGTCAAAACTGCAGACGAAGATCTTGACGTCAGTACCTCTAAAGACAACTTCCAGCATGTTTCTAACGATTCTCCAATCCAGCTGGTCCCGCCCACAGCCGAGTTTGGGAACTGCCAATTTGTTAATTCCCCTGATAAGCAACTCGATCCTCAAATTCCATAGTGCCCTCCACAAGTCGGCGTAACTCGGTTTCTGGTAGTAAAACTGCTTGGTTACCAAGTAGTAAATGGATCGGTCATGATCAGACAAGCGTAAGGATTTACCAACAGAGGGATTTTGTTCTCGAAGTTCATTCAGCAGTCCAAATTTATTTCTAAACACTAATGCGATCCCCCTGGACATACGGAGATCCTCGGAGACACAGTGGGCAACGGAATAATCACCAGGGACCCGGAAGAGATCTTGTTGCATCTCAGTCGTGACTCCGAATCGCGCTTTTCTAGTTCCAGAGAACGCAGCCATAAATTCTCTAAAGGTTGGCTGATCATCTTCAGGCCTTACGATATTGATAGCCACCTCAGCCTCATCTTTCCGATCCGAGACTGCGTCATTATTTCCCTCATAGTGCGCCAGACGATTGGAGTGTACCACCTTTGGTTTCCCCCTTGGCAATTTCTGGATGCGATAAATCAAGTCATTTATTCGTTTCTTCACATGGTATGGACCCTCCCAATTTCGCTGTAACTTTGGAGAATAGCCACGACGCCTTTGCGGGTTGTATAACCAGACAAGCTCTCCAGGTTGAAACCCTCCTTCTTGGGCTCTCACATCGTACGTAGCCTTCATCCGGTCACTCGCGATTCGACTATTATTTCGGGTTCGGTCGTGAATATCCTCCAACTTCTTCTTTAAGTTGATGACATAATCATTCCCGGCTACCTCCTGCTCTATAGGTGGAGACCCAAATTCTAGATCACACGGTAACCGTAACTCGCGTCCAAACATCACAGACGCTGGTGACTGACCGGTTGTTTCGTGGACCGATGCACGATAAGCCATCAGGAACAGATGCAGGTATTGGTCCCAGTCTCGTTGATGATCGGAGACGACCTTGGCCAAATATTTGCCCATTGTTCGATTCATGCGTTCTACCATTCCATCGGACTGCGGATGTAACGGTGTGGTCCGAGTCTTGCGAATGCCCAAGAATCGACAGACTTCTCCAAAGAGTACAGACTCGAAATTGCGGCCTTGATCCGAATGCAGCTCCATGGGCACTCCGAAGCGACTGAAAAACTGTTTGACTAGTACGTCAGCAACAGTCGCAGCTTCCTGGTTTGGTAGGGCATATGCTTCTGGCCATTTGGTAAAATAGTCCATTGCCACTAATATGTATTTATTCCCATCGTCGGTTTCGGGAAATGGTCCGGCAATATCTATGGCTATTCTTTCCAGAGGACTACCCACATTGTACTGCCTCATAGGTGCTCTTCGTTTCCCCAAGGGTCCGTTACCAGTGGCACATAGTTCACATTTTCGGCACCACTCCTTCACGTCTTCTTTACAGTTGACCCAATAAAAACGCTCCCTAACTTTCTCCAAAGTCTTTTTCACACCGAAGTGTCCTCCTGAGGCACCGTCATGGAGATGTCGCAATACTGTAGCCACTCGGCTTCTTGGAACCACGAACTGAGACCTAATGGTGGTGCCATCTTCACTCTCCAGTACTCGCTTCAGGAGATCGTCTTCCACCTTCAAGGACTCCCATTGGGCCCAATATGCTTTGAGCGTTCTGTTGAAAGGGCTGACGGCCTCCCAGGCAGGCCTTTCTCCCACGCGCTTCCATTCCAGTACCATTTTTAGTTCGGGATCAGCCTCCTGCTGTCGTTGCAATTCTTCCGGCAACCAATTGTCGTTGACGATGGTAGTCCTTAATACTTGGCAAACCCTCTCCTCCAAACGAGAGCAATGACGGCAATCCGTTGGACAGGGTCTTCTTGAAAGAGCATCGGCATTTCGATGACTAGTGCCCGCTCGATGTTCGGTGTCAAAGTCGTATCCTTGTAATCGTTCGATCCACCTTGCGACCTGGCCTTCAGGATTACGGAATTGTAGAAGCCATTTCAACGCTGCATGGTCCGTCCTCAATAAAAACTTCCGTCCGTACAAGTATTTGTAGAAGTGCTCAACGGACTTCACGACGGCCAATAGTTCTTTTCTGGTCACACAATAATTCCTTTCGGCTTTCGACAAAACCTTACTAAAATAGCCGATGACCTTTTCTTGTCCATCCTGTATCTGAGAAAGTACCCCCCCAATGGCCAGATTACTTGCATCTGTGTCAAGTATGAATTGCCCTTCTGTCCGTGGATAGCTCAATATTGGTGCTGTTGTCAGGGCACGCTTCAGCTGTTGGAAAGCTGTTTCACACTCTCCGCTCCAAACATACTCGCGCCCATCTTCAGTTAACCTTGTCAGAGGTTTCGCTATATTGGCAAACCCAGGAACGAAACGCCTGTAGTAGGTACATAACCCAAGAAAACTACGAACTTGGTGTTTATCTTTCGGTGTTGGCCACTCTTGAACTGCACGAATCTTATCGGGGTCGGCTGCCACTCCATTTTGTGATACGACGTGCCCGAGATATTTCACTTTCTTTCTGAATATGTGGCACTTTTTCGGACTCAGTTTCAGATTGGCTCCACGTAGTCTTCGGAACACTTCCTCTAGGTTTTTCAAATGTTCGTTGAATGATTTTCCGACTACAATCACATCATCTAGGTATACCAGGCAGGTCTTCCACGACAGCCCTCTCAGGATGGTCTCCATTAAACGCTCAAAGGTGGCCGGAGCGTTACATAGACCAAAAGGCATAACCGTAAACTGCCATAGTCCGGAACCAATAGTGAACGCGGTCTTCTCCCGGTCTTCAGGTTCCATTTCAACTTGCCAATAACCACTCTTCAAGTCCAAAGTCGAAAACCATCGTGAACCAGACAGGGTATCTAACGTGTCCTCGATGCGTGGTAAGGGATAGCTGTCTTTCTTGGTCACGTCATTAAGCTGCCTATAATCCACACAAAATCTCGTTGACCCGTCCTTCTTACTGACCAGGACCACCGGTGATGCCCATGGACTGCTGGATGGCTCGATGACCCCTTGTTCTTCCATATCAGTAATAATCTTTTCGGCTTCTGCTCGCCTTGCTAGAGGTAGACGCCTCGGCTGCTGACGGACAGGCATAGAGTTGCCTGTATTGATTTTATGTTTTACTATATTTGTTCGTCCCTTCTGGCTGTCGTCAAGAGCGAAGATATCTTGGTATCGGTGAACCAAACCCTGTACCTCTTTCACTTCCGTTCTGTTAAGGTCTTCGCACGAACTAGTAACCATACCCACTAATTTTCCACCCTGGTCTTTGGGCACTGGTTTTGGAACATCAGCCATACACCAGGCTACTCGAAATACTGGCACACACTGTCCCACAAGGGTACTCTTCTTCAATGTCACCGGATCCACATTAACATTCATAATTCTCACCGGTACTCTCTTTCCAACCTTGATCAGCGCTTTTCCCACCAGTATGCCACTATGGATCTTCTTATCACAAACAGTCTCCATCATTCGCACACATCCTACCCGAAGATCTCCATCCAAACCCGCCTCGACAACCATCTCGCTTTGACCCGGCAATATCACATCTTCAGTCAGCAAAACCCTTACAACCGGATCTTCTCGTGGGTGCAACGGAAGTTCTTCGTTACCGACCTTCAAAACACCCTCTTTCAAATCCAACGTAAAACCAAATTTTCTCAGGAGGTCCATTCCCAAGATGAAGTCATCAGTGATATCGGCTACCAGCACCTCATAATCACGTTCTTCACTTCCAATGCCAATCTTCATCTTCACCACTCCGCGTGTTGGTATCACTTCACCTGTTGCTGTACGGAGTTGAGTAGTTGTCGGTAACAATTTAATACTTGATTGTAGAACATCAGGGCGTACGATGGATTTTGTCGCCCCCGTATCAATAAGTAGTGGAACAGTTCGGTTAGCAATCTTTCCATCTACAAACAAACTGCCGTTACTATTCTTTGATGTGACGGCATGGATCGTGATCTCCGGGGCATCTTCACTCGCAGTCAACGTTCGCCCCCTCTTGCCAACCCCTTTTAACTTTTCCGACGGTTGCACTTTTCTTATTTTGGGACAACGGCGTTCTACATGTCCTTGTTCGCCGCAGTTCCAACAACGAGGCCCTCGAACTTCTTGATGATTCTTCTTACGGTTCTCTTCCTTCTGAAGAACTCTCATTAATAATTCTTCTAGGCGATCTTTAGAACCTTCATCTTCTTCCACAACAGTCCGAACACGCCCGTGACCTCGGGACGCTTGTTTTGCAGCTTCAAATTCTAAGGCGTGAGCAAGCGCATCATCAGTTGTTCTTGGTCGTGCTAGCCTCAATGATTGTTGTGTTTCCCCGTCTCTTAACCAGAAATGAATCGGGTGCCGTAGGGTACGCCAATCGGACAAGCCGCGCAACATCGGCTTCAAACTCCTGCAGGCTTTCTCCATTCTTCTGGATACGATTCTTCACTTGCGCGTGATACACTTGTTGAAGATGCGCGTCTCCATATCTCATTTCCAATCTAGACACTAACAATTGGTAATCATTTTCCTGTCCTGCTGGGATTGTTTGCAGGACATTCAACGCGTCTCCACGCAAAGCCACAGTTAAAGAAACGGCCTTTTCCTTGCCTGTCCATCCGTTGGCCCCAGAAGCCGCCTCAAACTGTTTGTAGTAAGTGGACCAAGGTATCTTTCCATCGAACGTGGGTGGTTTTACTTTTATCCCTACGACAGGACCCTTTTCTTCTTTAAACTGTTTCTTTACTTCATTAAACGGCCTTTCAGAAGTTGAGGGAAACCGTAGTTGCCTCATTCTATCTTCCAGCATTTCGGCCATATCGTCTTTCTTAGTTGTTGGTGGTAATTGCATTTGGGCTATTTTCTCTTCTACCATCTTTATTACCCTATCTTGTTCCGCCAATCTACCTTCCAATAGTCCTAACGCACTGGCATTCTCCAAAAATTCTTCGAAAACTTTATCTTCCAACGCTTTGACATTTTCCAACAATTCTCCTTTCAGCATTTTAACATTTTCTTCCAGTGCTTTAGTATTTTCAAGTAATTCTTGTTTAAGCATTCTAACATTTTCTTCGGACTTTCTAGAATTCTCTTCGGACTTTTCCAGTAATTCCTCTTTTAACATTCTAGAATTCTCTTCGGACTTTTGCAGTAATTCTTCTTTTAAAATTCTAGAATTCTCTTCGGACTTTTCCAGTATTTCTTCTTTTAGCATTCTAACATTATCTTCGGACTTTCTAGAACTTTCCAGTAACTCTTCTTTCATTTTACTTAATAACAAATTAGTATCAATAGCGGGTCCAGGTATTTCGAAGCGGTAATTTTCAGGATCTTCCTTCTGTTCTAAAAGCCATTCTCTTAGCCGATTTATCAAAACTTCTTTCTTTCCATTACTATCCAAGTCCCTCTCGTCCAATTCCCGTTTTAAATCTATTACTAAGAGATCTTTTAATAGTTTCATCACCATTTTGTTGAAATTAATTTTAACACTAAAAATTTATTCTCACAGCACTTTATTTAATTATTACACGATTTTATTTATTTTAAAACACCACACCTGACAACACTGTAACGTTCTTTCTAAAAAATAATAATACAAGTGCTGTTTAAATCGTCTATTCACAAACAAATATTTATTTCTATACACTAATACACTATAAATTAACGCTATGATTATAAACCATTAAAAACTATTATTTACAGACTATGAATTTCTAATACAACATTTATATTCACTATTTATTTTGTAATACACAGTTAATGACTTGCGGTTGACTACCCTCTTTTATCCGCGAATCCGCTTTTATACCCTCATATAAACGTTCCAGAAGTCGCCCGAACATACCATGTATTTCTAGAATACACTAGAAGGTTAAGTGCATTGCGCTGCCACTCCGGAATGTTCCACGACCCATTGACGGCCGGGCCAGACGATGCGTTGCACTCGTTACAATATCATATCAAACGGGCTTTACAGTTCCTGAATGAACATTTACATCATTTACTTACTGTTCATATTTTATATCGAATAATTTACGACAGCTTTTAATAAAGTATTAACTGTACCGATTTCAGATTTATATATCTGTCATATTAACAGTTTAATTTACTACAGTGATGCCAAATGTGAATGTCTAAAACCGCTAATAAATAACACTTTTTATTCCACTAGCTGATGAGAGTTTTCTTCGCCTTAAAATTATAATGGTGTCTAAAAAATTATACCTACTTGTAAAATAAAATTACACTAAAACGTTAATATAATATTTATTATTCTTATATCTAACATAAGAGGAATGTAGTTACGTGATAATCTGGGGCGTTATTAAATATTATAAATAAATGAAAATACTAATAAAGAAATTTTCTATAATATACTAATCTGATAAACTCAGATCATTACATTATTCGCACCCGGGAAGAGTAACTAAAACATTTAATGACTTTTCTAGTGTAAGAGTACTCGGAACTCCTGTAACAATTGCAAAATTATTATAGTGTGAATCATGCTCCTACTTTGCAAACTAGGTTACGAAAAATCGTTTCAAGGTTATGTTGATTTCTGTCAAATTTTTGTCTAATATTAAAATGGTGAAAGCCTATAGAAATTCATTTAAATCTTTTATGTTCTGCACTTCAATATCAACAAATATCAAGTTTAGGGTCATTTAATGATCATTTATTGATAATGATTTATTTCATTTTTAATGTGTATAAAATATTAATAAACGTTTGACGTTTGATTAGAATTTGTTTTTCAAATTTTCAAGCAACATCATGCTAATGCCAGCTTCAAGAAAATTACGAATAGTTTCAAATGGCTGGTTTTATAATGCTTAAAAACATTACAAATCAAAATACCCTAACAGTTACTTTTCCCACCGGTGAATGGAATATAATTAACAACCACCTACTCTAACATAATGTTATACGATATCACAGGTGTAGATCGGGTGATAGTTATCGTATTTCTCGTAAAACAGACTGGGAGACTTACAAGATAGACCTGGCCCTGCAACCTGGAGTACTATACGATGTCTAAAGTAAATAATAATCTTGAGCTGAAAATGGCCATGGAGCAAATGACAGACGTGGTCATCTACGCTTATAACGTCAACTGTCTTCTAATCCTAAGGGATTCTAATAGAAAGGTTCTATGGCGGAACGAAAACTTCAAGAGGAGGGAGGAACAAGTACGACGACTATTCAATAGGGCAAAAGCATTAGGGGATTGGGAGAAATACCGGAGATCTCGAACTGAACATGATAAAGCACTGAGAAGGGCCAAGAGAGTCTCATGGAAAAAACACTGTGAGGAAATTTGTAACTACTCCGGCTTTGGCTGTGCAATTTCAGTCGTCGGATTCTCAGAAATCGTCTAGAGACCTACGCTTAAGGGGCGTTGATGCGAAGATATATATACTATCATGTTCAAGACTACTTCACCCTAACACCGAGATGCTACTTCGATGGGCTCTTTGAAGTAGCCTCAAAACGAAGCTTTGTCAGTAGCACGCCAGGCCCCTGACTAGGAGATCGGGGTGGCAAAACCATTTAAAAACCAAGTCCCGCCACATCTGAGGTTGGATTCGATCGGGCAGTAGCCCCATACAAAAGGCTGAGGAAAGGAACTCGGCTCCGCACGAATGAGGGCGTGCTAGTTGTGATGTTCCTAACCTGGGGAATAGTCCTAATGCTGGACGAGGAACTTGGCCCCGCATGAAATAGGGCGGGCTAGTTTCGACGGGTGAACACGTTTATAGCTCTGGTACTAGCCTAGAGAGCTAGTAGAGGGTGGATAGGAAACCTCGCTCCGACCAGTGAGTAACTGGTAGCATCTGCTAAGCAAATGCGCGCTGATTGAGCGTATCTCAATTACTTCCTCTTGGAAGGAACGTGAAGATTAAGTCTTAATCTTTTGCCCGATCTTCAAGTCATCATAAATATTTTACATGCTTTTGCAACTTTTAAAAAATATCTTTCTAAGACGCAATGCCTTTAGTTCAGCACATAGCTATACTGTTTGCCAAGATGGCTAATGAAACGGTTTGCTAATCCATTTTCGCCTATTTTGTTTTTTTAGCTAGTCTGAGGGAAGTAAACGACTGTTCTCGTAAACGACGTTGTGAAGACAGTCTATTAGAGTTCTGTTCAATTCTCTACAACCTATATGTCTGTCTTACCTGATACAATATAAGAATGACTTCTATTTTTGTATGAAAGTCATTCATCGTTAATTCGTACAACATTGGATCATTAAACTTTATTTTAAACCGCAACAGAAAAAAATTTAAAACGCATTGAAGAAAGCTTAGCATTAATAATAATTGTTTATCGTAGTCAAAAGTTCTTGATTGGTTTTTGAAATTTAAAAGTGACAAGGAAGATCTCGACAATGATGAACAAACGAAATGCTTGAAAGCAGTTCCGACAAACGATCTCGTAAAAATAGTATTTTATGAAATGCTAGTTCTAGATGCAGTGTAATAAATTTAAGTTTAAGCATCATTAAAGCAATCCGAAGAAATCCAAATGTTCTAGATTTTATTGTATCTGATGACAAGCCGAGGTATTTTCAGTGTGATTTACAAATCAAACTCTAAAATGCTAAATGGAAATCAACATATAAGTAAAGACATTTAGGACTAAAAGATGCCCCATCTTTTATCTGACTCGCCCCCACCTCAATGTTTACCTTCATCTCCACCCACCGTCACTGTTACATTTATTTATTTAAGAATCCCCTTAAGAAAACATTTTTAGATACGTCTATGTAGTAAAACCAGTTTTACAAGGTATAATATTACAAAATCCTACGTCAATAGCAAGAAAAATTAATTGCAGTTTTGACACACATTATAAAAATATTCGTATCTTATTCAATAGCTTTAGAATAATTATCGAATAACCTCGGCAAAATTGATTAGAATTCTTCACATTCTGAATTACACAATGCAGATATATGGTATTCTCGTATCCGGCGTTTGGAGATTCGGTTATTCGATATTCGCTGCTGTCTGAGATTCAGCGCTTTATAATCTGCTGCGATTTTTTGCTATTGTTATAAGTAATACAGTATTTGAAAGTTGTTGTACAGAATTATAATATTATCGGTTTAAAATTAGTTCGTTTAATATTCATCTTTGAGATTCGAGATTTTGATATAGACACGATCCGCTCTGCACCTATAGAAAGACGAAAAACCATAACATATCACCTAAATTTACGATATTATTTTCTTTTGCGGGGTTGATTTCCAGATAGATGCATCAGAAATGTATTTCGTCGCTTGCTCTTATACTGAACGGCTTGAATTGAGACAACTTTTAATTGATGATTCTCAAAATAGGTTCTTTTCTGTAATTCGACATAAAATGCTGTATTTCGAGTGAAAAATGTGTCTCCAAAGTTATTCTTTTTAGGGCTATATTTATTTGTTAACTTCTGCTAATTAATAACAGTAAGTAGTCTACAAATTCTGTAGTTGTTTAATGGTTGTTGTAAAGTAACAATAGGAACCAGTCCTAAATTTTTTCGCCTGGACTGGCCCTAAAACAAGGCGTTGGAAAACAAGCCCTTACCGGAGCCTAAACTGACAAATGTTTTTGTGAACGTAGAAGACTTGCCTATGCCAGTTACACAATTGTGAAGTTCTTTGCACCCAAAAAAGACATAGCACATCATTCAAGGACGCTTGAAAGATATTAAGGAGGGAAGGAAACGGAGAAGCAGAATATTACAGTGGGCGGAAAGGTATCAGGTCCACGTTTCACCTTTTTTCATCAGCGAATAAGGATATAACCCATCAGACCTTTTTGTCAGTAAAAAGATGGTCTCCAACTTATCCAGATGGTAGCAAGTCTTCTCTAAAACCGAAAATTCTCTGCAGAAAGAGTTAGTGTAATCGACGTCAAAACCAAAAACATGGGTTACTTCAAGGTAGCATTTTAGTCCCAATGCTCTATATATAATCAGTGCCGGTCTTAGCCCTCTTGGCACCCTGGGGCAGAGTCCTTCAGAACGCCCTTATTAACTTTAAAAACTTACTGTCATCGAATGATTTTACCAAGTTCGGCGCACTGGCGGATCTAGGGAGTTTTTCAGGGAGGGGCCATGGAAATTTGTAACCAAATTGTTAAAATCCACAGAAATGAAATATATATATATATATATATATATATATATATATATATATATATATATATATAAATTTCAGTTGAAATTAATTTTTGTTAAGTTGAATAATGATTTTACATTAAATAATATTTAGAATGCAAATTCATATAGAAAAATTTATCTACTCTGCTGGGACTCGAACCCAGGACCCTCCACTGTCTAGGTGGTATCTCTACCAACTGTTGTCATGCGACTTGCTGATCTTCATTAATAATATCCAAAAAAAAAAAAAAAATATCTAGTTACTTTGTATGTCTGCTTAAACATCTAATTCATATGGAAAATTTCTCGCTATGCTGGTAGTCGTACTCTGTAGCTCAGTTGGTAGAGATACCACCTAGACAGTGGAGGGTCCTGGGTTCGAGTCCCAGCAGAGTAGATAAATTTTTCTATATGAATTTGCATTCTAAATATTATTTAATATATATATATATATATATATATATATATATATATATATATATATATATATATATATATATCAAACAAACTATATATATATATATATATATATATATATATATATATATATATATATATATATATATATATATATATATTAGGGTGGCCCTT